>CM060948.1:248494014-248521514 GCA_030765055.1 Mantis religiosa
ATTTAAATCTCGATATCCAGCTATGTTTAGCACACACTAGAGCTGCACCCATTATTTTTTTTAATTTACATCCTCAAGGTTAAATCATACCAGGTGATAAATGAAGTGGACGAAATGATGCTCAAATGAGCCCAGGGTCCATAGAGCTTAGAGTTACCTGACAGTCATTCTTCAGGATAAGCGAAAACACTGGAAAAACATTATCCATGCAGCTCACCCTCACCGAGATTTGAACTCGCAACCTTTTGAATGTGAGGCAGACATGCTACCATCTACACTACTGAGGCAGACTGCAGCAGGCACTAAGATATACTTTTTGCATGGTCTGTAAAAGGTGAATCTATGCTTTCCCCTCTCTTTACCAGTTTTCCACCCCTATGGTAATGAAACTATGAAAGCTGTCCTCTAGATTTTTAGTGATCATATTTTAATGTAAACAGTTTCAGAATGTTCATCTTAGATTTGATTCAATGCTACCATTGTAGAAAATTTCTTACTCTAATCACCTATGTTCTATTCTTGAAAATCATTTGAATACAGCAAAAGTCCAGTCCTACCTGCAGCTGTACCAGCTAAAGAAAAGTGAAGCATCCATTCAGGCAATAGAGATCTGTAGGTGTAGTAGATAATGGCTGCTACAATACCAGCAGGGAATGGTGGGAAAACAAGGCGACGGTCATCAAATGGTACCTACATTGAGATGTTATACCATTAAATAATATTAACATGCTAAACCTAAGTATCAAGATGCTTATATACAATAGATGCTAATAATAGCTAAAAATATAAATAAAGGAGCTATTCTTAAAAGTCAAGCCATTGTGATTTAGCAAATCTACAATTTATTTATTAAGTATTAAATTGTATCCAAAATTTATTAAATAATTTCAACATACATAAATAATACAAAATACTCTCTGATACTGTTTAAACCTAAAAAGAGCAAGGAGAAAAGCATCTGATGTGAACACCCACTCAACTTTCTATACCTATGGCAATTCATATATAAATATTGGGTATATGTGGCTAATGAGATAGACAGACTACTCTGCAAATCTGAGTTATACGGTAATGGTAGTCCGAAACATGCTAACATTATAAGGCATCATCATAGAAGAAAGCAGTTAGTGCAGTTACTATGTTTAAGTTAAATATAAGAGAGAGTGTAAAGCCTAAGTTTATAAAAATGAAATTGCTTACCATTCCCAGTTTAATAATACTCCAAACAGTACTACACATAAAAACAAATTGCTACTAAATAAACTCAGAAAACTATGACTATAACACTAGAAACAGGAATGACTATAATTTAGTACAACATAGATTGGCAATGTTTGGAAAAAGTCCAAAATATAAAGGCATTATACTGTATAATAAACTTCCTATGGCATTGAAGTCAGTAACCAATGTAAATACATTTAAAAATGAACTGTGTAAATATTTAATAAATAAGGCATTCTATTCTATTAATGAATTTATCAATAATGGATAATTTTTTTGTAAATATAATTTTATTTTGTAAATGTATATATTTGTATTTCTAATCTATATAATATATTGACAATGTATGATGGATTTCTGTAATCTCTATGGACAATAAATTTGAATTTGAATATAACTATAGCCTTTGTACAAAATTAAGAGGCAGTTTATTCTTTTCTTTAGAACTGAGTGAAATAAGGATTGTATGGATGTATTAGGCAACTGTCATTTTACTTCACTGGACCATGACTGGAATAGAAGAATCAGTTAATTCCAGTTCAGGCTGAAGCCTGTCTATCTAATTAGCTACCATATATATTATAGTAGTCATACAAAAGTGATTCTGCTCTCCACATTCTATATTTACAACATATTCGTACTAGAAATAATATCAAATTAATCAGTAAGTGCTCAGTTGCATTAAACATGTAGAAGCAACATTAAATTGTTTAGTCAAGATATAAGAAGCTTTTGAAATGAAAAAGCAAAACATTTGAATCACAAATGTTCAAGCATGTCTATCACCTAACACACTTTGGAAAATGAAACATACAGCATTATGTATGTAAAACAAGACGAACGCTACAGAAATAATTATTTGACACAAATTATATATTTTAATGAGGTTTATGTGAGGTTACAATGGATAGAGAAACTTTTGTAAGTGTGTCACATAATCTATTAATATTTTTCTTCATCTTATAAAGCTCACTTTTGAAACTAGCACTTTTATAACTGTTACATTACCTTATGGTGAAGACCATGCAAAAGGAAATGAAGTGTTATGAGCACTGGAGAAGTATGAGGTGGTTGTAGGTGAAAAACCCAACGATGCACTGAGTATTCCATTAAAGACCAAATTGCAACTCCAAATAATACACCTAAAACTGCCCATAAAACACTGGTGCCATCTGTAGGGTAACACAAATACAATATACATTTCAGTTCATATATTATAATAAACATATTTTTTCATTTGATAATTTCATATTAGCCCAAATCTACAAATACCCAAGCTTGTGAAAGATCAAAGAAATATGCTACATTTTATAACTTCTCTGTCACTACTCCTTTAACCCCTGTATCAATTGTTGTAAATAACTTTTAATGAAATACATATGCTAAGTTACTGGAACTAAGTACACACACATGCACCCACGTGCACGCTCACACACACACATAAACTCATGCGTGCACGCACACATACTCACACACTCACATACAGACCGTTTTCTAAAATGCCTTTTTTAGATTTAGGGAGTCCAAAATATGTACTTCCTATGAAATAATGTTATTGAATACTGATATATACCTGCTATTTACTTTCCAGATAGGTTTGCTGAAGCATTAGACAAATCTTTAAAAAGGGGTTACTATACCCTGGGTTTGAAAGACAGAAATATGTTGCATTAATAAGTATACATAGAGCATTGAAAAATTCAGAAGGTATACAAGGAATGTCTTGGAAATAGATAAAGCCATAAAAAGAATTATTTGACATAAAGTGTATGTTTTATTAAGATTTGTCCTTTTTGTGTTGTAGGTTTTTGTCTCTTATTCAAAATTCATTCAGAATTAAAATGACTTTGCAAATTATTCTGAGAAAACTTAAGATATTTTTATCTTATATATCTTAAAGCATGTCATATTTCCTTAGCAATCTTTAACTTAGATGCTTGGAAGTTGCTGAACTTGAATATCAAGTTTGGAATATACTCCATTATATTTTAATATAGTTATTATGTTTTTGAGCTATGCTGCTCTCTTTGTCCACCATTTCTCTATCTCTTTCTATCTCTGAAATGTTAATACTCTTCTAGTTCAGGAACCTGAAAACATATCTTTGGTGAAATTCTGATGCCAGATTTTTGCAGTAGAGTATCTAATAGAGATATGTGGTAAACAAGTAAAAAATGAAGTCCTTAAACAGGAAACAGGTAAGATATTCATAGCAACAGATTTTATCATATTGTTTGTTCATTTTTGTCACTGTTACAGCTGTAACACTAGTAATGTAAATACCAGGTCCTTGTCAAGCAAATACAAATTCTTTTCTCATTAATTACAAACTATTTAGATGCTCAGGATATAAATATGTGTTTTTATTAATCTAAACCATTAAAAAATTACATATTTTTATTTTCATTGGTAGTGACTTTAAATCAGCTATCACTCAAGTGGTTTTCCTATGTATGTACATATGTCTTCAAACATGCACTCTAACATCAGAAAGATTATTTTATAATGGATGATGCAAAAGCCTATCTTATCTATTGTTCTGTTTTGTAACTGAATATTTATCAGATTACGGATTAGTCTATTCACCAAATGCTTGATAAGGAAATGGTTGTTTCTAATCTTTCATATCAGTTCTAATGCTTTATAGCCAAAACACAAATATATATGTTCACCTTTGTGGTGTGAGAATTTCCAAATGTTGGTTAGTCTGAGTTATCTGTATAAGGCATTTTCTGGCGGCTTTTTTCCCTAAAGATGAATGTTGGGTAACTTTAAGTTCTATGGACTCTGGGTTTATTTGAACATCATGTCATTCATCATCTGATATGGCCTACAGGGTTAAAAGACAAAAAAATATGCTTATCTTGCTTACACTAAAAACTTTAGATTACACTTACGTGATTTAGAAAGAAGCATGGTCTAAGTTTCCCTTATATGTTGCACATACTGAAAGCCCTATATGGGATTTGAGATATAGTCGTTAAAGTATTTGGTTTTTAGAACCCCTCGCATATTAGTACTGCATTGTGTACACCAGGTGGCAAAGCCAGCATTAGCTTTACACTTTTAGGTGCATTGACTAATGTACAGAATCTATTAACTTCACTTTGTGTATCCATTCATAAAAATGGAACAATTCCTTCATGAAGTCAGAGCTTGGTGTAGTGCCATATGAGTTTGAATAAAATGTGTTGAGATCTTTCAAATTTTATTAAAATTGGCACAGAATAAATACTTCATATCTTCAAAAAAAGAAAAAAGTTTTTTTTAGGAAAATCAATTCATTTAAGTATGCAAAATCCTGTGTATGTGAGTTTCAAAACAACATATCATATATATTAAGTTTGCTTGAAACTGGATGAAAATTAAGGATAACTAATTAATGGTGAACCTCTTCACATATTAGTTTTAGATGAACTACTGCAGGTGCAGGCTTAAAATGATATATTAGCACCTAAAGAAATTTCATAACTCATTTCAGATTTGATTTAAATGGGCGCAACTTAAGATTAGTTTATGCAGAAAACTTCCTAAAGGTATTCATAGTAACATTTGCTACGTTGAAATTAAATTTTATACTATGCCCACATTTATAATTTTATTGAAAACTTACTATAAGTTATTCCCAATACTTCAAAAGTTTCAGAACCCTATGTTCATATTTTACAAGTGATTTATTGATGTAATGGGAGATGGCACAAGGGTACTGATACATAGAAAAATATTACAGCAAGTGGGGGCCTAATATTTGGACCAGCAGAGTAACTTAAAAGTTTTTGCATCTATACTGTATAAACTGTTAGTTAAGATTTCAACATCAAGGCAATGCATTATAAATTACACAAAAGTAAAATGAAATGAGTAACACATGAATTTTAAATTAATTTTGAGAAATTACCTTTGGAGTTACATAAGCCTACAAAACCACTCAAAAACTGTCTCTATAAAAGGTGATGTCAAAAGATTTTTAATTTAAGGATATACTAGTCTACAATAATTTTAACTAATAGTCCTTACCTGTTATCTGAGGACTGCTTCCAGATAAACCAAGATATAAAAAGAATATGGTTACTGGAATCCAGATAAGTGGTATGACATACCACGGTGTAATGGTAAGATTCTCCAACAGGTTAGAGTGAAATAGTCGCAATCTACGATCAACAGGTGCTGCTATCCATTCTTTGTAGCGTAAGCCCAGCTTATGAACTTGACCAAGTATTGGTTTATTCCAGTCTACCAAATTCTATAAAGTAAAATGTCATTAAGATTAACACCAATAATAAGGAATTCAAATTATTTTACTTGAGGAACAAAAATTCTTCTTCCTCTTTTTTTTTTTTTTTTTTTTTTTTTTTTTTTTTTTTTTTTTTTTTTTTTTTTTTTTTTTTCCACGAATATAAAGCATCTGTTTATGATAAAAGTTTGGTTTAAACAATCTTATGTTACATAACAGGCTTTCTCATTACACAAAACCTAGAATGAAACATAAATTGTTTGCGACATTTCACCAGATAAATGATACCATATGTTATACGTATCAAGTAATTAATTAGAGATTAAAACTGCTTTTAAGAATTCCTTAATTTTGTAACTATTACTTCTTGCTTTTGGCAGCTTATAATTATCAAAAAAGTAAAGATGATAGTAAACAACATTGAAATGGGTTGTTAAAATGGACAATAAAAGAGGTTAATGATGACAAAAATTAAAATATGGAGAAACAGATAATAACCTTTGCAACAATTTTGACATAACTACTCATAGCAATTTGCATGGTAACAGTTGTTATTATTTAACTAATTTTTCCAAAATAGTTAATAATAATAGTAATAATAATAATAATAATAATAATAATAATAATAATAATAATAATAATAATAATAATAATAATAATGATAATGATGATGATGATGATGATGATGATGATGATGATGATGATGATGATGATGATGATGATGATGATGATGATGATGATGATGATGATGATGATGATGATGATGATGATGATGATGATGATGATGATGATGATGATGATGATGATAATCTGTACTTCCATATCCTACAATCTCAATTACAAGTTTTACAATTCTAATCTAGGTACAAATTTGTCAGCTGCTTATATTATTGGCTGATAGTGTTGTTGGCTCCCTGGCCGTTAATCTCTATCCTAGCCATTATACAACCTTGACCTAATGTTCTGATTTTGTCTTCCATTTCTCTGCCTCTTATTTCCTTGCCCTTCTCAAACATTTCTCTTTGACTTTGTCAGCAAATTTCCCCACCTCCCTTAATCTTTTCTCTCTTTTCAACATAAGCATTTTTATTGTTATTCCATAAGCCCCTTTATTATCCCAGTACCTATCCCATATTAATTTCCTCCAGTTTTCAACTTCTTTACACTCCACTACATAATGTTCTAAATTTATTTTCTTTCCACATAGAATGCATTCCTTTGGTGACCCCCCTCTCAATATGGCTCCTGTCCTTAACCAAGCTAAATCCTCCCTCTCATATCTATCACATATGTCTATATATGTTTCCCTTCCCCATTCTGTCTTTATTTTCAGGTATACATTTAGTGATTTCTTACTTATCAGATTTCCCCATGTCACTTGTCTGTCAATGTCCTCTATCCTATTCTTAATAACTGTCCAAAAACCTTTTACATTTCTTTTAAAGTATGTTTAGTTAAAGCATGTGCACGTCGGCTTCTGCCTTTGACGAACCCTTATAATCGTTTTACAACCCCCGACCCTCCTTCTCCCAGACCGTTCTGCAAGGTTGCCACCTTTCTCGATACGTCATGGGTATCGTACAAGGTTTCGTCTAAATAAATAATCTTATGTCCATTACTGCAAAACTTCCTTAGTTTTGACATATATATCGCCAAGCTACAAGTCTACTGGATTCCATAATAACCCTTATCTTATTCAAAGTGCGGTATTTGAAACCAAGCTCCTTTAGGAGACCGCGCAAAGTGAAGTGCCCATAAGGAAAATCACAAATTTCTTGCAAATGTGCAACCAATTCGTCTAAGGTGGGCGCTCTCCCTTTTGCATAGAATCTATAAATTTCTCGACGAATTAAATCGCACGTGAAATTATCTACTTTAGAGAAACCTTTCCTTTTGATTTCACACTTGATCGGCGTCTTTGGTATTCCTTTCGTCACAATATTGCTCACAGTATTTCTGTGAATATCCAGAATTTATCAGGTTCATTGCACGACCCCTTACCAAGATTATTTGTCAGCACATATTTATATGTGTTCAAAACAAGCGCTTGAATTTGCTTAGAAACAGTTCCTGTTATAACTTTGTTATTTTTTAGGCTTTTCCAGTAATATAATTCGGCCCAGTTATTCACACTGTCTTCACTTTGATTATTTATCTCTACTTCATTTGCATTTGCCACTGCATTTCCCTCCTACGGTCTCCACATTGTGACACACAACGAATTTCTGCACGTAATGAAACAGATCAACTGGAAGTTGGAACTTTGGCAACTGAGACTCCACGTGGACTACACATGCGTCTGTCACTTTGAGAAAATCAGGGTTGCTATTGGTCCTCAACGATAGTGTTCCATTTCTGAAGTGTGGAGATAGATTTATGACGGTCATTAGTGGGCGGGCGGCTCAGGTTCCTTTGACTCGGAACTGCACATGCGTTAAGTAAACAGACTTTACTCTCATGCCAGATATCCCCCATCCCTATTATAACCAGCATTCTCTCCAGCTCTGCCCACCAGCTGTACTTACATGTTGAATTCTTCTGATGTTCTAGACAGATCTTTAATGTATTATCATCATTTTTTATACAGCTATACCAATATTTTAAACATCTTTATATAATTACCCCACTCCTGCAAGGTCTTCCAAGTTACACTCTGGCTACACAATTTGGTCTTGACTTATTCAAACCCAGTATCTCTTTACAGAACTGTTCATATGTATGTTCAACATGATTTCTTATCTCATTGCCCCCCCCCCCCCACAACTCCACACCATATGTCATTTTTTATTCTACTACTGCTTCATAGATTCTTTCATGCCACCTTATTGAGATATCTGGTAATTTATATTTACAGTAGCTGATAATTTCATGTGTTGCTCTCTGTATTCCTATCCCTGTTATAGATGCTATTACCAAATCATCTGCAAATAGTAACCCTGGTATTACCTTATTCCTAATAATTGGGCAATGGTTGTTACTTTTTTCAACCCTCTCAATTATATCATCAATGAACAAGTTGAACAATATAGGGCTAAGTTTACAGCCTTGTCTTAATCCCATTTTCTGCTCCACTAACTCTGTTATCCTATTCTTATCTACTCTTGCTCCAAAATTTATTTCCTCATAAATTTTTTCTAGCCCTATAATAAATTTCTTGCTGACCCCTTTCTTTTGTAATTTCCACCACAGTGCTTCTCTCACTATTATATCAAAAGCTTTTTCAAAATCTACAAAAAACATATACACTCTCCCTCTTTTCCTACTTGTGTTAATAATTAGTACATTATCTATTGTCCTTCTCCCTTTCCTGAATCCTGATTGAAATTCTGATAGCTTCTTTTCTGCCTCCACCCATTTTTGCAATCCTTCAGACATTATTCCTGTGTAAATTTTCCCTAATATTGCTAGTAAATTGATCCCCCTATAATTCTGCACTTTACTAACTTCTCCTTTGCCTTTTTAAATTGGTGCAATAATACTAACTTTCTAATTTTCTGGAAATCTATTCGCCTGCCTTATTTTTTCTAAAAATTTTGTCACGACTCTTACACCTTCATTTGTTTTACCATATTCCTTCCAGAACTCTCCTGGTAGTCCATCAACGCTCCCAGCCTTGATCTCTTTTAACCTTTTTACTTGTAAATTTACTTCGTCTACTGTGATATATTATCTTACGACACCTCCCCATCCTAAATCCATTTTTTAAAGATAACTTTTGGTTTCTCACCAATCAACTTTGTAAAGTATTCAACCCACTCTGTGGGTGCTATCTTTCCATAAATATTTCTTTTCCTATTGATCTCCTTAATTGTTTCCCATACTCTCTTTGAATCTTTTTCTAACACTGCCTCTTTCATTTTCTTACTCTTAGCTTCTAACCATTCTTTTCTTTTCCTCTCTATTAGTTTTTTATACCCCCACCTAAATAATATAAAATGTTGTTTATCTTCATCTTTTTCTGTAATTTGCCATTTTTTGATTAATTTCCCTACTTCTCTTTTCGCACTCCTACATTCATTATTGTACCAGCTATTAATATTTAGGTTAGTATTTTGTTTCATCTCCATTTTAACTCCTGCTCTTTTTACGATCATCTCTAACAGTTCCAAGGCGTTCTCTGTTCTCCCTTCTTTTAATGATAGCTCTATTCCAGATTCTATTATAGTTAACATGATTACAATGTATTTATGGTCATTATATGTTATACCATTTTATTACTTTTTAATGGAGCTCTTCTCTAGCATTTCATATAACAGCATAAAACCAGTAAATATAGCATATGTTTCTTTAACAACACTGTTAATTTATCACTTACACTTTTATAGAAACTAAAAGTTACTTCTTTCAGGGGCCTAAACCACCATACTACTTTCATTGTCAATCAGGAACGTGATTTTAACAAAAAAAGAGGGGGGGGGGTCTTGCCTTGTGACCATCATTTCCAGTCGGTAGTTAATACAATAGATTTTCCTCACCCCATCTTGTAGACAAAGACCGAAGGAAAAATGACATGTTAAAAAAATTCAGCTGTAAGTCAGATCTTGTAAATGGAAAGTGATCTACAATTATAAGGGCAATCAATGATTGTTCCAACACCCAAACCATATGTAGGCAAATATAGTAAGGTAGAACCAAGAACTGAAAAATTTGATACCATAGCCAGGATTTAAATCACAGATCTTGTGGTATATATGTGGCTGCCATGGTGAATTTAATGCTGTACGAGCATGTTGCGATGGTAGCTTGTTGATAGAGCAGTTGCACTAGAGTGGAAATCTGTGGTTTAAATCCCAGTTATGGCACTGAAATGTTCAGTTCAGATTCTACCTTTCAAAGAAAGCAGTCTGTGAAAATAAAATACTTTGACAATCTATTGATATTCTAACCAATGAAATTAAAAAAAGAGCATTCTGGTTTAGACAACATAAGCTATGAGGTACAAGTGTCTGTTCTGAATTTTTTATATTGTACATAAATTGTTTAGCAGTTAATGTAAATAACACTGCAGGTATGAAAGTTAAAAGTAGATAAATGTATACACATTTTAAGCATATATTAAGAACTGGTTCAATGCAAACTTAACTCTTCTAAGTAAAGAGAAAATAGCAACATTAATATATATATATATATAAAAACAAACGAAGCTCCTTCAAAACAAATAATAAAATTCATTCATGTAGTATCAGAACTAAGAACAGTGTATCGAGATTCAACTGTATTGGAACACCACAGTGAAGCGAAAAATTATTAAATTTTAGATGAGTCGCATTTTTTACACATCTGCTTCACTTTCGTACTAGTACTACTTTCACTAGTACGAAAGTGAAGCAGATGTGTAAAAAATGCGACTCATCTAAAATTTAATAAGAACAGTGTGTTTGTAAAGTCACCCTGAACAAAAATCTATGATAATAACTTTACATATATGGATCTATATCTGTTCAACAAGCTACCTCAATATGTAAAGCATACTTAATCCCTCCAGAAATTTAAAAATGTTCCATATTAATTCATAATTCTTATTTAATTTTGTTCAGTGTGATATTACTGAAAACATTATACACATCATTCCTTGTATACTTTGAATGTTGTGTCCTATAACATATATATTTCAGTAGATGAAATAAATAAAATATAACACATCTACTTATTTTGGAGTAAATTTTAACTGAACTTATACCTCTAAATCATCAGTATCAGGAGCCTCTGATGATCTTGATATCAAGTATTCTTTTAACAGGCATGTAGCTGCAGGAGAATGTTTAGTTTGAAGAAACTTCTCAGTTATTGAAAGATTCTTGTAAGGGGACACTGTATTGCGTCCTCCAGGGTGAAGGTTAAGAAATCTTGAGATATCATACTTGTTCCCTTTATACCTTACAATAAAGGCTCCATCATGTTTGAATTGAGCCCTTGGTTCAACTTCTGATCTTCTGTGCATTGTCACTGTTGAGCTCATATTGATGTTTCTGAAAGTTAAAGTTTTCTTTTTGAATCAACAAAGAAACTGAGATTTGCATGCTTTTGTGGACCTACATATTTTATTTGCATGTGGTTTAAAAATATATTTTAACTATGCTTTTAAATTAGTTATTGTTACAATATTGAATGCAGTATGAGGTGTGTACTTTTAAAGTGCACAGTTAAGATTACTGCTAACTCTATGAGAGGGCATTTGAATATGATTGGAATTAGACGTTTGAAGAATCTAGTAGTCTAAACATTCTTTGCTTAAAGCTGTTTGCTCTGAGGAATGCCACTTCAACTTTATAGGGAAGGAGTTAGTTTATGCTCTGTTTAAATGCGACTGGGAATCAATTACAGAAAGAAACATTCTTTTGAAGTAATGAGTTGGTATTCAAACACATCACTTAAAATATCCTTACTTGAACAATTGTTTCGGAGACCGGCTCGTCCCCATCAGCAGCAACTATCCAACTGGTTGGATCCGTGGTTTCTTGAAGTGAGCTGGTTGTTTGAGGTGACATCTGTTGATTGTGAGATGAACTTCCAAAGAGAGTTTTCAGGCGGCAATTCGAAATTTAACGTATACTGTTTGTTCAAGTAAGGATATTTTAAGTGATGTTGTGTTTGAATACCAACTCATTACTTCAATTGTTATATACATCACTGTTTCTAACCTTTTGCTTCAAATAATAAAACATTCTTTTATTAAATTTTTAGTAAATATCATTCATAGTGAAGCAGTATTGCTTATAGGTGTACACAAGTTCCACGTTGGAACGCCAATTTGATGCAAATATAATATAATGGCGAACACAGAAGTCGGCGAGCAATGAGGTTTCTCTCAGGGTATGCGTGGATGTGTGTGAGAAGGAAAGTTTACAACACTGGAATGCCCGTTTCCAAATTATTTATTCACTGCTTCTTATTTCAAACCTCGAAATGGAAGCTGCCGACCGAGGGTTACCAATCACGGTTTATAGTGACTGAATGCTAATTATATTTCTCGATAAATTTTGATGACCTGACAAATATTCAAGACCGAACAAGTTGACCACCCTAATAGGCTTCACGTCTGACTCTACCTGATATCGGCTACACGCCGGATAAATGTTTATGATGTCTTTCTAGCCGCGCACCCGCCTTCATCGGCGACAAGCCGAAGAGTGCTGACCACCTTTGCGCGCGTGTGTATCTTTATATATAACTTTCACTCTCCAAATTCCTTTTTAAACAAAGTCCTTTTGTGGCTGTTTTGGTCGCTATTGTAAACGATCCAAAGAATACCCTATTCATGTATGTCAAGTGACAATTCCTTTAGAAACCTTCTAAGGACACTGTTCCTTTCATTCATGGCATTGTTATTATACTTTCCCCAACTCACTGACCTTGCCCTGGGTCGTCACAAAGAACCCACATTCCTTTTACGTCTATCATTATTCTTTAATTCTGGAAAACCGTAATTTCGGTATCAATAGTTTTGAAGTTATCAATAAGGGACAACATTGCGCAATGCAACAACCAATCCAATCACATTCAGTGTTGGTGAAAGTTCCAAAAGCAAGATGAATTACAGTTAGTTGAAAAATATTTTACTTAATCATAGATATAAATTACTCTGTCTGTAATTACGCAATTAGAAGTGTCATTAAAAATTCTGGCCAAAATGTTATTTTCAAAAAATCATTTCCTTTTTGAAAGCCACAAAGAATTTAACAATTTGATAGTACCATACATATCTGAAAAGAGGAAAATGGTTCTATTACTTACATTTAGTAAAAGGCATGAACTATAATTTCCATTTTCATTAAACTGACATGCCACATTATGAGTACCTTAAATACAAATAATAAAATAATGAAATATGCAAGTATTTCATTTGAGCAAATCTGGTTACTTGGAAAAAAGATGGTTTTCCTGTGTGAAGAAATCCCATTAACTTCTATTTATGATATATGAAATCTAATTCTTTTTGTTTTTTATAACAACTAAAGTATTCCAAATATCTGCTCTGTTCTTATGTTAAGACCAGAATGAAAAGGTTGCCATAATTAGTTTATAACAATCTCATTATATGACTTACTGATAAATTTTGTGGAAATAATCAAGTGGCCTCTTTGTAAAATAACTGGTGCTTAAAGTTTCATCAGTAAGCCCAGTTCTCTTGCATGAAAATAAACTATTATTCTTACTAAAATCATACTGTATAGAAGCAGAAAGGATACAGATAAAAATGAATGAATTTGCAGCATGGCTGCTTATCCTGTCCTAAATGGCTAAGCATGATGCTTTATAAGAAGCACTCTAACATTCCAAACTCTCAGTTTAATATAGAATAGAAAGAAGTATTTCAGAAATTGGAGTGCCATTGTTATTAACATTTGGCAAATGAGTCAACCTTGTATACACTTTTCTCCACTTATAAGTTTTATTTTGTTTTTGTTTTTTATGAAGACTAGACTTCATCCCTATCCTCAGTTCTGAGGTCGACCACAGAACTGAGAATAAGGAAGAAGTTCCCAGAAACTGGTCTTCTTCCTGAAGAAGGCTATGGAATTTGCAATGGCCAAAAGCTTGACCTTTACTAACTTGACATGGCTGGTCACCCGCGAAGCCTTGATTAATAATGCTCGCCGTGAAACCTTCAAGTCTTACATTGCTTTTACTTACTTCCCAACATTGACTACAACAAATATGCTACCATTTATACCCTTTCTATGCACTAATCTAAATTTATAACATTAAAATTTGAGAAATCAAGAAAGCTGTAAGAAAAATGTTATTAGAATGAATTTTTAGTCTTCATGAATGACACATAGTACCATCATTTAATCAGGGGCGGTTCTTCCTTGATGTGTGTGAATAACCTACATGGTTATGTTTTATGTTCTAGCATTTAATTTTAGTTTATAAAAGTTCTCTAAATTACATTTTGTAATGCAGCCGCTCTCCCCAGGTGACCATAACACTTGTTGCGAGTGAGGAGAGGTTGGAGGGGCAGAATGTATTGCTGGTTGCCATGGCTATGGATTCGATTCCTAGAAGCCGTATATTCCGCACCTAATCAGAATCGCACAATACAGGATTTTCTTCCTACTTTTTCGTTTATTTGGAAAGAAATCTGTTGGTAGAAGTGGTAACCCGCTTGATGCGAGCCCTGCATGTCATGTCCTACTGTTTATTTATTAGTTTGCATCCTGAGTAAAAACGTAATTTTTTATGTGATCAGTGATTATTGTCTGATATGAGAAGTGCTTAATTTTTCACATTTAAGGGATTTAAAATGAATCGAACATACGACCTAGTGTGTTCCATTCTCCAAACACCCTTTTCTTTATGGAAAAATGATGACAAATGCATGGTGGTAAATGTCGGTAGGCCAACACCAGTGCTACAATTATTGCAGTGGGACATCTTCAAAATACACCAAAAGATTTAAGACTCGTTGGTATGAGGAACATAATTGTGTCGGATTGAAGGAGCTGGGAAAAAACATTAACAAAATTGCAGACTCTCTTTGGGAAACCTCAAGTCTATATATTGTAAAAATACAATGAGAACTTAAAGCTTAACAGACTTTTCATGCAATATCCCGTTAGGGAAGTAGACAAGAAATGATATTTCATGGACATAATGAAAGCGAGGACACTACAAATAAAGGCAATTTTAAGAAACTTTTGGATTCATATACAGAAGGAAGCCCCATCAAAATTCTAAACCACTATTCCAGTATAAAATCGGTTTTTGCTATGTTGGTTTTGTGAATTTAGGTTAGCCAATTTTTCGAGTCACCTAATCAATTCACCCAGAGCCCCGCCTGCATTTAATTGTGTATTTTATAGTAATTGGATATAGTTGATCAATTGTTAATTTTATTTCCAAGTAACGCTTCACATAGAAAAGTAGTATTATAATTCTTGTTCACTTAAGCATGAAAAATTTCACTTTGAAAGCACTATGCTCTAACCCATGCTGATGCAGCGAAAACCCAAATGGCTCTGGCAAGCCTTCCACTAGCCCAGTCCATGGCACATTATCTTGCCCCAATATTCACTACCTCAACCCCATACAGACATGTGCAAATAAGACACAGTAAGGGGAGTGTTCTGTGACTGTATTGTATTAAGAAATAGGAAGAGCTGCTTGCCTTCTTTCTTTTATGAATGTGCACCGATATTCAGATGAAAATACATTAGGTGGGACATGGATAGAAAGCTAAAATGTATATTCTTAGATAAAGGTAGCTTCAGACTGAAAATTTCAATGCCATAACCATTTGAGCGATAGATCTTCCAGCCTTTGTTCAATTGCTCTAACTTCTGAGCAACTAGGACAACACGTCATTATTAGTGCCCGGACTTATCGAAAATGTATATGCGCATTTGTAAATGCATATTTTGGGGGTTTAGTGCATATTTAAAGGATATATGCATGATGTGGCATTTATTTACCTTATATAAGGTCGATTACCATATATTTCGAATAACCTGAACAATTTAATGAATCTATATGTTGGACACCCCTTGGCACCACAATAGCATTGCTATTTTTAAGCCAAGTGGCAACAGGACCATACCTTCAGCCTGACAATACATGCAGGTAGTTAGGCACTCCAGACCCTTTCCACGAAAAGGACTTCTTATATTCCTTTCGGTACAGTAGCCTCTAAAATTTCGTGTTAGTAGCACACTTGTATTAGCCTGTTAATTCATTCATCTACTAATAGTGTGGTATTTTGTAAAAATGCCTAAAGATAAAAGCAGCAGATCCTTCTTAATGTCACCCAATTATCAACTGGCAGCTAGGTGGGCGACAGAAGGAATTCAGCCCACGCCTACCCATTTATCTTGTGGCGTTCACTGAGGGGATGGTTGGTCACGAAGTACTGTACCGTCTGTTTCCCCTCCCCCTGACGTCTGGAACAATCGGAATGATGTTCCGTGCCGCGAAGCTTCGAGATGCAGCCGGGAAACGAGTAAGGGCCGTTGTGGCGAGGGACACGTCGGCGCCATCATCACCATCCCCTCGAGTGACACTGCGCGCCGTCAGCCGGCGGATGGATGACAGCCTCATCGCGGATGGTTGGGTGAGAGGGAAGCCGTGCCACGTGCTGGTGGACACCGGGGCGGCCGTGACCGTCATCAGACCCGACATAGCCAAGCTTTTGCCACCCAGGAAGCCGAGCCGACCATACCACCTGATGACGGCATCGGGCGACACCTTGCCTGTGGAGAAGGAGGTCCTGCTGAAGCTGACCTTGGGACGGAGTGCCGTGCGTCTACGGGTGTTCGTCGCGAAGGTGGCTGAGGAGGTATTTCTGGGACTGGATGCCCTCAGGATCCACGAGGCGACGGTCGAAGTCAACGGAGAAGAGGTTATACTCCGTCAACCCAAAGAGCGCCTTGGAATATGCAGGGTCGTCTTGAGCGAAGACGTGGTTGTCCCCGCGAGGAGCGAGGTGATGGTGACGGAGCGACTGGAAGGCCAGAGAACCAGGAACATGATGTTGGACCAGAAGACGCCTGTACACGGACTATGTGTAGCCAGGGCATTGTTGCCGTACCGAGAGGAGGTGCCAGTGAGACTGCTAAATCCAACGGAACCCGATCACGACGTGCCGGCCGGGACGGATTTGGGAACGTGCGAGCCTGTGGTCAGCGTAACAGCAATCAACAAGACACAGGAGCCGGTGCCGACGCAACACCTGGGGCCCCGTCTATAAGGCTTACTGGAGAGGGCGGCCGACCACCTGACCGCAGAACAGTTGGAGGAAGTTCGACAACAGCTGAGGCGATACCAGAGCGTCTTCAGCCAAGGCGACAGTGACTACGGCCACACGGACAAAGTGCTTCACCGCATCGACTCCGGGGACACCCGGCCTATTCGGCATGCTGGAGGACATGAGATCCAGGGGAGTGATTGAAGAGTCTGACAGTCGTTGGTGTTCCCCTGTAGTCTTGGTGATGAAGAAGAACGGTGAGCTACGCTTCTGCGTGGACTACAGGAAGCTGAACGCTGTCACCCAGAAGGACTGTTTCCCCTTACCCCGGATTGACGACACCCTGGACACACTAGCCGGTGCACAGTGGTTCTCGACCCTGGATCTGAAGTCGGGCTACTGGCAGGTAGCTCTAGACACGAGAGACAAGGAGAAGACCGCAATCTCGACAGGCCAAGGCCCGTAGCAGATCACAGTTATGCCCTTTGGCCTCTGCAACGCACCAGCTACCTTTCAACGTCTTATGGAGTCAGTGATGAGAAGACTGACTTACGACGCCTGCCTGCTATACCTGGACGACATCATCATCGTCGGTAAGACTTTTGAACACCATCTCGAGAATTTGAGCAAGGTGCTACAGCGACTGCAGGCGACCAACCTGAAGCTAAACGCGAAGAATTGCCAGCTCTTCCGCAAGGAAGTGAACTACTTGGACCAAATAGTCTCAGAAACCGGAGTGGCCACAGACCCGGAGAAGACACAGCCTGTGAGAGATTGGCCTCGCCCAAAGGATAAGAAAGAGTTACGCAGTTTTCAGGGGCTGTGCAGTTATTACCGACGTTTCATAAAAGAGTTCTCCAACATCCCCAAGCCCCTCACCCGCCTGACAGAACAACACCGACCTTACGTGTGGACGGAGGACGCCAAAGACCATTTCCAGCGCCCTAAGAAGACACTGTGCAGTGCTCCAATTTTGGGATTTCCACAACCAGGTGTCGCCTTCATTGTAGACACCGACGCCAGTGACCACTGTATTGGAGGCGCCCTATCCCAAGTACAGGATGACCACGAGCGGGTAATAGCTTACAACAGCAAGACGCTATCCAAGGCTGAGAAGAGGTACTGCGTCACCCGGCGAGAATTATTGGCGGTAGTAAAGACCTTGGAGCACTTCCACAAGTACCTGTACGGTCAGCCATTCCACCTGAGGACTGACCATTCCACCCTAACCTGGCTATTGAGCTTTAAGAACCTGGAAGGCCAGACAGCACGTTGGGTCCAGAGGCTGCAGGAGTACGACTTCACCTCGGAACATCGTAGAAGGAAGAGCCACGGTAACGCAGACGTTATGTCCCGAAGACCCTGTCCAGAAGAGTGCGGCCAGTGCACAAGAGTGGAAGAGAAGGAGCGTGCCGCAGCAGTCCGAGTAGTCATGGCAGTGCCTGCGGATGACTGGGATAGCGCAGGCCTGAGGAGGGAGCAGCTGGCGGACGCAGACTTGGAGCCGATCTTTAGGGAAGTGGAGGCAGGGACAAAACATACCTGGGAGGACATCGCACCTAGGAGCGCCACCTACAAGTCGTACTGGGCCCAATGGGACTCGTTGAAGACCAGAGAGGGCATGCTGTTCCGGGTTTAGCCCAGAGGTTCTACTCCCATTAGTCCTGAAACCGTAGGAACTGGACCCGGGCCTCCTTCGACCAGGGAGTTATCCGAGCTGTCCCAAAGGGCGCTCGGCGTCCTCCGTGGGACTTTCCATGGGACAAGACCTAGAGACTAACAAGCCCCCCCATCTGGTCCTATGGGCTTAAGACGGGATGGAAGTGGATACGCCACTTACCCGCGTCAACACTCAAGGTGAAGACTACCGAAAAACCTCGGTGGGGCCGCCTGGTGATCTAGCACACCTTCTACTAGCTTTGCAGGCTAGTACCCGGGAGAATTAATGGCTTCCCTCAACCCCGTCCGAAGACGAACCAGATTCCCACGGGTTTCGGGAACACACTGCCCCCTCGAGTCCATCCCAATCCGAACAACTCCCAAAGGAGGGGCTCGGCTGTTCGGCCCGAGGTTCCTCTAGTATCGTCAGAGGTACCACGAGTGCTAAGGGTCCGCAGCGCCCGCACTTTGGCAGCTGAAAGGGACGGATCCCTTCCCCTACGGGGGCTATTCCGGGTTGAGTCCAGAGGTTCTACTCCCATTAGCCTTGAACCCGTAGGAACAAGACCCGGGCGTCTTTCAACCAGGGAGTTATCCG
The DNA here is from genome assembly GCA_030765055.1 of Mantis religiosa. Classification (NCBI taxonomy): domain Eukaryota; kingdom Metazoa; phylum Arthropoda; class Insecta; order Mantodea; family Mantidae; genus Mantis; species Mantis religiosa. Next base: position 248,513,410 of record CM060948.1, read on the forward strand.
AGCTGTCCCAAAGGGCGCTCGGCATCCTCCGTGGGGCTTTCCGTAGGGCAAGACCTAGTTTCCTAACAAGCTCCCCCATCTGGTCCTAGGGACACAAGACGGGATGGAAGTGGATACGCCACTTAGGCGCGCCAACACAAAAGGTGAAGACTACCGATATGACCTCAGTGGGGCCGCCTGGTGATCTAGCACACCTTCTACTAGCTTAGCAGGCTAGTACCCGGAAACTTAATGGCTTCCCTCAACCCCGTCCGAAGACGAACCAGATTCCCACGGGTTTCGGGAACACACTGCCCCCTCGAAGCCATCCCAATCCGAACAACTCCCGAAGGAGGGGCTCAGATGTTCGGCACGAGGTTCCTCTAGTAACGTCAGAGGTACCACGAGTGCTAAGGGTCTGCAGCGCCCGCACTTTGGCAGCTGAAGGGGACGGATCCCCTCCCCTACGGGAGCTATTCCGGGTATGGGAATCGCCCAATGGGAAGACGCAGGGAGAACAGTTGGTACTTCCCCGGAGTAAGATCCCGGAAGTCATGGAAAAAGTGAACGCTGGTACTTCGGGAGGACACCTGGGGATGAACCGAACGATTGACAAACTACGGCAGCGCTACTACTGGCTGAGGCTCCGAGCAGACGCTGAGAGTTGGTGCCGTCAGTGTCATGTGTGCACGGCGAGTCGCCGTCCCCAGACTAGGAGCCGGGGTCGCATGCAGCAGTACAACTTCGGAGCGCCATTCTAACGTATCGCTGTCAACATAGCTGGACCATTCCCAGTGTCCGACCGAGGCAACAAATACCTGATGGTGGTCGTGGACTACTTCACCAAGTGGCCGGAGGTGTATACCATCCCGAACCAAGAGGCAAGGACAATCACAGACTGCCCCGTGGAGCAAGTATTCTGCCGATTTGGGGTGCCGTTAGAGCTGCATGGTATCCAGGGCACCAATTTTGAGTCCAACCTGATGAAGGAGGCACTAGAAAGACTTGGGGTTAACAAGACCAGCACAACACCTCTACATCCCCAGTCGGATGGCATGGTCGAAAGATACATCAAGACCTGAGAGGAACACCTGAGAAAGGTCGTGGCCAGCATTCAGCGAAACTGGGACGTCAAGGTGCCACTGTTTTTGCTGGCCTACCGCTCGTCAACACACCACACTACGGGGATGACGCCAGCCAGCTTAATGATCGGCCGAGAGTTACGCCTCCCTTGTGACCTGGCTTTTGGAAGCCCTCAGGAAGCGAAAGAGCCAGCGACCGAGTACGTGGAGAACCTGGTGTATCACCTCCACGACATGCACGGGATGGCTCGCCAGAACATCCAGAAGGCGAGCGACGACATGAATACCCGATACGACAGGCAAGCCAACAGCCAAGGGTTCCAGTAAGGTGACCTGGTCTGGTTGTACCGCCCTACCCGTACCAAGGGACGCTGCTTGAAGCTTCAGCAGCCATAGCAGGGACCGGTACCGGGTGGTGAAGAGGATAAACGGCGTTGCCTACCGCATCCAGAAAGTGCCCCGAGGAAAGATATTGGTGGTACACCTGGATCGCCTGGCCCGCTACGATGGTGCTGTTCGGGACGACCAGCTTTGAGGAGGAAGGTACGACCAACTGGTAGCTGGGTGGGTGACAGGAAGCATTCAGACCACGCCTACCCATTTATCTTGTGGCGTTCACTGAGGGAATGGTTGGAAAAGCATCACGAGCCACTGTATCGTCTCTTTCCCCTCCCGCTGACGTCTGGTACAATCGGGATGATGTTCCGTGCCGCGAAGCTTCGAGATGCAGCGATCTGGCTATATAAGCGCCGCGTTAGACGACTGAGGCAGTTCTCAGTTCTCAGTCCGCAGTCCCGAGTTCTTAGTCGGATCGAGAGAGCGAGTTGTCGCTGAGTAGCGAGTGCAGTGTTACGTAATTGTGAGTGCGGATCGTAATTGTGAGTGTTACGTAATGGTGTGTGATACGTGTACCAACCGTAATTTGGTGGAATTAAAAAACATTTTGAGTTTGTGCAACTGGACATTTCATTTCACGAACCCACAAAGTCACATTAATTAAACAATGGATTTCAGGCAATGGTGACCAATCAAGTGACGGCGATGTGGTGTTTTATCAAATGTGTGAGAAGGCTGTAAAATGTGATAAAAATTTTGAACTTGAGCAGCATTAAAAACAGCAGCACATCTCAGGTCAAAAGAAAAGGGCAAGAACTTGTAACAGTTACTTTTGATCCAAGTGAAACCACATTCAGTAGCTAATGCAGTTTATGCTGACCTGTGTAAAGCATTTGCATGCAGCAACATTCTATTGAATAAATTAAATAATCCTCATCTACGATCATTTTACAGAAATACTGTGTTGGACAAAGAATACCGGACGAATCCAATTTTAAAAAATTACTTACCTTCACTACAAGCTTCTGTCCTGGATTCACTACGGTCTGACATAGGAAGAAACAACGTCTGGATATCGGTAGATGAAACAGCCGATTCGTGTGGCCAATAGATGGCGAATTTCATAATTTGGAAATTATGTCCAGAAGAACCTGGCTAACCTCATTTACTTACAAGCAATGCATCAGAAAAAAGCAACCACAGCACGACTGCAAGATTTGTAAACGATTCCCTGCATCTTCTGTGGCCTACTGAATCGGAGAGCAATAATTGTTAAAGGATGCGTGTGTTAGTCACAGGTGCAGCTTCATATATGTTAAAAGCTGGCCAGTCTTTCCGAGTATGTTTTTTTCCTTAATCTTATCCATCTGACGTGTTTAGCCCACGGGGCTCATTGCAGAAGAGATACACATTATCCATTAGTTAACAATGTAATTTCGAACGGGGAAAGGGTGCTTTTAAAAGCGCCTGATCGTGTACAGTTGTACAAGGAACGTCTGAACTGAGGTATCTCTTCCGCCGGATCCAGTTCTCACAAGAACTGGTTATCCACAGTGTCATTCTACCAGGAGAACTTCAATCAAGTGAAAGCTGTAATCAGAAGTATTGATGATACTCGTACTGCATATGTTTGTGAAGCAAAGGGTGCATTTGAATGTGAAACTGCATATCAATATATAAATGTTACCGATGCATAATATTCTTCTCTTTCAAAGGCTGTTAAGGGTCCAGAAATTCGCGGTGCACCCATACACGAGTCTCAATTGAATGACAAAACAATTTCTTCTTTAAATGGCGTCCCTGGTGAAACTGGAAAAATAAATTAAGAATAAATTCAGTGCGGTGTTGGACTCAATCCAGGACTAAAGAAGATTCAATATGTCAAAGAGTATTTAAATGGAATCAGAAAGTCTTTGCTAGATGAATGTTCCGAGGAGTCACTACCAGTGTATAAGTATTGCCCAGTCACATCTGTTGATGTGGAACGATCATGTTCAGTGTATTAACTTATTCTGTCTGAGAATAGAAAATCCTCAGCCCCTGAAAACATCGACAGACTTTTGTAACATACTGTGATTCGTCATTTGGCAAGGAGTGACACGTGCATTGGTGAATTAAAATAAAATATTTACTTTATAAGTGCATATTCTTATATTTTAGTATATATTTTTGTCATTTTTGTGCATATTTACGTGCTCATATTTGATGTTTTAGTGTACATAGATCCGGCCCCTAGTCATTATAAGACTGACTTCTGCAACTTACCTGTTTGTTTCCTGATAAACCACAAGGACATCCCCAATTGTCTTACCTTAATGGCGACTTATAAAATTTAAGTACTTTAAGTCGTATGCTTCATAATTAAAGCTCTTTTACGTCAGTCAATTGAATTAATTGTTCTTTTATACTTAAGCTTTAGCCAAGATTTGAACCACAGATCTTCCAGTTTCTGTCCAATTGCTCCAACCATTGAGCTACCATGGAAACAGGCCAAAATGATATTACATTCTCAACTGGCAAGTTTATTTCCTGGTAAACCGCAATGGAAGTACAATTGATTCCCAGTTTAATATTAGTAATGTCGCGAACCCGATAGCGATAGCGTGGCTTGTGTACACAAAAAGCCTGGAGATAAGGAGTATGCCGGAAGAAATAATGATAGCGCGAGATAAAAGACCTGCCGGCATCGATAGGGTTACGCTTCTGGAAGGTAATAGAACATTCGATTCCTGTTTGGTCCAGAAATATCTCGAATTTATGAAATAGATATTTAAAGACGTGACGGCTCGCAAAGAGTTAGTTGTGAAACAGTGTTGTGAAATGAGAGACAGCCAGCTGTGTTGTAACGAGAGCTAACGATGTAATCTGCTGTCACTGTTTGTTATTGTGATTGACCTTGGTAGACTGATGGTGTATGTAACGTAATGCTGCTGTAATCTATAAGAGTATTTCTACGAAAATAAAGGAGATTTTTAATTTCTGCAACTCGGCCTTTTAATTCTACGAATCCACAAAGTCATAGTAAGTATTACCATTTTAATCATGTGACGACTCATGTCATGGCAGTATCCCCGGCAATGAATGGAAGGAGTTGATCGCAAAATTGATATCAAGTTCAACAGTTTCTAAGAGGTAAATATTTTTATTTTAGAAGATACTGCGTAATTTAAAGTACATTATTTTCTTGCTTAATTTTATTTACTATTTAGTATGTCCTGTTCATTGTGCTGTATACTTTCAATTTCAGAAAATGTAAAACATCCAACTTTCTGTCCATGTAAGCTTCATTGCAGCAACGAATTAGCAAAGTATTGGTGAACCTGTAGGAATGGTGAATTTGTTAAAAGAGTACATGGTGTGTTGTTTGAAAATTGTGCCTGTCCATAATGAAATAATTTGAGTCAGAAAGTTTGTCTTGTCAAACAATCTCTCGGTGTGTGCTAGAGTTTGGTGGAAATATACGAGAACATTTATGAAAAAAGTTTTTAATATTGAGAGGTATTAATTAGCCTTGGACAAAGTAGAAGCTTAGACGATTCAGCCAACTTAGCTATTTTCATTAATGCTGTAGAAGAAGACTTCGATGTTATAGAAAACCTAATTGATATTATTTTACTTAAAGACATAACAGAAATAGAAAAATATTTAATCTATGGAAATGTCAATCCCAGACGGAATCCATGTGGTTGAAATAATACTGTAATAAAAGCAGTGCTTAAAAAAACGATAGAGTCGAAGAATTGGGCAAAAAAACATTGGTGGGGAGGGCTCTTGTTTTGCTTTTTATTAATTTTTTGAATTTAGAAAAAAAATGATGAAATTGATCCAAAATCTTTTTTTTTTTTTTTGATAAAATATGCGGCATTGCTACTAATGGTGCTGCTGTAAGTTATCAGATGGCCATGGTTTAGATGAATGACTCAAGAGAAAGCTAAACCAGTGCATAAACTTTTGCAGCAGGAAGGGGCTCAACCAAGACAGTAAGAGACCTTAGCTAATTTGAAAAAGGAAATTGGAATTAACTCTGTGAAGTAGTGTAATAATTAAAAGTTATACAATAAGTGAACTGAGACACTCTGTACTTCACATACCTCAATTTTCTTTCTATGCGTTGCACCTTCATTTGAAGGCATTATCAACAAGATGAAATTGATCACAATATTATATGTGCAAGAGATTTGCGTGAGTAATAAAATATATGCCTACCTATCTTACACATTCTGAGAATAGTTTGGGAAGACCTTTTTATTTCAAATGAATTTTGTTTTACTGGTAAATCATAAGAAATAGAAACAACTGTAAAAATGTAGATTGTACTAAACACAGCTTATGTCAAATAAAATATTAATGACGTTAACCTTTTCCCAAGATATTCATTTCTGTTGGTTTCAATTATACAATACTGTAACGCAGCAGCTATGAACCAAGATTGTCGAGAGGTCGGCGCCGGGCATTTAGAACGATAAACAGATAAGCCGCTCTCCTGCCCAGTGTAGACATCGGAAGCGTTATCATCTTTTAGATGATTCGCTGTCTCGAACATTCTTAAACTGTATGGGAAAATTCAAACAGCTAAATAAGCGAGAGCTCTCGCAAGCCAAGTCAGCCGGTCCCCCGAAGCAAGTCAATGCAGACTAGCCCCGTAGCTCAGTCGGTAGAGCACCTGCCTGCCGTGCTAGGGGTCCCGGGTTCGATTCCCGGCAGTGGGTATGGGGATTTTTCTCCGACCAAGATAATTCCCCATCTTCCCCAGAATCTGGAAGTATGAATGAGAGCATGAGCATGAGCGCGCGCGCGCGTGTGTGTGTGTGTGATTAAAACCTCACGAATACGAGTTAACACCTTCGATATGTTTCGAAGGAGAACGGCCGCCGATATGACCATTGTAGTTAAAGGCAGGGTATAAATGGAACAAAAAAAAGTCAATGCATACTTTATTTTGAGCGAGCGGTCTGAGTCAAGATGGCTGAGCTGTTGTCCATATACCAGTGTTACCATTTCACTGTATCCCATTACTTTTGTTACTATTCTCTTGCATTGTCATATCGGCTTATCTTTGTATTTAACCAAATCAAACATTAATTTTAAATGCTAAATGGGTAAAGAAGATCCAGCGTCGGCACCCTAAACTCGTGTAAATGGTAAAAGAAGGAGTTTTATGTTTAGCCTTTTACATCAGCCTTTGGCTGATTTGAAAAATAAAAGAACTAACATTTAAAAAATGCGGAAATTACAACTCACAACCTTCTGCTTGCAATGGGTAGGTACATTGCAAAAAGGGATTCGAGACTTTCATTGAGTGAACCCTTCGGGAAATGTGGCTGCATCGAATGTATTGCAATACGTTGCGGAGAAAAAGAAGTGATAGTATGAGTTGAGTGAAGTTTCAAAAAAGTGAATTTAGTTATTAAAGTATGAGTGAACATTGGGTGAACTAACAGTTTTAAAATCGGAAAAAACCACAATACTTTTATCATATTTTTATGTGTTTTCATCATTCTTTCGTTTCTCATGGAATTTTAAAATTAGCATGCAGCAACTAGAGTGACCGTAATTTATCAAATTTATTGGGATAGTCCTGCATTTTGATTCTTTTCACACTAACCCCCATTGGACAGCATTTGTCCCACCAACTTACTTTCTTCCTTAATTTTCGTAGAGCTATTGAATCTTAAGTCAAGTTAAACATACGTTTGAGTTATTGACATAAAAATCAACCTTGAATTTAAGTGAAAATTTCAGATAACAATAGTTGTCTTATGCAGAACTGCATTGGCACGTTCTATAAGAATGGGGTTGAGCATAAGCATATCGTAAGTTGTACTTGTAGTGTCTGGCGTAAGTGTCCAAACGTTTCTCCAGATTGCTCAGAGACGATTTGCACATATGCTGTTAAAAATGATTTATATAATAATGAAGTTTAATCGTGTGCTGCAGTATCCCACAGTCCAAGTGCACAAAATGGCAGCTTTTTAAAACGTAGAGCACTATACAGTTCAAAGTAATGTTTAAGCTGGTTTTGGATGTTGTAACATAAGCTACTATTTTTGTTAATTCCTATTGCATAATTGTGCAATATGTATTTTGAACATGTGGCTTAGAAAGTGTGGATTTTTACTGAAAGTATGTTTCAATGTAGGTTTCAATTTTCTATCACGTACAGCAATTTGGGGACGTATTTTATTCCATCCAATAATTCTATACAGAGATCACCGGAAGTAGGGGAGAGGAGCCGAATATCGGATAGTTTTTTTTTCTTAAAGTGACTTAAATAATATTTTATTTTACTATTATATGTGAAGAAACCATATTAATACATATTAGGAACACTATAGCAGGATAACAAAGAAAAACGGTTTGTTTATTTGAATTATTTCTTTAATATATATATACTCCAAGCGATGCATATATGATGAAATATTTTTAGGGTGCCTAATATCGGATAGTAACAATAATCATTTGAAGAACCCTATATTATTCAGTGCAACTTCCATTCGTTCTTTCGACGTTAGCCCATCTAGGAAATTTGGTACAGCATATTTACTGTTCCCCACGTTTGTCTAAGCAATAGGGATGGTTACAATAAAGACACACATCATCCACAATGTCTTCCTCATCCTTGAGACCAGGGGAACAAAATCGTCCTGAATGATGGGCTGTAGCTTCTTTTCTTTGGTTTTGGCCTGTTCTGCTGGGTAGACGACGAAG
>CM060948.1:248526514-248559014 GCA_030765055.1 Mantis religiosa
TACACTGTTCAGTTCTCACGTAACATTACATCACATATACAACAACACAATTTTCCAAGGTCGATGGCAATAAGAAACAGTGTTCTGATTACATCAGCTCTCGTTACAACACTTTACAGCTGTTTTCTGCTTACCACTGACTCTTGGCGAGTCGCCACCTTCTTAAACACCTCATTGATAAATTCGAGACTGTTTCAGAACAATAAAGAAACCGAATATTCTATCACCTTCCAGAAGCGTAACTTAATCTGTTGCCAAGTCCTTTATCTCAGCTATCTTTATTTGCCGGCTCGTGTACAATAGCCGCGCTAATGTAGATAACGGCTTCGCGACACTGCTCCCTCCTCAAGGCTGGTAACAGCATCATCGTAGAGGACCAGACGATACAAGTGTACCACCAACATCTTCCCTCGGGGCACCTTCTGGATGCGATAGACCACGTCGTTTATCCTCTTCACCACCCGGTACGGTCCTTGCTACGATTGTTGAAGTTTCGGGCATCGTCCTTTGGTCCAGGTAGGGCGATACAACCAGACCAGATCACCTTGCTGGAACCCTTGGCTGTTGGCTTGTCTGTCGTATCGGGTCCGCATGCGGTTACTCACCTTCTGGATGTTCTGACGAGTCATCTCATACATGTCGTGGAGATGGTCCACCAGATTCTCCACATACTCGGTTGCTGGCTGTTTTGCGCCCGGGGGGCTTCCAAAAGCCAGATCACAGGGTAGGCGGAACCCTCGGCCGAACATTAAGAGAGCTGGCGTCATCCAAGGGGCGTCGTGTGTTGACGAGCGGTAGGCCAGCAAGAAGAGTGGCACATTGACGTCCCAGTCTCGCCGATGTCTGACCACGACTTTCCTCAAATGCTCTTCTAAGGTCTTGATGTATCTCTCCACCATGACATCCGACTGCGGGTGTAGGGGTGTTGAGCGGGTCTTGTTAACCCCAAGTAAATCTAGTGCCTCCTTCGTCAGGTTGGATTCAAAATTGGTGCACCCCAAATCGGCAGAACACTTGCTCCACGAGGCAGTCTGTGATTGTCTTTGCCACCTGGTTCGCGATGGCATACAGCTCCGGCCACTTGGTGAAATAGTCCACGACCACCATCAGGTACTTGTTGCCTCGGTCGGATACTGGGAATGGTCCAGCTATGTCGACGGCGATCCTTTCGAATGGTGCTCCGAAGTTGTACTGCTGCATGCGACCCCGGCTCCTAGTCTGGGACCGCGACTTGCCGTGCACACGTGACATTGACGGCACCATCTCTCAGCGTCTGCTCGGAGCCTCAGCCAGTAGTAGCGCTGTCGGAGTTTGTCAATCGTTCGGTTTGCTCCTAGGTGTCCTCCTGAAGTACCGGCGTGCATTTTCTCTAAGACTTCCGGTACCTTACTTCGGGTAAGTACCAATTGCTCTCTCTGCGTCTTCCCATCAGGCGATTCCCATACCCGGAACAGCTCTCTCTCTCTCTCTCTCTCTCTCTCTCTCTCTCTCTCTCTCTCTCTCTCTCTCTCTCTCTCTCTATCTCTCTCTCTCTCTCTTGTCTTCAATGAGTCCCATTGGGCCCAGTACGACTTTTATGTAGCGCTTCTTGGTGGATGTCCTCCCAGGTTGGTCTTGTCCCTGCCTCCACTTCTCTCAAGAGTGGCCCCAAGTCTGTGTCCACCAGCTGCTCCCTCCTCAGGCCTGCGCTATCAAAGCCATACGCAGACACTGCCGTGACCACTCTGACAGCTGCGGCACGCTCCTTCTCTTCCTCTCTTGTCCACTGGCCGCACTCTTCCGGGCAGGGTCATCGGGACATGGCGTCTGCGTTACCGTGGATCTTCCCTCTACGATGTTCAGAGGTGAAGTCGTACTCCTGCAGCCTCTGTACCCAACGGGCTGCCTGGCCTTCCAGGTTCCTAAAACTCAATAGCCAGATTAGGGCGGAGTTGTTAGTCCTCAGGTGGAATGGCTGACCATATAGATACTTCTGGAAGTGCTCCAAGGTCTTTACCACCGCTAATAACTCTCGCCAGGTGACGCAGTAGTTCTTCTCTGCCTTGGCTGAAGAAGCGCTGGTATCGTCTCAGCAGTTATCGAACATTGTCGAGTTGTTCTGTGGTCAGCCTTGCAGCTGGGGCCCCAGGTGTTGCGTCGGCACCGGCTCCTGTGTCTTGTCGATTGCTGTAACGTTGACCACGGGCTCGCACTTCCCCAACTCCGTTGCGGCCTGGACGTCGTGATCGGTGTCCGCTAGGTAAAGCAGCCTCACGGACACCTCCTCTCCGCACGGCAACAATGTTCTGGCTACACATAGTCCGTGTACAGGTGTCTTCTGGTCCAGCATCATGTTCCTGGTTCTCTGGCCTTCCAGTCGCGCCGTCACCACCACCTCGCTCCTCGCGGGGACAACCACGTCTTCGTTCAAGACGACCCTGCATATTCCAAGGCACTCTTCGGGTTGACGGAGTATAAGCTCTTCTCCGTTGAGCCGCAGGACCTTCCTGCCGACGTCGACCGTCACCTCGTGGCTCCTGAGGGCATCCAGTCCCAGAAATACCTCCTCAGCCACCTTCGCGACGAACACCTACAGACGCACGGCACTCCGTCCCGAGGTAAACAACAGCAGGGCCTCCTTCTCCACAGGCAAGGTGTCACCCGATGCCGGCACTAGCTGGTATGGTCGGCTCGGTTTTCTCGACGGCAAACCGTTGGCCACGTCAGGTCTGATGATGGTCACGGCTGCCCCGGTGTCTACAAGCAAGCGGCACGGCTTCCCTCTCACCCAACCGTCCGCGATGATGCTGTCATCCATCCGTCGGTTGACGGCGCGCAATGTCACTCGAGGGGATGGTGGTGATGGCGCCGACATGCTCCTCGCCACGCCGGGCCTTACTCCTTCTTCTGGCTGCTCTTCGTGGTGTCGGTCGTCTTCGCGGTCATCGTCGTGGCCAAGTTGCTATTTGCAGCTTCCGTCTTCGTTGCTTATTCGGCCTTCATTTCTTCTTTATCTTCTCAGTGATGTTGTCGCTATCCCACTCGTAACACCTATTGTGACTTTGTGCGTTCATAGAATTAATAGTCTAATTTGCCGAAATTCTAAATGTTCTTTATTTCCGTAGAAATACATTGTTCAATTCTCACGTAACAACATTACATCACATATACAACAACACAATTTTCCAAGGTCGATGGCAATAAGAAACAGTGTTCTGATTACATCAGCTCTCGTTACAACACTTTACAGCTGTTTTCTGCTTACCACTGACTCTTGGCGAGTCGTCACCTTCTTAAACACCTCATTGATAAATTCGAGACTGTTTCAGAACAATAAAGAAACCGAATATTCTATCACCTTCCAGAAGCGTAACTTAATCTGTTGCCAAGTCCTTTATATCAGCTATCTTTATTTGCCGGCTCGTGTACAATAGCCGCGCTAATGTAGATAAAGGTTTCGCGACACTATAAAATTGATCCTTAAATATATTTAACCATTCCATTTATTGAGAGCTATCTTACTCGGAATTGTATTGGTATGCTCTATGAGTATGGGGTTGAAAATAAGGATATATGTCGTTTTTTAGGTAAGCAGCTTGTAATTTGTACCTGTAGTAAAGCACAAAGCTGTCCCCAGCTTGCTCTAACACTAATCATTTGCACACATGATGTTTGAAAAAGAATTGTAGTTATGAAGCTTAATGGTTTCCATTTCGATATTAACTATGTTATCAGTGTTACCATCTAATTTACCACTTATAACAGCGGGGACCAAAGTTATTTTAGAACCTCCTTTTTCCACTCAGAAATGTGTCACTATGATTTTCATTTGTACCATACATGCTGATATGCAGCATAATGGGTTTTTCTATCCTTGGGTTTTGGGGAAGGAAGACATTCTGGCCTTATGTGCTGTGCAAGTGTGCAGAAAAAAATTAAGTTTGACAGGTTGCCGGACCCAAATTATCGTATCCACAATTATTATTTGTGAGCTCACTAATATGCAAAATTTGATTTTTTGTCTGGGTTTTTATTTTAATATGTCATTATCCCTAATTTGATAAGCTGAATCAGAATATGAACTTAGTTTTTCTCCATTATATACTAATCCTTCAAAATATAAGAATTAGTAAAATATGAATTTTATACTTACATAGCTCTATCGAATTTATGTTATATTATTAAATAAATGTTATATTATTAAGTCTACAAATGTCAACAGAATAAACTAATATTTCAACCTGTTCTAAATAATCACATATATTTAAACATTACACCGGTGTTTCTACACTTTGCCTTGAAATAGACGTCTTTCCATTTCCTTTATGTCCCGGTGAAATCATTCACCCTTGCTGACACAGCCGAGATTTTCTGGAAAATAAAGTGCAAATGAGAGTGCAGAAAAAGTACTTTCACACTCACATTGCAACCCATCTTTTGAAATTTCTTAAACATATCTTCTATAGTGTTTTTTGTAATTTGGATCCTTGTAATTTCTCAGAAAGTTTCCGATGACGCTCTCATAATAACCAATCTATGCCCTTTTTCAGTATCTGTCATCGTTTCTTCATATAAGGTAAACATCTTCCTAATTTGTGACCCAACTACGAAATATTCCCTCTTAAATTTAGCTTCAGATATTCCAGGAAACTTCTTGCAGATTTATTTGTAGCAGTTCTCATTCTTATTTAATGCCTGAATAAATTGCTTTATTAAGCCTAATTTTATGTGTAAAGAGGGTAAGAGAAATTTTTTCGGATCCAAAAGACCTTCGTGAATATTTGAATATTTTTCATTTCTGGCATGGGATTGTCTCTCTGCCTCCAGTGTTTTCTTCTCCAGTGCTTGGATCGGACTCTACTATCTCACCCACAAATAAAATATGATATTTTCGAACAGAATTAGGTCAACCAGGTTCATTAATTGGAGAATACCAGCATCTCTATGAACTTTAGGTTTTATTTTCCTTTAGTATTGGTTTATTGTTGATCTAGCTGCATGCCAATAACTTTTAAATCTCCCATACCTGCCACTTAAGCTCTGCATATTTTACTTTTTCTAGAAGTAATTTTAGGTTATGATGTGTTTCCTTGAGGTATACTGAATGGGCTACTGGAACTAATGCATATTTATACATTACATATTTCAGACTAATTTTATTATTGTTGTCTGTTACATTGGTGTTATTGTTGCAAAACATATTAATTCGAACAAAGAAATTATTAGTATTTCTCAGTTCCATACAATATTTATGCGCAGAACTACATCAAAACATTTTAAGTATAACTACTAAATGTAAAAAAGTGATATGTGGTAGAAAAAAACCGATTTCGGTTTTGGAATCAGGACATCAGATTTAGTAAAGCAGGCATATTTTGGTGGAAACCCCAGACTCATACATATCAATGTAATTAAAAGTCTTAGTTGTACTGTCTGCTTCCTGTGTCATTTATTTACATATTTATCTAATTTGTTTAACTTGTGTGGTACTTTTAAACCATATATTGTTGCAAGTCAACTGCAAATGCTAACTACAGGTGGGACAAGCCTCTGAATGCCTGTAACATACGTCATGACCTGAGCCATCTGGCTTTATGTAGTTGTTTTTTGTGTTGTTTTTTTTTTCCTATAGACAAAAAACTCCCCTTGAACTACACATATCGTATACCTATTACAAAATATTTCTTAATAACATTTTGTTTAATGTTCTTCATTGTTGTTTAAACTAGATAATTGTTCCTGAATTTTTATTAAAAACATACGTTTAGATTGAGGAAAGCTAAGTAAAATTTCTTTCAGCCATTCACTCTATTAAGCAACCCAGCAATGGAGCAGACTTCAGAAATCAAACTCTTATCCTGGTAATGATGGCTTATCGATGCTGGCGAAAATCGTCATTGTTTGGTGATAACGTAAAGCAGCTATCAGCCTTCCAACCAAGATAAATTTGAGCCCAATTCTTCAACGGGCAATGAGCAGGACTTGTGCAGCCGCAGAAAGAACTTTTTGCAGGCCACGCCTTTATTGTCATTGTTGTCAACTATTTTTCAGCCAAAGGGATGTTCCTAAAGGGATGTGCATGACGTAAAATTTTTGGGTGTAATTGTCGATGATAAGCTATCATGGGAACCACGCATAAATTATATTAGAGGTAAACTCTCCCGAGTTATTTATTTAGTAAAAAATATGATGAATGATATACCTGACACTCATATACGATCTTCATACCCTGCCTTTTTCCGTAGTACGTTATCATATGGCATCTTATTATGGGGAAGCAGTACCCAAATAACGAAAGTACTTATGCAGAAAAAGATGATACGCATAATTACAAAGTCACATATTCGAGAGCACTGTAGACCGCTGTTTATTAAACTTAGAATCATGACAGTGATAAACTTTTACATATTTATTGTTCTTAATTATGTCAAAACTCATTTATCTGAAATGGAACATAGACATGATATACATAACAATAACACGAGAAATAACATCACATAAATATGCGATATCATAGACTCACATGAACTGCAAATAGTTTTCAGGTATTGGGTGTAAAATTATATAACAGTTTACCTTACGAATTACAACAATTGCGTGATGCAAAGCTTAAGCAAAAGATTCACAATTGGCTAGTTTATTCACCGTATTATTCTATACAGTAACTTTTAAACAGTAGTAAGTACTTATAAAGTGACTTAGACATATGCAAACTAGTTTGTACTAAAGTATGTCTCATGCTGGAATATATATAATTGCATATGATCTGTATTAATTTTGTACATAGTATTTTATGATTTGTACTACTTTGTACTTAGTATATTTGACGTCTGTTACTTTAAATGTTTAATGACATTAAAATATCTATTATTATTATTATTATTATTATTATTATTATTATTATTATTATTATTATTATTATTATTATTATTATTATTATTATTATTATTATTATTATTATTATTATTATTATTATTATTATTATTATTATTATTATTATTATTATTATTATTATTATTATTATTATTATTATTATTATTATTATTATTATTATTATTATTATTATTATTATTATTATTATTATTATTATTATTATTATTATTATTATTATTATTATTATTATTATTATTATTATTATTATTATTATTATTATTATTATTATTATTATTATTATTATTATTATTATTATTATTATTATTATTATTATTATTATTATTATTATTATTATTATTATTATTATTATTATTATTATTATTATTATTATTATTATTATTATTATCATCATTATTATTATTGTAACCCGAAGGACCACGTAGGTTTAAAATATTGCGTTTTATTCATGACAATATCACTTTCATATTTTGCATATTTAATATTTGCCATGTCCCTTTGGTGCACAGCTCCATGTGGTAGCAATCACATTTTTGTTTGCGTAGTTTACACAAACACTCTATATTTCGATCATTAAAGAGTGTGTTGTTGCAGAGAAATAAAGCCATCAACTGACATTGAGGGTATATCTCTTCCCAAAATTTGCTTTATTCATGATCAATTAATGACCCCTGTGGCATAAAATTCTAGGCATGTTTCTTCTCTTTTTCGGTTCAGTGTTGCCAGTATCTATTCTGATATGGTAGTATAGGGTAAAAGCAGCTTTAACCTCAGGTCTGTGATGAGAATAGTTTCCTTTGCCAGGATATAGACGAGTCTCCACCGTGTAGTTTTTTATACTTCCATTGCTTCCTTCAAACAATTTGTTTTGCACTTTCCAATGTGGTAAGGCACTTGCTCGTGAGATATTGCAATGTGACTTGTATCCCATAAGTCAATATAGATTATAGTTTGGCTTTGAATAATAACAAAGGGTTAATATTCAAGGCTAAGGCATTTGATGTATTTTATTTCGTTACCGAGAGGGATGGATCAGGCGATTTCGTATGTGGCCCGCATTCGGAAGATCCGGGCTTGATTCCCGTGACCGAGTTAGCACACCCAGGGATATTTCGGGGGTTTTCACGGGTCACTAGGCGAATGCTAGGTTAAATTGCATCCCATGAATTTCCTGTCCCTCCATTAACATCTCCATTATCAGTTTACATCATCTCTCCTCTGGTGATCTCTTTCAGTGTAGAAGTGCTCACGGATGTCTCGGCGGTGTATGGCAGGATGTTAAAACTTCCTCCTCCGGTAGGACGGCCTGCGGTCTGCAAGCTCGATCTGATGGGGCCGTTTCCGGACCGCAGTGGGTGAACTGCCAGTTATTCTGGCCTGCCGGGGTGTTTCCAACTGGTAACGTGTAGGGACCTTGCCCTCTGCACTGCAATGGCTACTTGGGACGGCCGCATTCTGTTTCCTTTCGCCTCATCCTTCCTCCCGAGTGTACCTCACTTGGGACATAGGTAGATCAAGGCTGGCCGCAGTACCGAATCCCCTCCGTGCCGTAATCCAATCCCATCTAATTTTATTTCGTTACTGCATGTGTAGCTTTCGCTGTTTTGTGTTTTGTGAGTCCTTTTTCTCTTGCTCGCAGTGTGACACCTAAGTAGGTGTTTGCCGTTCATTTTTTTCCGTATGAACATTTGGGTTAAGGTGAATGTTCTTCTTCCACTTCTGAGGACCATCATCTGTGATGGTCCATATCAAACGTTGGATCTGAAGCATGAATTTTTCATATCATTTAGTGTTTTATGGGGTTTTGTAGTCTGTTTGACCCTATTGCAGTATCTTCTGTGCAGGCAAATGAAATTACTCCCTCAATTTGGCTAATTCTTATGATTTCCTCTGATATTAGTATAAACGGTAGGGGTTTTGTGGGTGCCTTGTCGATCGACAAGGTTGGTGACGATCGACTGTGTTATGGTGACATGTTTTGAGATTCTTAGTTCTATCCATCTCAGTACTGCGCCTATACCTTGTGTCCATATGTTTTTTTAAGGATTTCTCTTATTTTTCAATCGCTAGATCCCTATTTATTACATCAAATGCCTTGATAACTCTATAGAGATAATGTAGAACTCTTTTCTTTGTTCTTAGGCTTTCGTACATATTTAGCAGAGGGTCAACTCCAGTTAAAGTTATCTTTCCTTAGTGAATCCTACTTGACTTTTGGTGAGGTTATTATACAGTCTCATTTATTCCTCCTATTATTTTTGTAAGCATTTCGAACGGAATATTTTCTAGTGTATAGCTGTATTTGTTGAGGTTATTGGAGGTCTCCTTTCCATTGTTTAGCATGTTTATATTTGTCTCTAATGTTAAGGTATAGAAGCAGTTTCTATGCAACTGTTGTATAGCTTTGTCCATATTGGAGTTAGTAGATAGTAGTACCTTTTATACCGAATGAGTCTTCGCATCCTGCTGTTTGTAAATATGCAACCGTGCATTTTAAAGACGTTACAACCACCGACCATACTCACCATTCCTCTGATTAGGACTTCATGGCAGTCGCTAACGTGCTCTAGTAGCACATTGGTTAACATGCTAGGAAGTCATGGTGAAAGTCAGAAGTTCAGATCACTCCAGCATGTAAACCAAATTTTATTCATTTATGACTGTTTCGAGGATGTTCTAGCGAATCACGTGTTCTTGCCGCTTGCACTAGAAATTAGATGTACCTATAAATAACAAGTTCCAGCCATTCATATTCATTGTGTCACAATGTCTTTGAATATTGAGTATCTGGATATGCTGTTTGTTAACGGTGAAGCGCAGAAAGAATGCAACCTCTATACCAAGAAGTTGTCCTGCGCCGGAGCATAGTGGGCTACAGCGTTGTGCTTTAGTTCCTTGCCATGGAAAGCGCCCGGGATCGATCCCAGCTTTGCGGGGTGGGATTTTAAATTTTGTGTATAGGACCGGTGCCTACTCAGCATCGTGAGGAAATGGAGGAGCTACGCTAGATAGCGAAACCTTATCTAGAAAGTCAACTTTCCGGCTTGGAGTGCCGAAATTCTGACCAAATTTCCTCACCGTATCGGTTGGATGGTGATCCACCTTTGTCTTGCGTATGTGAGCGTGAGGCCGACAATCGGGTTGGTAGGCTCAGGCCCACTTTGGGCTGTTACGCCACGTTTTTTTTTTTTTTTTTTTTTTTTTTACCAAGAGGTTTCCGCAGGGAATAGTTTATACAGATTACACTTTTTGCAGGTTATGAACCGCTTTCTGGAATCATGAACAGTGCACAAGACCCCACATCCACGAAGAGATCACCTTATCTGTGACCAAGAAATAACGTATTGTGTGACAGGCTGTCATTCAGCATCCACATTATAGTACGAGGGACATTCACAGGAATTTCATTATTAGCCAATCTGTCGAGTGGAGAATAAAACATCTTGCAAAGTTTCACCAAGATAATTACACCAAGAGCTACTGCAGACAGACCATCGACTGAGAGAGCTGCGTGCGTTAGGCGGATAATATGATAAACTGAACAAGATCCACATTTCTTGGCAACTTTGATATTTAAAGATGAGGTAGAGTTCTACAGCTCAGCCCATGTAAATCGCCACAACATGAATTACTGGAATACCGTAAACCCACAGTGGATGCGACAGGCGGCCTTCTATGTCCGATCGGGTTTCAGCGTTTGATTGGTATATTCAGTGACCATCTAATACACCCGTATTTTTATGACGGCCAACTCACTGGGAATCGCTACATCTACTTTCTGCCTACTCTACTGGTTGAAGTGTCGTTGAAGAACACGAATAACTTGTGGCACCAACATGATGGGGCACCAGCTCCAGTCGTGTGACGGTCTTAATGCCACTTGTCCTCAGGGATGGGATGGACTGCATGTGTGGTCCATAGGGTGGCCACGATCCTCACCTGCCTGCCTCTGTGGTGTGGAAGTAACATGTCTACTTCACATTCAAGAGGTTCCGAGTTCGAATCTCGGTCAGGGTGGGTTACCTAGATAATGTTTTTCTCAGAGTATTTCCCTTATTCCGAAAGATGAACGTAGGGTAACTAAACTCTGTGGGTCCTTGGCTCATTTGAGCATCAATTCACTTATTTCTGCCATCATCTATATGACTTACGTTGTAGGACGTTAAATAACAAAAGTGAAAGGCACGCTTCCCAGATCTAACACAATAGATCTTTTCTTACGGGATTATCTGAAAGACATCGTATAGCAGGAGCGTAAATGACCCCTTGACAGCTCAGGGAACGCATCATTTTAGTTTGTCGTGACACCATACCGGTCATGTTGCGCCGGGTTAGGCGGGCGATGATGGGTTACACAGGAATCACCATCATGGTGGCCATTCCGAACACCTATCACAACCACAAAGAGGAAACGGGTAACTGTGTGATGGTCTGGCATGATACCACAGCCAACGTTAAATGCTCTGCTTTGAGAACCAATGAGGTTCACAATGATTATAATATGTACTTGTAAACGTTATTTAGTTAGAATGTACGTACCGTATTTTGCAAACTTTCGAACAATTGGTTGGTTTTCATTTGAATGATAAAGTAGCTCTAAATAGTAAAATATTATGTACCTAATGATGTTTTGCAGTTAAGGTATAATTACAATGTCATTATGCATTTATTTATGAGGTTCATTAAAGCATGTTCGAACAAGCAACAATTTGCATTTTCATAAAATTCACATAAATAAACTAATTAAGTGAAACGACAATTACATGCCAAACTGAGTGAGTTCTCGTTAAATTTACTTAACATAAATGGCCGCAGTTGAACTTGGGACGTTCACCACTGAAAGCCAACGCGCACACTGCTGTGCTACGAGAACAAGTCACATGAGGCACGCCAGGCACGCGGTATAGAGCAGTCAGTTCGGACGAAATTGACACGGCGGGATGCAGTTGATGGTGTTTACAGCAGGACTCAATCCATAGAACTTCTCAATCCATAGGTCGATACAACTCACTTGGTAACTATATTAACTGTACAGCCTGCCAGAATTTGCAGATTATTATTATTATTATTATTATTATTATTATTATTATTATTATTATTATTATTTTGTAATTTACGTCCTCCAACGTTAAGTCATATCGGACGATGTATGAAATGGGTGAAATGATGCTCAAATGAGCCCGGGGTCCATAGAGCTTAGAGTTACCTGACATTCGTCTTTCGGGATAAGGAAAAACCCCGGAAAAAACCTTATCCAGGTAACTCACCCTGACCGAGATTCGAACTCGGGATCTCTTGAACGTGAGGCAGACACTCTACCACCACGCTACCGAGGCAGCTATTATCATCATTATCATTACTATTATTATTAATTATTATTATTATTATTATTATTATTATTATTATTATTATTATTATTATTATTATTATTATTATTATTATTATTATTATTAATTTTGGTGCCATTGATAGAACAGAAGACTTCTTCTACGGTCAGTGATCTCCATTCTGTACTTGATTGGAGGACGATTTCTTTCTAAAATGGCTCTTAATGCCCCTTTGTTAAATAAGTAAGTTTCGGAAGTGTTTGCCATCCCTTCATATTAATGTCGAATGTTTGGTTTTGTTTATCACGTGCAGTGCAATTTATGGGTCCTAAGTGAGGAATTTTAATACTGGGAAATGTTTTTAGTGTGATTCCAACAAAACTTGTTAACTTTTGCTACAGGGTTCGAGAAAACACAAGCTACCCGTCACTTATGTATATTATTTATCTTTTAGAAACCTTGGTTCCAATTGGATCCTATTTGCATAAAAGGTTGTACACATGTGCAACAGGAACCGGTAGAAAGTGTAGCTTAGCTCACAGGTTCCCAGAAACTCTCCTACACATTTTTTCTAACTCTTACATATCGCTCATAAGTTATTTACAATTTGCACATAATAGTCATAACATATTTGTAATGTGAAGTCCGTTAAGCAGTTCGCTTTTTAAGAGATATCATTAAGATACATATCTATACCTCGGCCGTTCTATCTGCGGCTCTGACATTTCTCGAGAGGGGGAAGCGGGCTGTTGCCAGTTCTTTAGCGGGAATTTCAAGCAGAGGAACAATGCGTATTTTAAATATTTCATGTATTTGCATATTTCACGAACCAGTAGCCATATTATTATAATAGCGATAATAATAGGACTTACGAACACTAAACATTGGAATTCACGCACGAAAATTATACCAAAGAAAGTTCACCAGCGCAAGCCGCTATTAGGCCACGTGGCTCAAACAAATTTAAGCTGGCAACACGGTGTTGGGATCGGGAGCCACGCCTACCAGCGACAATGCTGATTGGCGCTAACAGACAGTTTTAACTTCCTGACCACGACACCGGATGTAGAGACTCCCAGTACTACCAACAGATGCAGTTAGTGTGTGTGTGAAAGGTGTGAATGAAATATTCGAATAGAGTGGTGTTGTAATAAATATGTTGCATTATGATGAAATTGTAAATTGTATTTCAGTGTTTTAAAGTTAATATAGTCCTATATTTTCATTCTAAAGATAATTTTGAGGATATGTTTTCAATTGCTCATTACTGTATGTTGGTACTATTAGGTTTCCCCTTCCACCTTTTACAGTCGCAAAACGTCAGAGCCGGAGATACAACGGCCGGACAGTAAATGAATTAAGTGGTCCTCGAGTTACAGGTTATGTTTAAAATGAGGAGCTGAAGATGTATTAAGAGAGAAACTTGTAGGAAGTTCTGCAACATAGGTATATGTGACACGTAATAGGAATATAAAAAAAAAAAGGCGGAAATAAGAAAAATTAAGCATGTTTATTGCCCTTTGTTAGTCTCACAAAAATTCGAGAAGAACGGCTGAACCGATTTGCCTAACTTTGGTTTGAAATATTTAACTTAAAGAAGATTTAAAAGGTGAGGAAAAAACCTGAAGTGATAATGGGCCGGGTTATTAAAACCTTTACTAAATACACACACCTTTTATTTTCGACAAACAAAAGCATTACAAAGCAGAAAGATATTCTACTCCTTGCCAAAATCTTCAAAGCTGTTTCACTTTACCATATTTATTAAATATGCGTTTATCGTTTGTTATTAAGACTGAAATTTTTTATGTAGAATGATGATATACCACATTTCGACGATTAGACACAGAATTAATTTCTGGACGCAGTATAACACTAGGTATAAGTATTTTTCCACAGAAAAAATTGTTATCAAATATTGGTGAATCCTTGGATATGTTTTTTATAATTTGTGTTTGTGAATTCGTGAATGTGAATTGAATTGACACAAAATTAATTGAATTCCTTTGTGACTTTGTGAAGTTCGCGGAAACGTTTAGAAGACGAAGAAGACGACCTGACTTAAGTTGTAGAAGTCAGTCAAATGTTTCACGAGCTACGTCACGTGCTGACCGCACTGATGAGCAGCGAGACGCAGTTACTGCTAATAGTCGTGATCGTATGTAAGAATTGCCTTCTAGAGTGTTTGTTTCTTCCGGTGGAGTTGTTTTCGTACAAATCAGTTGACACAGTTATGAACCAGGATGACGTAGTCATCTATCCCACAGAGTTTTTAAGTTTATCAGAATTGCCTGAACTCCCACCTCACAATTTAAAATTAAAAGTAGGCTCAGTTGTGATCATGCTGCGCGACATTAACCAACCACTACTGTGCAGTGGAACGAGACTAACTATAAAAAGCTAATGAATAACGTCATCGAGGCAACTATCATCAAGGGAAAGTACAAAGGAGAGGATACTTTGATTCCGCGTATTCCGATGACGCCAACGGATTTACCATTTTATTTTAATCGCCTACAGTTTCCTGTGCGTTTGGCCTTTGTGATGACCATAAATAAATCGCCAGGGACAGTGGTTGGAAGTTTGTTGAATCAACTTGGAGTTTCTCTCATGGACAATTATACGTCGCGTGTTCGCGAGTCGGAAAACCTTCATCTTTATATATTTACGCACTACAAAAAAATAGAAATAAATTTTGTTTATCAGAAAGCTTTAAAATTATTAACTTAATCTTAACTGTGTCGTATTTAAACTTCACACCCAATTACAGAATAAGTAACTGACTAATCCGAATTTGTTTTATTTATATAGATAAGTTCAGACAACTTTTATTGAAATGAGAGAGGAAAGCACTGTGAGGCTTTGTAGGGAAATGGAATTCGACTGATTAAGTTTAAGAACTTGGAGGGGTGTTGGTATAACAATTCGAGATAGGACGTTTATGGTCTCAGGGCGCATGATTTTGTGCGATAAGTCAAAGTAAATTTGGGTCTGTACCACACTGATACCACCTTAGAGGTATCTGTCAGGAAGTGTAAATGTGTGGCTTAGTGGTTAAATGAGTTTGAGGATATTGGGCCCAAGGGTAACCAGCAACTCAGTGTAGTAATAAGTACGTAAATGTATAATAATTTGTAATTGAAATGGAAATAAAGATTACTTACTTACTCGTGGTTAAGTAGGGAGTGCACAAACCAGCGCGCCAACACCAAAATGCGAAGGCTACTGATATGACCTCGGTGGGGCCACCTGGCGATCTAGCATATCTTCCACTAGCTGGCTAGTATGCGGGAATATTGATGGCTTCCCTCAACCCCGTCCGGAGACGTACCCGATCTCCCACGGGTATCGGGAACCACTGCCCCCCTCGAGTCCAACCGAATCCGAAAAACTGCCTATCAGTAGGGGCTCGAATGTTCGGCCCGAGGTTCTTCTAGTAACGTCCGAGGTACCACGAGTGCTAGGGGTCCGGAGCGCCCGCACCACGGCAGCAGTGACTACGGCCGCACGGACAAAGTTCTCCACCGCATCGACAGCGGAGACGCCCGGTCCATTCGGCAACCACCTGAACGCGTTCCGCTGGCGAAACCAGCTGCGGTACGGGATATGCTGGAAGACATGAGATCCAGGGGAGTGATTGAAGAGTCTGACAGCCCTTGGTGTTCCCCTGTAGTTCTGGTGACAAAGAAGAACGGCGAACTACGCTTCTGCGTGGACTACAGGATGTTGAACGCTGTCACCCGGCCGGACTGTTTCCCCTTACCCCGGATTGATGACACCCTGGACGCGCTATCTGGTGCACAGTGGTTCTCGACCCTGGACCTGAAGTCGGGTTACTGGCGGGTGGCTCTAGACCCGAGAGACAAGGAGAAGACCGCAATCTCGACAGGCCAAGGGCTTTGGCAGTTAACAGTTATGCCCTTTGGCCTCTTCAACGCACCAGCTACCTTCCAACGCCTCATGGAGTCAGTGATGAGAGGACTGACTTATGACGCCTGCCTGCTATAGCTGTACGACATCATCATCGTCGGCAAGACTTTCGAAGACCATCTTGAGAATCTGAGCAAAGTGCTACAGAGACTGCAGGCGACCAACTTGAAGCTGAATGCGAAGAAGTGCCAGCTCTTCCGCAAGGAAGTGAACTACTTGGGCCACATAGTCTCGCCAATCGGAGTGGCCACAGACCCGGAGAAGACACAGGCCGTGAGAGATTGTCCTCGGCCAAAGGATAAGCGAGAGTTGCGCAGTTTCCTGGGGATGTACAGTTACTATCGCCGCTTTATAAAGGGTTTCTCTAACATCGCCAAGCCCCTCACCCGCCTGACAGAGGAACACCGACCTTATGTGTGGACGGAGGACGCCAAAGACGCTTTCAAGCACCTGAAGAAGACATTGTGCAGTGCTACTATTCTGGGATTTCCACACCCAGGCGGCGCTTTCATTGTGGACACTAACGCCAGCGACCATTGCATAGGAGGCGTCCTATCGCAAATCCAGGACGGCCATGAGCGGGTGACAACCTACTACAGTAAGACGCTATCCAAGGCAGAGAAGAACTACTGCGTCACCCGACGACAGTTACTGACGGTAGTAAAGACATTGAGCACTTCCACAAGTACCTGTATGGTCAGCCATTCCACCTGAGGACTGACCATTCCGCCCTAACCTGGCTATTGAGCTTTAAGAATCTGGAAGGCCAGACAGCACGTTGGGTCCAGAGGCTGCAGGAGTATGATTTCACCTCTGAACATCGTAGAGGGAAGAGCGACGGCAACGCAGACGCTATGTCCTGAAGACCCTGTCCAAAAGAGTGCGGCCAGTGCACAAGAGTGGAAGAGAAGGAGCGTCCCGCAGCTGTCAGAGTTGTTACAGCCATGCCTGCGGAAGGCTGGGATAGCGTAGGCCTGAAAAGGAAGCAGCTGGCGGACGCAGATTTGGGACCACTCTTGAGGGAAGTGGAGGCAGGGACAGACCAACCTGGGAGGACATCGCACCGAGGAGCGCCACCTACAAGTCGTACTGGGACCAATGCAACTCACTGAAGATCAGAGAGGGCGTGCTGTTCCGGGTAAGGGGATCACCCGATGGGAAGACGCAGAGAGAATAGTTGGCACTTCCCCGGACTAAAGAACTCAATTTCCTGTGACGAGAAATAGGGATTGCACAAAAAGACCTACAAGGTGCAAGGGCATTTTCGAGCAGTCAAATTAAATCTCCAATACTATTACTAAGAGGGATAAAACGAAGCAAAGAGAGAGAGAGAGACACACACACAGAGAGAGAGAGAGAGAGAGAGAGAGAGAGAGAGAGAGAGAGAGAGAGAGAGAGAGAGAGAGAGAGAGAGATATCTGTGAACTGTGAGTTGGAAGAGAAAAAGAACATTATCTGAGCAACTGTAAGAAAGTAACACTATGGAAGCAGTGAGTAGTAAGAATGTGAGGTTTAAGGGCTTGTCAACAGCTGAAACATTTGGGCATATGGAGGTAAGAAATGTATGAGAACAACAGTGAAAATGGATGACAACATTTTAGCCATAAAAGTGTTAGGAGGAAAGTAAATAAGAAATATTGGGGAACTTTTAAATAAACCAAAATAAAAACGGGCCAGGAATGAAAGGGGTATAAGTAAACAAGAAAACCAAAAAGATGAAGACAAGGAAGCAATACAAAATGTTAAGATTGGACAAAGGACTAGCCAGCAATTCTAAAAAGCCGGGGCATCATACAATTTGAAGTAGCACATAAAAAGTAACTAGACAATTTGTACATAGTTTAAGTTAGGTATATATCAAGAAATAATGAATAAAAGGTATTTAAATTGAGATGCCCAAACAAATTATTTTATTTACTCATTATTTCCTTTTTTGCTGGGTTCACCTTTATACTTATCAAAGATTTTTGGAAACCATTTATCTCTGCAATTCTAAAGATCTCTTTTATATTGTAAGACTTGAAGCTTTCACGGCGAGCGTTATGGATTATGGCTTCACGGGTGATCAGCCGCGTCAAATTCACAATGGTCAAAAGCTCGATCTTCATCAATTTGACGCGGCTGATCACCCGTGAAGCCTTAATCTATTTTATATTCTTATATTGTAAGTTGTATATTCTCCAGTCTGTGAATTAAAATGTTGAAAGCTGCCTGTTTGTGCAATCTTGAGTTGTAGCGTTTATTCTGTTCAAATTTTTTGTTTATGATTTTTGAGTTCAAAAATAGTAGTTGTGCATCTATTTCTCTTTCTAAGGTGAATTTCATGGTTTTCTCTTGTAGATTCGGCAGTTATAGTACATCATCAATGTTATTATTTGGTACTATTGCAAAAGTATCATTTACATACAATTTCCCAAATTTTCATATTTAAGGGAAGCCTCTGGTGTTTCCCGTTTCTAATGAACTCATGAAGAGATACTGAGGAGAGTGGATTACCCATTGTTAGTCTTGAGCTTCATCAGTAGTATTTATATTTAAATTGAGAAAATAATTTTCTTCAATTGGTTTCCAAAAATGGTTTTCAATTTTTTTATCTTTGACAGATAAAGAGTGAACATAGAAAAAAAAAACTGTTAAAGGAAACAACTATGCTTAGCAAATCAAAAGAGAAAATGTCATTCAACAAATCTACACCTCACCCACAGATGTTTGACAAATTCAAAAATTTTTCAGAGAACACAACATCCAAATGTCTCCAACCAACAAATACAGCATAGAAAACATATTTAGCTTAACAACCAGAGACAGCATCCCTTCAAATGGAAAATCAGGAATCTATCAGATAGAATGGAACAACTACTACCAGATTCATGTAGTGCAAACTAAGAGGAACTTAGAAATTAGAACCAGAGAACATTTCAGATGCAGAAAACAAAAACACTTACAAAAATCAAAGTTGATACCCATTTTCATTGGCAAAATCACGACGTTTTTCATCTGGAAGAACAAGGACAGAGTATTCAGTTTTGATACTCCGCAAAGTGACCCATCGTACAAGTTCTTAGAATTACTACCAGAGCAGTCAATGAAAGGATTACTGTCAGCAAATAAGATTAGTCAAGGTCCAGTTGATAACGGAGAAAACTAGTCACTTAAAAGCTTGTTGCAAGAAATATTAAACATATTCCGGGATATCTAAAAGAAAGAATTGTTTATTGTTATTAATTGACTGAGTTTTTATTTTAATGTGATTCCAACAACATTATTATCAACTTCCAGGATTTATCTATAAGCACACATTTTTCTTGATATCTGAAGTAAATAAGAGAAATTTGGGTAAAATTCACTAAGAACAAAAACCAAAGATAGCCAAAGAAATAGTAGGATAATATGTATATGGAAGCATAGGATTATGGGATGCCTTTATTGGGGATAAAATTATGAAACTGGTAGGTGTTTCATCTGCTATTGTTAAGCATATGAGCTCTATGAGTAAAATATTTTATTTTTAAATCTATTTAATACACATGAATAAACATTTGGGCTTTAATTTGCTTTCACAAATGAAAACACAAAATATTACAAGAACATAATTTATCAAAACTTATGCTAATAGTGCCATTTATCACTTACACAAAGTTACACAACATTCTTCAAGGAAGCCTATAAATACAGTTCTATGGACATAAGTCACCAGTTTAATACACATGATAGTTTACGAAGAATAACTTTTGTACCAAAGACCTCATCCCAGAAGTTACTACTTATTCCATATCCTGCAATCACACAAGCAAAAATTAGATTAAAGGATAGAGTACTTATTAAGGAAAATATTTTGAAATGGGTAGAAATATATCAAAGAATCAGAAGTGCAACTGAATAATACTGAATAACTGAATAATAATGTGGTGGATGATTATCCACATAGTATACGGATAAATAGTGATTGTAAAATAAGGCAATTATAATTCTGATGAAGCTCAATGCATCCGGTATTCCAATTACAATTTAAATCATTATTTTAGGCTTTTTCACTTAAATATTCAATATTTCAATAATAAGCATATTGCATTTCAGTATCTAATTAATGAAATTAAACCACAGGTTACTATTCTAATGGAGCATGGAATGTAGGACAATGAATTAGAATTAGTAAATATTTGTGATTACAAATTAGATAGTAAATATGTGAGACCTTCATGTAAAAGTGGAGGCATGGTAAATTTAGCTGGAAGGAGTTCAGTTAAATTTAAAAGTTTTTGCTTGGAAAAAGTCATTGAAGTAGCAGGTATAATATCTTATGATATCTTATAATATATTATTATTATTATTATCATTATCATTATTATTATCATTATTATTATTATCATTATCATTATCATTATTATCATTATCATTATTATCATTATCATTATTATCATTATCATTATTATCATTATCATTATAATCATTATCATTATTATCATTATCATTATTATCATTATCATTATTATCATTATCATTATTATCATTATCATTATTATCATTATCACTATTATCATTATCACTATTATCATTATTATCATTATCATCATTATCATTATCATCATTATCATTATCATCATTATCATTATCATCATTATCATTATCATCATTATCATTATCATCATTATCATTATCATCATTATCACTATTATCATTATCACTATTATCATTATCACTATTATCATTATCATTATTACTATTATCATTATCATTATTACTATTATTACTATTACTATTATTACTATTACTATTATTACTATTATTACTATTACTATTATTACTATTACTATTACTATTATTATTATTATTACTATTATTATTACTATTATCATTACTATTATCATTACTATTATCATTACTATTATCATTACTATTATCATTACTATTATCATTACTATTATCATTACTATTATCATTACTATTATCATTACTATTATCATTACTATTATCATTACTATTATCATTACTATTATCATTATTATTATTATTATTACTATTATTATTATTACTATTATTATTATTATTACTATTATTATTACTATTATTATTATTATTACTATTATTATTATTACTATTATTACTATTATTATTATTACTATTATTATTATTACTATTATTATTATTACTATTATTATTATTACTATTATTATTATTACTATTATTATTATTATTATTATTATTATTATTATTATTATTATTAGTATCTATGAATTACAATATTCATAGCAAATGTTTTAACTTAATACCAGAGAAATCACATATTGTAGATTGACTGCTGTAAAATATCAATATATACTAAGCATGATAGTAGCAATGCTTTGCGTAACATCAGCATAAACAGAACAGAAATGACTGCTTATGTTTCAAAGTACACTGGTGAGTTCAAATAATTAAATGAAGTAAACTTCAGAAATTACTTATGTAAAAAAAGTTTATTTTATAGAGCTTTATTCCTATAGTGAGATCTATGTTCTTTTTTTGTTAAATTTTTGTTTTAGCTCTTAAATTTTCATTTGCATTAAGTTCAATGAGACATCTTCGTAGGTAAGTAGGTTCAGAAATGAGTATCTTTAGAGTTACTTAAAGGAAATTAAAATGTACATTTTAAACTAGTGTCCAAAAGTTAGCATAATTCAATATTTTATTAAACTTTATTTTATAGAGCTTTATTCTTTTAATGAGATGTATGTTCTTTTTTTGTTGTTAAATGTTTGTTTTATCTCTTAAATTCTCATTTACATTAAGTTCAATGAGACATCTTCAGAGATATCAGAAATAAGTATCTTCAGAGTTACTTAAAGGAAATTGATTTGATTTATTGAGTCATCCATTAAAACATGTACATGTTGTAGGACACGTCAAATTAAAAACTAAGTACAATATTGTAACTTTGTGGATTCGTGAGATTAAAAGACCAATTGCACAAACTCAAAATGTTCTTTATTTCCACCGACTTACAGTTGAACACTTGCCAATTACACAGAATTACGTAATGCACACAATTACGATTCACCAGTTCGTCCGTTACAGTTCCACTTTGCTTCTCGCAATTACGTACAATCCTCCGATGCACGTACACAGTCTTCTCGTCCGTACACTAGCACGGCGCTCCTACGCTGCTGGCCAAGAACTGACTGCCTCCAACCCGACGCATTGCTTATATAGGACCAACTGGCCAATCTAGAAGGTTCCGGATTAGATGAAATGTCCTGTATGTTCGAGAACTCAAGGGGAGTGGAAAGAGACGGCGCAGTGATGTTTTTCCAGCCACCCCTCGTTACCGCTATAAGACAAATAGGTGGGCTGGTCGAACGCCTACCGTCTCCTGCTGCTGCTGCCGGTCAGTTCTATAGGGAGTTCCGACGTTTGAGTGACAATATTTATAATTAAGGTAGCTAACTAAATATTTACAAATTTCAAAATTCATCCACGCTGTAGAAGCTATTGGCTCTAAGGAAGTTTAATAACAATTTCCTAAATTGATGTTGTGATTCAATCTTTTTTATAGATTCAGGTAGCTAATTGTAAAGATGTAAGCCAGCATATGTGAAACTATTTTCTTACATCTTTGTTTTGTGTGCCTTCACAAATAAATTATTCTTTGTTCTAGTGTTGTGTATATGAATTTCAGAATTTTTTTTTAATAAACTTAGGCTTGCTTTCATACATACAAGAGTGTCATATATGTATATACTTGGCAGAGGTAAGATACCTAATTTACTGAAGTATGGCTTACAACTAGTTGTGCTCGAGAGATCTGCTATGATTCTAATTATTTTCTTTTGGTATCTGAATACTTTTATACTCTCTTTAGAATTTTCCCAAAAAATTATACCATATGCCAAGAAACTGTGTATATATGAAAAGTACACTACTCTGCGAACTTTCAAGCTCGACATGCCTGTAATTGCCCTGATTAAGAAACACATTTTTTAAGTTTTTTGATCAATGTCTCTATGTGAGTTTCCCAACTTAAATTTTCATCTAGTATTAGTCCCAGAAATTTGATAGCTTATACATAATGTATTTGGTCTTGTCCCAGCATTAACTTTGGATACAATTGACTTCCACTCATTTTATTATAGAAGCTTAGGGCTGCTGTTTTCTTCTTACTCAATATTAACATATTGACAATAAACCATTTTTTAATATATTTTAGACTATTTTCAATATGTACATCTGCCCCTTCCTTATTCACCCCTTTGATAAAAATATTTGTATCATCTGCAAAAGGTGTAAAATGTAAATTTTACACTAGTGTCCAAAAGTTAGCATAATTCAATATTTTATTCCTTAACTATCACAATTGTAAAAAAGTTAAGCATAATAATAATCAAAGTATAAACTTGAAAGAAGCGTAGGGACAGTGAAGCACAAACTAGTACAAAATTGAATCGAGAATATATTGACACATTGCTTCACTCACCTGTTTATTCACAGGACATGTTTCAAGAGCTCTTGCTCTTATCCTCAGCTGATACTCGACTAGTGCAAGTTGTAGTTGTACAAGACTACAACTTGCACTAGTCGAGTATCAGCTGAGGATAAGAGCAAGAGCTCTTGAAACATGTCCTGTGAATAAACAGGTGAGTGAAGCAATGTGTCAATATATTCTCGATTCAATTTTGTACATAATAATAATAATAATATGTTGTTACCAATGCATCATACATGATCTGGAATGTAATAAAGTGAGAAATAGAAGACAATTTTGACCTTGGGACATATTTTTATGTAAGCACTAAATATGATAAGCACTTCCACAAAGACAATGATGGTGGTGAGCAGTTTATATGGGGCGTGATGACCCTTTATGTGTACACAGACCTTGTAGAACTGCGGTATGCCATCTATAAGGTAGTTTGGTGGTTCGAGCTCTGCAGGGAGCAGTCCCATTCCTCATGGAGAGCCGCTCGGAGATCTGGAAGTGTTCACGGTGGAGCTGGCAGGCTGCATCTTATTTTCCTAATGCATCCTAGGCATGTTCTATAGGGTTCATATTCAGAGACATCACTTACCAGTCCATACACTGGATATCTTCTTTCTGCTCACCACCAGGTGGGCTCTATGCAGATTTGCCTTATCTTCCATTAATATGAAATGTGGACTGAATGGACCTCTGAAAAGTTATGCATGTGGCTCCTGTACCTAGTCTTCGTACCTCTGGGCATTCACAGTATACCAATGTTGAAGATGTGCAGTCCTGTATGTCCATTGATTATTATGCCTGCCCACAAGAGTATGCCACCACTACCACCAAATGGGCATGTTTTCACAATGTTGATGCAATGAAACCGGGTCCTACATAATCTCCATATTATTGTGTGGTGAGAATCATTGTTCAAAACAGCATCTTATCTGTAAACAGCACGTTCCTGAATTCATTCAACGTCCAATGTTGACACTGACACCATTGTAAATGGGACCATATATGTATTCGTGTTGGGCACACACTGCTGGACCTCAGTCCCGAGTTCGAATCTCAGTCAGGGTGAGTTACCTGGATAAGGTTTTTCCGGAGTTTTCCCTTATCCTTAAAGACGAATGTCGGGTAACTGTAAGCTCCATGGACCCTGGACTCATTTGAGCATCATTTCATCCAATTCATTCACCGTCCGATATGACTTAACATTGGAGGACGTAAATTACACACACAAAAAAAAAAAAAAAAAAAAAACACTGCTGGACATCTGGCATAGAGGCCGAATGCCCTGAGCCTTCAGTAAATAGTTTTCCTCGAAACTTGAATGCCTGAGGCAGCTGCAAGGTCATAAGATGGTTGTCTTGCTAGCATCCTCTGATGTCATGCTATTATGGTCAAATATCGGTCCTGTTGTGACCCATAGGTGTTCATGTACAGGCATCCAGCTAACATCTCCTGTTCCTTTGAACCATCGCCAAATTATGGAAATGAAACTTTATAGCACTTTCCGTCCGCGAGAGACTGTAGTCTGTGAGTGACCTACCTCTAGACTTCCGAAAAATTCTACCCTTCAAAAGAGGGTCCAGTTGATGTCTTTGTCGCATGCTGGTGCTGTCTTGTAAACACTTTGTGTAGCAACTACTCTCTGTTCACAATGGGAAAGCAATAACGAATGAGCCATGCATTGGGTTTGATACTCTGCTATTGGTTTGTTGCTCTGGTTTTGTTGACCTTTGAGCATGAATCTACTTACCTATCAGAGACTCAGTAAGGGAAGGTACACACTAATAATGTTTAATGGCACTCTCTCGCCATTTTCTCCTTCAGTTCTCAGTTTTCTGAATTTGCTTAACTTTCGGACACAAGTGTATTTATTGTATCAATATTTCAAATATATAATATGTTAATAAAAGTTATTGCAGAAATTTTGGAAAAAATATAAATAACATTGTTATATAAAAAATATTTGTGGTAGGAGAATTTCTTGAGAACCTTTGCTTTGCCACCTTACAAGGTGCCAAATTAAAGCACAAGATTCTTTATTTATTCAGCTAATCAATTTTAAATTCTTATGTTTATAGACAGGCATATCAACATGAGTAGCTGAGGTCATTATAATGCAGATACTGATTAGGAGGTCTGTAGTTCAAACTCCACCAGGTCCATCCTTCCTGATAGGTTCCTTCGAAGTCTTCGTTAGTGTTCCTATAGCTATAGGTTCACTGTAGATCAAAACTTAGGCCTATAATGTTTCCTTCCCAAATTTCCTTTCTGAATTATTATTTCATATGATGTATCATCGGTGTTCATCACCTGTGATCCCATATGCAGTAGGAACAGGCATTAAACACTACTATCAAAATCATATGTTTGAGTTCAGGGTATCTCAGAACCCATATTCCTTGGTGAATGTTCTTTTACATATGGTAAAATCTCAAGAATTAATTTTAATTGAATACAACACTCCATCTTATAAAAATGGCAAAGCATGTGCAAATTATTTTGCACTAATTTGTTTATTGGTCACAAGCTATCAGATTCTGCTTTTAATTTTTCTTTACTCTCTTTCTAACAATATTCAGTGTGCTTATTATGTTTTTCTCACTTACCTGCCTCATGGCTAGTAAAATGATGCTGATTATGATAGCGCTTCATGAAGTATAAATAAGAGCCTGCCTCTGGACTCCCATGATGAAGATAATAATGTATCAGATCATACACTGTATAACCTAAAATAAACAATTTCTAATAATATATGTGGAATCAAACATTTTAGTAGTTAATGAATATATAAGTATGGTTAGAAACATATTCTAACTTTTCTGATATACAATATCACATAAATTGTGTATTTTCAATTGTTTTAAATGAATTATACATACTTATTATTCATGAACAGATTTCACTGAATATATGTATGTTTTGCAATTTTCCAGTTACAGATAATTTAGGGAGAATAAAGAGGAATTCATACCCTGTTAATGCCAAAATCTGAAACTTTGATAAGGAACCTGAGGCACTTTGTTCATACAATGAGGTTCTATGATTGCAGGCACTTGGGTGATCTTTATTTCTTGTGCTGTAACTGTTTATTCTGTTTTTTTCCTCCCCAAAATGTATATATTTTACATTTACATTTCTTATTTTTTCTTAACCTATTTCTAATATATAAACACATGGAAACAGAAAAATATTTAATAAATGAAACAATGGTTTACATGATTCTCTGATGTCTTTAGAACAGCATATTTCTGATAACACCATTTTGAATTTTGAAAATACTCTTACCCTTATTCCCTTAAAAATATAATCCCTTATTTTATTATACAATGGAAATAAGCAAAGTACAAGCTTCTCAGAACCTCAGGGTTAACTCTATCCCTTAAAATATTAAGTGCTAAACATACCTGACTTGACTTTGCTGCTGATTTTTCCACATGCACATTCCATCTTAACTTTGAATCCAAGGAACTATGTTCTATATAGTTGATTTGTTTATTTTCTGTTTCTAAATGCAGTTTATTCTGATTTTTATTTTGTAAGTGTCCAAATTAAACCGTATGTATCCTTTTATTATTTATTTCCAGCTGATTTTGTGAGTACCATTTTGTAAGATTTGTATTAACAGTTGCTAATTTAAATTCTACCTCAATTGTACTGTACTGTTGTGTACTGTAGTTGTAGATTATATTATTTTAATCATTATATTATATCCTTTAAGGGACCTTGGGACTGAACTTTGAATTTTCTTTATTTCTATAGCTAGGAAATGTATACTTTGCACACTTAAGGACCTTAATATTATAAACTTCAGCTCAAAGTTTCAGCATTATGTGTTGCATATTTAATAAGGAATTAATTATGCCATATATTCACAATGCAAAATTATTGCAATATTCAAATTACTCTGGCAGAATCAAAAACTATAATATTGCAATGCTTTCATTATTTTATTAGCTGTAATTGCATTCCAAACACCTCCAGTCTCTGGCAGGAAAAAAGGATTGCGTTGAAGATTATTTTATTATTTTTGCATTCATGTACCTGGAAATTAAATTTGGTAACTACTTTTTTTTAAGATGTTTTCAGACTTTTAAACCAGAGACTGAATTTGAAGTCACACAAATGGAGTACCTGGTGGACAAAATTCAAGAGTGCAGCACAAAAATTAATACACCTGGAACAGATAGTGTATTAAAAAATGTAGATTTGAAAAAAATCAATTTTTCTACAGACATGAATCAAAATAATGATTCAGGTTATCTGACTGACCTAGAATTGCCCTGCTGCATATGTTACACCTTCCCTATTTTGTGTGGCAGTCTCTCTCCTTAATTTTACAACTTTTCCCTTGCAGCAAGCTGCTTTCTTCCTCTGTGATACAGCTCGTGTACTCATGTACTAACTTGATGGTTATCACATCTATTCAAAAGTTTTTCCTGTATTGTAGATACTGTGTTGGTATTTATTGCAGACTTCAATTCTTCTGTTGAAGAACATCGCATATTGAATTCTACAATTGCATTTGCTGCTCGAATTTATACACAATGGTGCGAAACAAAAGTACTTTTGGGGTCTTTCTACTGATCAGTGTATGTAAGGATACATTTTGATTTTGTGTAGCCCCACACAAACACCGGGATAAGAGTTCATCACAGGCTAATCAATGGCAATATTTTGCAGACTATCTGTTCTGTAAGCTTTACTGGCATTTTACTGTGGCTTTGAGGTGACTCCTTCGGCAATGCTTCTGTTATAAAAACACTGTGATGTGAGACCTTGAGGACACTTAGCATGCTGAGGTTTTGCATATGTTGACACAGAGGCTGAGGGTTGTATATATTACCAGCTTTATTTCAGGAACTTTGTAATATGTGTAATATGCAATTATAACCAAATATAGTTAATAAATTCATTCATTGGTAAGTAAAGCTATGAGTATAAATCAATTTACTGCTAGTAGAATACTTTATAGTCTGACATTTTCTTATGATGGTAAATCAGTTTTGTACTGTGTACAAATATAATAATTTGTAACGTAAAACTTCACTTATCTTATAAGAAATGATGAAATTTTTCATGAAATCATGATCCTGATCAATTTATTAGAAAACTTTCATAATTTCTTATAAGATAAGTGAAGTTTTACATTACAAATTATATTTTTATACATTTAAAATAAGACCTGAAGCTTTCCTGGCGACGAATATACTCAAGTTCTTCTCGGGCAGCAAGCCAGGTGAACAGACGATTAGAAATTGACGTTTCGGGCATTTAATTTACTGAAAACAGTCTTTTGTTCAGTAATGCAAATTTTGATAGTATTTTGTCTTTGTTTATATTTGTGTCATATCCAATGTTTCATTTGTGGTTATAACATTTAATAAATATCTTGATGGTTGGAGCAATGCACACTCCCAAAATATCAATTTATAATCGTCTGTTCACCTGGTTTGTTGCCCGAGAAGAACTTGAGTATATTGTATATATTTGTTTGCTTCAATGTTAATAGCTTCATATCTACATATTTATTAGTTTTGTACTAGTTACTCATTATACTTACAATAACTCCAACTTCTGCACTTATGACATTGTACGTGCTAAACTTATGTTCTTTATAAACAAGTATGCTATATCCAGTGATATTGTCTTATTTTCAACATATGCCTTAAGAAATATTCTCTCTAATGTTCTACCAATACAGTCATTATTCTTAATGTTTGGCTAACTCTCATATTGATTTGCCTGTCAATAGTGTTCATCATATTTTGACATGAAAATTCCAGAGGTACTCTTATTAACTCTTATGCCATTTTTGTTAATATCATGAAATGTTTGCAGTTTGTTAACAGGAAGTGAAAAAAGAAAAATTTCACAAGTATAAAGGTTTATACATTGGCTTTCACATAGCCATAGCTAATATGCACTTACAGTTCTAGCATCACATATCTTCTACTAAGATCACTAACACACAGCTTCCTACTGTGCGTATACATATGCTTTGGTACAATGCAAAATTAAAATGGAGTTATTGGCAAACAGAGTATGTGAAAAATGTTAAAAATCAATTTTACTGCAATCAGTTATGCTGCAATATGTGTATTCTCCTAAACTAATACAGGTCTAATGCCAGGAGCTCTCTTCCTTGGAAACTGAAAAATACATGATTTGCAGCTTTTCATAGTGCTTCTGATCCCTTTCAGACACAGAAAGTTGGATTTTCTTAAATGCATTCGGGAAGTGCTTTTTAGTGATTACAAGCATTTTATTTTCTGTAGCCAAGTTCATATATTCCTTCATTAATTCAGTGTCAGCTTCTCTAACTAATGCTGCTATATCTCCTCCTGTGTACCTTTCACAGCAATCATTTTTGGCAATTGCTTCCAAGTCCACATCATTGTCTAAGCAGGGTCTTTTACCATTCTTTGTTATGGCTTTCAAGATGTCTATCCTGTCAGCAGTAGATTGCAAACCAGTATGCAGAATTAAATTTAAAGGGAGTCGATTAATGACACTAAGCAACACTTACTTTTAGTGACACTAATCGACTCCCTTTAAATTTAATTTATTACAACACTGTTTTCAACACTTCCAAAAAAGGAATTGCAATATACAGAAGCTTATCTAAATGACCTGGTCTTAGAACAGCTGGGTCTATAATATCAGGTCTATTGCTTGCAGCCATTAGATAAACACTCTTGCGGCTTTTAATGCCATCCATTTCAGTTGACATCTGATTTACTACTCTCATGCTGGCACCACCCTCTCCAGAGTCAGATCTCTTTGGACAAAGAGCATCTATTTCATCAAAGAAAATCACACATGGTGCAGAATTGCTAGCTCTCTGGAAGCACTGTCTTACAGCTTTCTCACTCTCACCAACATACATATTTAGAAGCTCTGATCCCTTCACTGATATGACATTGATTCCTGCTTCATTAGCAACAGCTTTAGCAAGAAGAGTTTTTCCACATCCAGGTGGTCCACATTTTAATACTGTTTTGAAGTCCTCTAATGTGACAGTAAGTTTTCTCAGATCTTCATCTGCTATTGGAGATTCAGCTAGAAGCCAAGTCATGAGGCTACACAAAGTGTTTTCCTTAGTATTTTCAACAGAGGTTTTCTTATCTTGCACACTACCCTCTGATTTATTTTCTCTAGTTGTCTTGATATCTGTTGGCTCTTCAACAATAATTTCAGATTCATCCACTTCCATTTTTTCTTGGGTTTTATTTTGTAGCTCATTGAAAACCCTGTTAACAGCTGTTACTGCAGATTCTCTTCTCAAAGCTGTAAGGTCAGCTCCAACAAAGCCTGGTGTGTTTTTAGCAATATAATGGAAATCAAAGTCTTCTGGTAATTTCAGCTTCTTACATAATACTTTAAGAATACCTGTTCTAGCCTTTTCATCAGGTATCCCAAGACATACTTCTCGATCAAAGCATCCAGCACATCTTAATGCTGGAT
Source organism: Mantis religiosa (assembly GCA_030765055.1). Taxonomy (NCBI): domain Eukaryota; kingdom Metazoa; phylum Arthropoda; class Insecta; order Mantodea; family Mantidae; genus Mantis; species Mantis religiosa. The sequence goes on from CM060948.1 coordinate 248,557,556, forward strand.
CCAGTGCATCAGGACGATTAGTGGCTCCAATAACTACAATTCAATTTCCATTTTCCTTTTGGCCCAATTCATCTAAGCAGAAAAAGATCAACAAGAAAATAAACAAGGGCATATATGTATTAAAACAGACAACACAAATCATGGATGAAGTCAGTGCACTGAAGGTTTATTATGCATTTATACATGCACACCTGAGTTATGGGGTCATTTTATGGGGGGCAGCAGGTAAGAAAAATATGTTAAAAACATTTAGGCAACAAAAGAGAGCAATAAGAATAATGGAAAAAATCCCTAGGAGACAATCATGTAAAAGTGGCTTTAAAAAACTTAAAATACTCACATTACCCTCTTTATATATATTTGAATGTCTCAAACATGTAATAAGAAACCACATAGAAGGAAAAAATAGAAACATTCATGAATATAATACAAGAACAAAACAGAACTACTTTAGAAATAGGTTCGGGGGAACATTAGCTGCCAAATGTATTGAAAGTACTGCAAAAAATTTATATAATCATTTACCTCACTCTATCAAGTCAATAAATGAAGAAGTGAAGAACATTTACGCAATAAAGACTTACCTAGTGAAAAACGCTTTCTACTCAATTGAGGAATACAAAAAGGGAAGAGAGACTTAGTTTATTAAATTTTGTTATCAATCTATTGTGTATATCTAGAACTGCTAATAATCTGTAAATAGATTTCTTTGTTTTATTATTGAACTGTAAAAATGTAATTGTAGTGTTACTTTTGACGATGCTTTGTAAAACATGTTGCAAATGGCAGAATAAAATATGAATCTGAATCTGAAAGTTGGGCCACAATTCTATGTTCCATTTCTCGCTGTGCAGTATGACGGTTAGGAGTGATTGCATCTATTTCATCTAAGAAGAGAATGCATGGTGCTGTTGCGACTGCTTGGTTGAACAGATCCCTTATTCTTTCCACTGGATCACCAGAGATTGCTGCAACCAATTCAGGTGCTGCTACACTTATCATAGGCACTTGTAGTTCTCCAGAAATAGCCTGAGCTAGTAATGTTTTCCCACATCCTGGAGGACCATGAAGTAAAAATCCTCATGGTGGTGATACTCCAATTTGTTTATAAACCTCAGGATGCCGAATATGAATAAGTAGCTGGCATATTTCCTCTAATACTTTGGTGTTTCCTCCAAAATCTTCAAATTTTATTTTAGGTACAGCTGTTGATACTACTTTTCTTCTCTTTGCTTGCTGTGGTGGGTCATTGGTAGGTCATTGTTTTCTTTTAGTATATGTCCTCATTGTTAGCAAAATATGCTGAGCCTGTGGTAGTGAAGTCTTAATGACAGGTGCAGGATGTAAACTATTTGTTTTTGAAGTCTGAGACTCAGGAAAAGATGGAGCATTTTTTGAGAGGGTACCATTTTCTACATTTTGTGCTGAGCTTTCTTCTAGCTATAATAAATTCTTCTTC
>CM060948.1:248561514-248596514 GCA_030765055.1 Mantis religiosa
ACATCAGGAGTATCATTCATTCGATATGAATATTTGTTTTTCATTTTTTCTACTTCCTCTATATCCACTGTATATAAGAATACTTTTTTTCTTTTTGTAATTTATGTCCTCCAACGTTAAGTCATATCGGACAGTGAATGAATTGGGTGGAATGATGCTCAAATGATCCCAGGGTCCATGGAACTTACAGTTACCCGACATTCATCTTAAAGGATAAGGAAAAGCCCCGGAAAAAACCTTATCCAGGTAACTCACCCTGACTGAGATTCGAACTCAGGACCTCTTGAACGTGAGGCAGACATGCTACCATCTACAGGATATAAGAATAGTATGTATGTATGTAAAAGTAGTTTATATTCTCTCTTCCTCCAGATTATGTTTCTTAGCTAGTAGTGTTATTAACACAGTTTACAAAATAGTCATTAAATGAATGTGCAACATTCTTTGCATTGGCAGTTCTCTCCCTAGTTTACTTTCTTATTACTTTTTATCTTTGTTGACCCCAACTCACTTTTTGCTATTGTGTACTCCGCTTTAGATTTGTTATCAGTCTGATTAATTACTTTCATTGTGATATTTTTCCACAGAATTTATAACCTGTTTACATACTTTCTTATATCTGCTGCTCAGAGGATGATAAATTCTGAATTTGTCTCAGAAACCTCAGTCTTGGAGAGGACTTTCTAATGCCTAATGTTACCCATTATTTCTGCTTACTATAGCTTTTTGTTCACATTTTCTCTTTATCTATATCTGAGAACCCCAGATCTAACAGCCCTACATACTTTACAATTTGAGAACCTTGTCTTACCATTATTTGATCTGGAAATGTTTTGGAAGTTGATGTTACTCTGGTGGGTTCATTAATTATTCGCTCAAAGTGCTGGATTAAAATAAGATTGTGTAATTGGTTGTTTAATTTCCCTGTTAAACAAAAATCTGTGTTCCAATCTCCTACTATATTACATTTTTTATACATGCTACATCCTCCATTACTGCTTGTAGTTTCTCAATCAACACCTCTACAACCTCATAAAGAAAAATAAAGAAAAATTATTATAGCATTTATACCTTTGATTTCTACTATATATGCTTGAAAATGGTTATCACAATAGTTATCACAATAAAGTTCTTTATATTTACAACCGTTTTTAGTTTCTGTATCATTTGTAATAAATATAGAAGAACAGTCCCTTTTCCAGTTGCTGTTCAGACTTCCGCCAGGAAACTTCGATCACACTGCCACTGAAGATGTCTGCCGCAGCCGCAGACTAAACGTGTGGGAAGATGAATAAGGAGCCCAGTAGACCACGGCCCACAAGTCCGGTTAATACTTTATATTATACTGACACCGGCTGTGAAAGCTTACGAATTTTAATCTCCATTTAAGTCTTCATGTACACAATACATTACTGCACTTCAGAAAAAGTAATAATTTGCTTGTTTCTACAAACTCCATTTAAGTCTTCATGTACACAATACATTACTGCACTTATTTCTGTCTCGAATACATTAGCATGTTTGTCTAAGAGCAGAATTCTGTCCACCTTCAACCACATACTGTGCATTCCAGATGCAGTCTCTGAGTCTAAACTTGATCTGTCTGTATACTAGAGCTTTGTATCCTCAAGGACGGCTCTCACCTTGTCTTTCCAGTAATTAGGATCTACAAGAACATTATATTTGCTCCATAAACTGTATTCAGAAATGATATGAACTATTTAATTTCTAAAATGTTCCCTCTTTCCTTCCCTTATTCAAGAGAATTAAACTGCACTATGCTTAGAACACTTTTCACAAATTTAAGTATAAGAAAATCAAGATTATCATGCCACAATGGTAGAAAAGAAGGTGCTGTTGTTTTCTAGCCTAGACAGTGCCATCCTTGCTCCTCCTTAATTAATATATCCAGCATTTAAATCTCGATATCCAGCTATGTTTAGCACACACTAGAGCTGCACCCATTATTTTTTTTAATTTACATCCTCAAGGTTAAATCATACCAGGTGATAAATGAAGTGGACGAAATGATGCTCAAATGAGCCCAGGGTCCATAGAGCTTAGAGTTACCTGACAGTCATTCTTCAGGATAAGCGAAAACACTGGAAAAACATTATCCATGCAGCTCACCCTCACCGAGATTTGAACTCGCAACCTTTTGAATGTGAGGCAGACATGCTACCATCTACACTACTGAGGCAGACTGCAGCAGGCACTAAGATATACTTTTTGCATGGTCTGTAAAAGGTGAATCTATGCTTTCCCCTCTCTTTACCAGTTTTCCACCCCTATGGTAATGAAACTATGAAAGCTGTCCTCTAGATTTTTAGTGATCATATTTTAATGTAAACAGTTTCAGAATGTTCATCTTAGATTTGATTCAATGCTACCATTGTAGAAAATTTCTTACTCTAATCACCTATGTTCTATTCTTGAAAATCATTTGAATACAGCAAAAGTCCAGTCCTACCTGCAGCTGTACCAGCTAAAGAAAAGTGAAGCATCCATTCAGGCAATAGAGATCTGTAGGTGTAGTAGATAATGGCTGCTACAATACCAGCAGGGAATGGTGGGAAAACAAGGCGACGGTCATCAAATGGTACCTACATTGAGATGTTATACCATTAAATAATATTAACATGCTAAACCTAAGTATCAAGATGCTTATATACAATAGATGCTAATAATAGCTAAAAATATAAATAAAGGAGCTATTCTTAAAAGTCAAGCCATTGTGATTTAGCAAATCTACAATTTATTTATTAAGTATTAAATTGTATCCAAAATTTATTAAATAATTTCAACATACATAAATAATACAAAATACTCTCTGATACTGTTTAAACCTAAAAAGAGCAAGGAGAAAAGCATCTGATGTGAACACCCACTCAACTTTCTATACCTATGGCAATTCATATATAAATATTGGGTATATGTGGCTAATGAGATAGACAGACTACTCTGCAAATCTGAGTTATACGGTAATGGTAGTCCGAAACATGCTAACATTATAAGGCATCATCATAGAAGAAAGCAGTTAGTGCAGTTACTATGTTTAAGTTAAATATAAGAGAGAGTGTAAAGCCTAAGTTTATAAAAATGAAATTGCTTACCATTCCCAGTTTAATAATACTCCAAACAGTACTACACATAAAAACAAATTGCTACAAAATAAACTCAGAAAACTATGACTATAACACTAGAAACAGGAATGACTATAATTTAGTACAACATAGATTGGCAATGTTTGGAAAAAGTCCAAAATATAAAGGCATTATACTGTATAATAAACTTCCTATGGCATTGAAGTCAGTAACCAATGTAAATACATTTAAAAATGAACTGTGTAAATATTTAATAAATAAGGCATTCTATTCTATTAATGAATTTATCAATAATGGATAATTTTTTTGTAAATATAATTTTATTTTGTAAATGTATATATTTGTATTTCTAATCTATATAATATATTGACAATGTATGATGGATTTCTGTAATCTCTATGGACAATAAATTTGAATTTGAATATAACTATAGCCTTTGTACAAAATTAAGAGGCAGTTTATTCTTTTCTTTAGAACTGAGTGAAATAAGGATTGTATGGATGTATTAGGCAACTGTCATTTTACTTCACTGGACCATGACTGGAATAGAAGAATCAGTTAATTCCAGTTCAGGCTGAAGCCTGTCTATCTAATTAGCTACCATATATATTATAGTAGTCATACAAAAGTGATTCTGCTCTCCACATTCTATATTTACAACATATTTGTACTAGAAATAATATCAAATTAATCAGTAAGTGCTCAGTTGCATTAAACATGTAGAAGCAACATTAAATTGTTTAGTCAAGATATAAGAAGCTTTTGAAATGAAAAAGCAAAACATTTGAATCACAAATGTTCAAGCATGTCTATCACCTAACACACTTTGGAAAATGAAACATACAGCATTATGTATGTAAAACAAGACGAACGCTACAGAAATAATTATTTGACACAAATTATATATTTTAATGAGGTTTATGTGAGGTTACAATGGATAGAGAAACTTTTGTAAGTGTGTCACATAATCTATTAATATTTTTCTTCATCTTATAAAGCTCACTTTTGAAACTAGCACTTTTATAACTGTTACATTACCTTATGGTGAAGACCATGCAAAAGGAAATGAAGTGTTATGAGCACTGGAGAAGTATGAGGTGGTTGTAGGTGAAAAACCCAACGATGCACTGAGTATTCCATTAAAGACCAAATTGCAACTCCAAATAATACACCTAAAACTGCCCATAAAACACTGGTGCCATCTGTAGGGTAACACAAATACAATATACATTTCAGTTCATATATTATAATAAACATATTTTTTCATTTGATAATTTCATATTAGCCCAAATCTACAAATACCCAAGCTTGTGAAAGATCAAAGAAATATGCTACATTTTATAACTTCTCTGTCACTACTCCTTTAACCCCTGTATCAATTGTTGTAAATAACTTTTAATGAAATACATATGCTAAGTTACTGGAACTAAGTACACACACATGCACCCACGTGCACGCTCACACACACACATAAACTCATGCGTGCACGCACACATACTCACACACTCACATACAGACCGTTTTCTAAAATGCCTTTTTTAGATTTAGGGAGTCCAAAATATGTACTTCCTATGAAATAATGTTATTGAATACTGATATATACCTGCTATTTACTTTCCAGATAGGTTTGCTGAAGCATTAGACAAATCTTTAAAAAGGGGTTACTATACCCTGGGTTTGAAAGACAGAAATATGTTGCATTAATAAGTATACATAGAGCATTGAAAAATTCAGAAGGTATACAAGGAATGTCTTGGAAATAGATAAAGCCATAAAAAGAATTATTTGACATAAAGTGTATGTTTTATTAAGATTTGTCCTTTTTGTGTTGTAGGTTTTTGTCTCTTATTCAAAATTCATTCAGAATTAAAATGACTTTGCAAATTATTCTGAGAAAACTTAAGATATTTTTATCTTATATATCTTAAAGCATGTCATATTTCCTTAGCAATCTTTAACTTAGATGCTTGGAAGTTGCTGAACTTGAATATCAAGTTTGGAATATACTCCATTATATTTTAATATAGTTATTATGTTTTTGAGCTATGCTGCTCTCTTTGTCCACCATTTCTCTATCTCTTTCTATCTCTGAAATGTTAATACTCTTCTAGTTCAGGAACCTGAAAACATATCTTTGGTGAAATTCTGATGCCAGATTTTTGCAGTAGAGTATCTAATAGAGATATGTGGTAAACAAGTAAAAAATGAAGTCCTTAAACAGGAAACAGGTAAGATATTCATAGCAACAGATTTTATCATATTGTTTGTTCATTTTTGTCACTGTTACAGCTGTAACACTAGTAATGTAAATACCAGGTCCTTGTCAAGCAAATACAAATTCTTTTCTCATTAATTACAAACTATTTAGATGCTCAGGATATAAATATGTGTTTTTATTAATCTAAACCATTAAAAAATTACATATTTTTATTTTCATTGGTAGTGACTTTAAATCAGCTATCACTCAAGTGGTTTTCCTATGTATGTACATATGTCTTCAAACATGCACTCTAACATCAGAAAGATTATTTTATAATGGATGATGCAAAAGCCTATCTTATCTATTGTTCTGTTTTGTAACTGAATATTTATCAGATTACGGATTAGTCTATTCACCAAATGCTTGATAAGGAAATGGTTGTTTCTAATCTTTCATATCAGTTCTAATGCTTTATAGCCAAAACACAAATATATATGTTCACCTTTGTGGTGTGAGAATTTCCAAATGTTGGTTAGTCTGAGTTATCTGTATAAGGCATTTTCTGGCGGCTTTTTTCCCTAAAGATGAATGTTGGGTAACTTTAAGTTCTATGGACTCTGGGTTTATTTGAACATCATGTCATTCATCATCTGATATGGCCTACAGGGTTAAAAGACAAAAAAATATGCATATCTTGCTTACACTAAAAACTTTAGATTACACTTACGTGATTTAGAAAGAAGCATGGTCTAAGTTTCCCTTATATGTTGCACATACTGAAAGCCCTATATGGGATTTGAGATATAGTCGTTAAAGTATTTGGTTTTTAGAACCCCTCGCATATTAGTACTGCATTGTGTACACCAGGTGGCAAAGCCAGCATTAGCTTTACACTTTTAGGTGCATTGACTAATGTACAGAATCTATTAACTTCACTTTGTGTATCCATTCATAAAAATGGAACAATTCCTTCATGAAGTCAGAGCTTGGTGTAGTGCCATATGAGTTTGAATAAAATGTGTTGAGATCTTTCAAATTTTATTAAAATTGGCACAGAATAAATACTTCATATCTTCAAAAAAAGAAAAAAGTTTTTTTTAGGAAAATCAATTCATTTAAGTATGCAAAATCCTGTGTATGTGAGTTTCAAAACAACATATCATATATATTAAGTTTGCTTGAAACTGGATGAAAATTAAGGATAACTAATTAATGGTGAACCTCTTCACATATTAGTTTTAGATGAACTACTGCAGGTGCAGGCTTAAAATGATATATTAGCACCTAAAGAAATTTCATAACTCATTTCAGATTTGATTTAAATGGGCGCAACTTAAGATTAGTTTATGCAGAAAACTTCCTAAAGGTATTCATAGTAACATTTGCTACGTTGAAATTAAATTTTATACTATGCCCACATTTATAATTTTATTGAAAACTTACTATAAGTTATTCCCAATACTTCAAAAGTTTCAGAACCCTATGTTCATATTTTACAAGTGATTTATTGATGTAATGGGAGATGGCACAAGGGTACTGATACATAGAAAAATATTACAGCAAGTGGGGGCCTAATATTTGGACCAGCAGAGTAACTTAAAAGTTTTTGCATCTATACTGTATAAACTGTTAGTTAAGATTTCAACATCAAGGCAATGCATTATAAATTACACAAAAGTAAAATGAAATGAGTAACACATGAATTTTAAATTAATTTTGAGAAATTACCTTTGGAGTTACATAAGCCTACAAAACCACTCAAAAACTGTCTCTATAAAAGGTGATGTCAAAAGATTTTTAATTTAAGGATATACTAGTCTACAATAATTTTAACTAATAGTCCTTACCTGTTATCTGAGGACTGCTTCCAGATAAACCAAGATATAAAAAGAATATGGTTACTGGAATCCAGATAAGTGGTATGACATACCACGGTGTAATGGTAAGATTCTCCAACAGGTTAGAGTGAAATAGTCGCAATCTACGATCAACAGGTGCTGCTATCCATTCTTTGTAGCGTAAGCCCAGCTTATGAACTTGACCAAGTATTGGTTTATTCCAGTCTACCAAATTCTATAAAGTAAAATGTCATTAAGATTAACACCAATAATAAGGAATTCAAATTATTTTACTTGAGGAACAAAAATTCTTCTTCCTCTTTTTTTTTTTTTTTTTTTTTTTTTTTTTTTTTTTTTTTTTTTTTTCCACGAATATAAAGCATCTGTTTATGATAAAAGTTTGGTTTAAACAATCTTATGTTACATAACAGGCTTTCTCATAACACAAAACCTAGAATGAAACATAAATTGTTTGCGACATTTCACCAGATAAATGATACCATATGTTATACGTATCAAGTAATTAATTAGAGATTAAAACTGCTTTTAAGAATTCCTTAATTTTGTAACTATTACTTCTTGCTTTTGGCAGCTTATAATTATCAAAAAAGTAAAGATGATAGTAAACAACATTGAAATGGGTTGTTAAAATGGACAATAAAAGAGGTTAATGATGACAAAAATTAAAATATGGAGAAACAGATAATAACCTTTGCAACAATTTTGACATAACTACTCATAGCAATTTGCATGGTAACAGTTGTTATTATTTAACTAATTTTTCCAAAATAGTTAATAATAATAGTAATAATAATAATAATAATAATAATAATAATAATAATAATAATAATAATAATAATAATAATGATGATGATGATGATGATGATGATGATGATGATGATGATGATGATGATGATGATGATGATGATAATCTGTACTTCCATATCCTACAATCTCAATTACAAGTTTTACAATTCTAATCTAGGTACAAATTTGTCAGCTGCTTATATTATTGGCTGATAGTGTTGTTGGCTCCCTGGCCGTTAATCTCTATCCTAGCCATTATACAACCTTGACCTAATGTTCTGATTTTGTCTTCCATTTCTCTGCCTCTTATTTCCTTGCCCTTCTCAAACATTTCTCTTTGACTTTGTCAGCAAATTTCCCCACCTCCCTTAATCTTTTCTCTCTTTTCAACATAAGCATTTTTATTGTTATTCCATAAGCCCCTTTATTATCCCAGTACCTATCCCATATTAATTTCCTCCAGTTTTCAACTTCTTTACACTCCACTACATAATGTTCTAAATTTATTTTCTTTCCACATAGAATGCATTCCTTTGGTGACCCCCCTCTCAATATGGCTCCTGTCCTTAACCAAGCTAAATCCTCCCTCTCATATCTATCACATATGTCTATATATGTTTCCCTTCCCCATTCTGTCTTTATTTTCAGGTATACATTTAGTGATTTCTTACTTATCAGATTTCCCCATGTCACTTGTCTGTCAATGTCCTCTATCCTATTCTTAATAACTGTCCAAAAACCTTTTACATTTCTTTTAAAGTATGTTTAGTTAAAGCATGTGCACGTCGGCTTCTGCCTTTGACGAACCCTTATAATCGTTTTACAACCCCCGACCCTCCTTCTCCCAGACCGTTCTGCAAGGTTGCCACCTTTCTCGATACGTCATGGGTATCGTACAAGGTTTCGTCTAAATAAATAATCTTATGTCCATTACTGCAAAACTTCCTTAGTTTTGACATATATATCGCCAAGCTACAAGTCTACTGGATTCCATAATAACCCTTATCTTATTCAAAGTGCGGTATTTGAAACCAAGCTCCTTTAGGAGACCGCGCAAAGTGAAGTGCCCATAAGGAAAATCACAAATTTCTTGCAAATGTGCAACCAATTCGTCTAAGGTGGGCGCTCTCCCTTTTGCATAGAATCTATAAATTTCTCGACGAATTAAATCGCACGTGAAATTATCTACTTTAGAGAAACCTTTCCTTTTGATTTCACACTTGATCGGCGTCTTTGGTATTCCTTTCGTCACAATATTGCTCACAGTATTTCTGTGAATATCCAGAATTTATCAGGTTCATTGCACGACCCCTTACCAAGATTATTTGTCAGCACATATTTATATGTGTTCAAAACAAGCGCTTGAATTTGCTTAGAAACAGTTCCTGTTATAACTTTGTTATTTTTTAGGCTTTTCCAGTAATATAATTCGGCCCAGTTATTCACACTGTCTTCACTTTGATTATTTATCTCTACTTCATTTGCATTTGCCACTGCATTTCCCTCCTACGGTCTCCACATTGTGACACACAACGAATTTCTGCACGTAATGAAACAGATCAACTGGAAGTTGGAACTTTGGCAACTGAGACTCCACGTGGACTACACATGCGTCTGTCACTTTGAGAAAATCAGGGTTGCTATTGGTCCTCAACGATAGTGTTCCATTTCTGAAGTGTGGAGATAGATTTATGACGGTCATTAGTGGGCGGGCGGCTCAGGTTCCTTTGACTCGGAACTGCACATGCGTTAAGTAAACAGACTTTACTCTCATGCCAGATATCCCCCATCCCTATTATAACCAGCATTCTCTCCAGCTCTGCCCACCAGCTGTACTTACATGTTGAATTCTTCTGATGTTCTAGACAGATCTTTAATGTATTATCATCATTTTTTATACAGCTATACCAATATTTTAAACATCTTTATATAATTACCCCACTCCTGCAAGGTCTTCCAAGTTACACTCTGGCTACACAATTTGGTCTTGACTTATTCAAACCCAGTATCTCTTTACAGAACTGTTCATATGTATGTTCAACATGATTTCTTATCTCATTGCCCCCCCCCCCCCCCACAACTCCACACCATATGTCATTTTTTATTCTACTACTGCTTCATAGATTCTTTCATGCCACCTTATTGAGATATCTGGTAATTTATATTTACAGTAGCTGATAATTTCATGTGTTGCTCTCTGTATTCCTATCCCTGTTATAGATGCTATTACCAAATCATCTGCAAATAGTAACCCTGGTATTACCTTATTCCTAATAATTGGGCAATGGTTGTTACTTTTTTCAACCCTCTCAATTATATCATCAATGAACAAGTTGAACAATATAGGGCTAAGTTTACAGCCTTGTCTTAATCCCATTTTCTGCTCCACTAACTCTGTTATCCTATTCTTATCTACTCTTGCTCCAAAATTTATTTCCTCATAAATTTTTTCTAGCCCTATAATAAATTTCTTGCTGACCCCTTTCTTTTGTAATTTCCACCACAGTGCTTCTCTCACTATTATATCAAAAGCTTTTTCAAAATCTACAAAAAACATATACACTCTCCCTCTTTTCCTACTTGTGTTAATAATTAGTACATTATCTATTGTCCTTCTCCCTTTCCTGAATCCTGATTGAAATTCTGATAGCTTCTTTTCTGCCTCCACCCATTTTTGCAATCCTTCAGACATTATTCCTGTGTAAATTTTCCCTAATATTGCTAGTAAATTGATCCCCCTATAATTCTGCACTTTACTAACTTCTCCTTTGCCTTTTTAAATTGGTGCAATAATACTAACTTTCTAATTTTCTGGAAATCTATTCGCCTGCCTTATTTTTTCTAAAAATTTTGTCACGACTCTTACACCTTCATTTGTTTTACCATATTCCTTCCAGAACTCTCCTGGTAGTCCATCAACGCTCCCAGCCTTGATCTCTTTTAACCTTTTTACTTGTAAATTTACTTCGTCTACTGTGATATATTATCTTACGACACCTCCCCATCCTAAATCCATTTTTTAAAGATAACTTTTGGTTTCTCACCAATCAACTTTGTAAAGTATTCAACCCACTCTGTGGGTGCTATCTTTCCATAAATATTTCTTTTCCTATTGATCTCCTTAATTGTTTCCCATACTCTCTTTGAATCTTTTTCTAACACTGCCTCTTTCATTTTCTTACTCTTAGCTTCTAACCATTCTTTTCTTTTCCTCTCTATTAGTTTTTTATACCCCCACCTAAATAATATAAAATGTTGTTTATCTTCATCTTTTTCTGTAATTTGCCATTTTTTGATTAATTTCCCTACTTCTCTTTTCGCACTCCTACATTCATTATTGTACCAGCTATTAATATTTAGGTTAGTATTTTGTTTCATCTCCATTTTAACTCCTGCTCTTTTTACGATCATCTCTAACAGTTCCAAGGCGTTCTCTGTTCTCCCTTCTTTTAATGATAGCTCTATTCCAGATTCTATTATAGTTAACATGATTACAATGTATTTATGGTCATTATATGTTATACCATTTTATTACTTTTTAATGGAGCTCTTCTCTAGCATTTCATATAACAGCATAAAACCAGTAAATATAGCATATGTTTCTTTAACAACACTGTTAATTTATCACTTACACTTTTATAGAAACTAAAAGTTACTTCTTTCAGGGGCCTAAACCACCATACTACTTTCATTGTCAATCAGGAACGTGATTTTAACAAAAAAAGAGGGGGGGGGGGTCTTGCCTTGTGACCATCATTTCCAGTCGGTAGTTAATACAATAGATTTTCCTCACCCCATCTTGTAGACAAAGACCGAAGGAAAAATGACATGTTAAAAAAATTCAGCTGTAAGTCAGATCTTGTAAATGGAAAGTGATCTACAATTATAAGGGCAATCAATGATTGTTCCAACACCCAAACCATATGTAGGCAAATATAGTAAGGTAGAACCAAGAACTGAAAAATTTGATACCATAGCCAGGATTTAAATCACAGATCTTGTGGTATATATGTGGCTGCCATGGTGAATTTAATGCTGTACGAGCATGTTGCGATGGTAGCTTGTTGATAGAGCAGTTGCACTAGAGTGGAAATCTGTGGTTTAAATCCCAGTTATGGCACTGAAATGTTCAGTTCAGATTCTACCTTTCAAAGAAAGCAGTCTGTGAAAATAAAATACTTTGACAATCTATTGATATTCTAACCAATGAAATTAAAAAAAGAGCATTCTGGTTTAGACAACATAAGCTATGAGGTACAAGTGTCTGTTCTGAATTTTTTATATTGTACATAAATTGTTTAGCAGTTAATGTAAATAACACTGCAGGTATGAAAGTTAAAAGTAGATAAATGTATACACATTTTAAGCATATATTAAGAACTGGTTCAATGCAAACTTAACTCTTCTAAGTAAAGAGAAAATAGCAACATTAATATATATATATATATAAAAACAAACGAAGCTCCTTCAAAACAAATAATAAAATTCATTCATGTAGTATCAGAACTAAGAACAGTGTATCGAGATTCAACTGTATTGGAACACCACAGTGAAGCGAAAAATTATTAAATTTTAGATGAGTCGCATTTTTTACACATCTGCTTCACTTTCGTACTAGTACTACTTTCACTAGTACGAAAGTGAAGCAGATGTGTAAAAAATGCGACTCATCTAAAATTTAATAAGAACAGTGTGTTTGTAAAGTCACCCTGAACAAAAATCTATGATAATAACTTTACATATATGGATCTATATCTGTTCAACAAGCTACCTCAATATGTAAAGCATACTTAATCCCTCCAGAAATTTAAAAATGTTCCATATTAATTCATAATTCTTATTTAATTTTGTTCAGTGTGATATTACTGAAAACATTATACACATCATTCCTTGTATACTTTGAATGTTGTGTCCTATAACATATATATTTCAGTAGATGAAATAAATAAAATATAACACATCTACTTATTTTGGAGTAAATTTTAACTGAACTTATACCTCTAAATCATCAGTATCAGGAGCCTCTGATGATCTTGATATCAAGTATTCTTTTAACAGGCATGTAGCTGCAGGAGAATGTTTAGTTTGAAGAAACTTCTCAGTTATTGAAAGATTCTTGTAAGGGGACACTGTATTGCGTCCTCCAGGGTGAAGGTTAAGAAATCTTGAGATATCATACTTGTTCCCTTTATACCTTACAATAAAGGCTCCATCATGTTTGAATTGAGCCCTTGGTTCAACTTCTGATCTTCTGTGCATTGTCACTGTTGAGCTCATATTGATGTTTCTGAAAGTTAAAGTTTTCTTTTTGAATCAACAAAGAAACTGAGATTTGCATGCTTTTGTGGACCTACATATTTTATTTGCATGTGGTTTAAAAATATATTTTAACTATGCTTTTAAATTAGTTATTGTTACAATATTGAATGCAGTATGAGGTGTGTACTTTTAAAGTGCACAGTTAAGATTACTGCTAACTCTATGAGAGGGCATTTGAATATGATTGGAATTAGACGTTTGAAGAATCTAGTAGTCTAAACATTCTTTGCTTAAAGCTGTTTGCTCTGAGGAATGCCACTTCAACTTTATAGGGAAGGAGTTAGTTTATGCTCTGTTTAAATGCGACTGGGAATCAATTACAGAAAGAAACATTCTTTTGAAGTAATGAGTTGGTATTCAAACACATCACTTAAAATATCCTTACTTGAACAATTGTTTCGGAGACCGGCTCGTCCCCATCAGCAGCAACTATCCAACTGGTTGGATCCGTGGTTTCTTGAAGTGAGCTGGTTGTTTGAGGTGACATCTGTTGATTGTGAGATGAACTTCCAAAGAGAGTTTTCAGGCGGCAATTCGAAATTTAACGTATACTGTTTGTTCAAGTAAGGATATTTTAAGTGATGTTGTGTTTGAATACCAACTCATTACTTCAATTGTTATATACATCACTGTTTCTAACCTTTTGCTTCAAATAATAAAACATTCTTTTATTAAATTTTTAGTAAATATCATTCATAGTGAAGCAGTATTGCTTATAGGTGTACACAAGTTCCACGTTGGAACGCCAATTTGATGCAAATATAATATAATGGCGAACACAGAAGTCGGCGAGCAATGAGGTTTCGCTCAGGGTATGCGTGGATGTGTGTGAGAAGGAAAGTTTACAACACTGGAATGCCCGTTTCCAAATTATTTATTCACTGCTTCTTATTTCAAACCTCGAAATGGAAGCTGCCGACCGAGGGTTACCAATCACGGTTTATAGTGACTGAATGCTAATTATATTTCTCGATAAATTTTGATGACCTGACAAATATTCAAGACCGAACAAGTTGACCACCCTAATAGGCTTCACGTCTGACTCTACCTGATATCGGCTACACGCCGGATAAATGTTTATGATGTCTTTCTAGCCGCGCACCCGCCTTCATCGGCGACAAGCCGAAGAGTGCTGACCACCTTTAAGGCTTTAAGGCTTTTTATTTGCAACTTATTTGCCTGGTGCCGGTACATTGGACCCGGCTTACAGGCTCTAAATTTACATAGGTTTATAATTCTGGGAATGGCCTCTTTATTGTCTTTGGGGTTCTTCTAAAACCCATACGGCGACCTGTTCTGAGGCCGCCGAGAACCAGTTTTATCTCGTTATTTGTCTCTGTCTTTCTTTCTCTTGTTTTTATATTTACATATTTACACTGCGCTTATCTTGCGTACGCACACACCCAAACAAACACACACACACACACACACACACACACACACACACACACACACACACACACACACACACACACACACACCTGGGCATACCACGTACGTCCCAATATCACACGCACTACACTGTACAGACTTGGTTATGTACAATATTTACAATGTTCGCAGTTAGGCTGTGCGGCAGCGGGTAGCTGACTCCTGGGCTGCCGATGATGGCGGCCTCTGCCGGGGAACGTGGCCTGAGCCAGGAAGGGCTGGGCGCGCATAATTTTGCAGTCGTTGTTGTTTTTTTTATTATTTTTGTTTTTCTTCAATATTCTTTGATTCTGGCGTGTTTTCGGTGCTTGGGTTCCCCTTTCCCAATATTCTGTATGGTGGGGTTTTGATGGTGTCGGATGCGCGCCCAGATGGAAGAGGCACGTTTGTTGATGGCCCCGTTGATGTATGGGACGTGGGTTTCTTGGTGAATGGTGGCAGTTGTTGTTCGGATAGGAGCAGACAGGATTTTGCGTAGGGATAAGTTTTGTAGGGTTTGGAGATACTTTAGGGCGGTTTTGGAGGCGTTGGCCCAGACCACGCAGGCGTACAGGACCACGGATAAAATAAAGGATCTATATAGGATGATCTTCGAGCGCAGCTTTAGCTGTTTGCTCCTAAATATGGAGGCGCACATCTTTAATCGCTGCCGCCCTTTATTGGCGCTATCTCTTAGGTGGGTGGTCCAATGCATCGTGCGTGTCAACGTCACGCCGAGGTACTTGACCTGCTGACGACAATGCAATATTTGACCATCGACCGTTAGGTCCATTGCCAAAGGGCGCCGCTTTGTAAAATGTATAAGCTGGCATTTGTTCGCATTAATTTTGATTTTCCAGTCATGAAGCCATGAAAGGAAGCGGTCAATGTACCGCTGCATCTCTAAAAGTCCATAACGAGGATTTTTATGATGGTTGTATATTGCAGTGTCGTCAGCATACATTGCAACTTTGCATCTGGCGTCCACGGGGAAGTCGCTGGTGAAGAGTATATACAGGAAAGGTGACATGATAGCCCCTTGTGGTACGCCAGCCTGCATCACTCTCTCCTTTGAGGAGGAGCGACCCACTTGGACGTAGAAGCGCCTGTTTTTTAAAAAATTATGCAGCAAGGGCAGTGAATTTTGGAGGCCGGGAAACTCTCGGTGCAGCTTGTAAATCAGGCCGTTGTGCCAGCACCGATCAAATGCGGCTTCTACGTCCAAAAATAGCGCCAACGTTGAAGCCCCATTGTTAAATTGCTCGGTGACGTCATCTACTAGTCTTAAAAGTTGAAGGTCTGTTGAGTGCCCTTTTCTAAAGCCAAATTGTGAATTTGAAATGTCAAGCGCCGCAATTTGTTTTTGGAGTCGAAATAGAATTATTTTCTCGAGCAATTTACCAATAGTGGACAGGAGACTAATGGGGCGGTAATTTTGAGGTTGCCTGGTGCTTTTCCCATGCTTAGGGAGCATTATTACCTTGGCTCGTTTCCAAGTGTCAGGGAAATAATTTTGCTGCAAACAAGCGTTGAAAATTTTTGTAAGTTGCACCAGGGCTTTTCTCGGGAGATGTTTGAGTTCCTCATTAGTCACCCTGTCCGGGCCGGCGGCTTTCCCATTAGGTAGCTTCCTAATGAGCTTGTACACTTCCTGCGGCGTTGTGAGGGGCAAGTGTTGCTCATGCCTCTGTGCCACCCAGTTTTGTACCCAGGTCTGGACATCCCGTTCTAACTCGGGGTTCGTCGCTGGGTTTTCTGTAAATCTTGTTTCCAGACAGTCTGCAAAGACCTCGGCTTTCTCCTCAGAGGAGAAGTGCAGGCCGAGGTGAGTGTGTAGCGCCTCAGTGCCTGATTTAGCGCTCGAGGAGACTTTAAATGCCTTTAATAATTTCCATAAAGAATTGTCCGAATGTGTGGTATTTAACATTTTCTGCTCCCACTGCTCAATTTTGTTTAATTTAATTTGTTGCCGAATGACGTTGCGTAGCCATTTTGCTAGCACTTTGTACTCAGGCTGGCGGGTAAGCCGCCAAAGTCTCGTCAAGCGTCGCCTCCTGGCAATGAGCTGCTCCACCTCAGGGTACGTGCAAAAACTAGGCGGGCTTGTGGTGTAGCTGGTGGAATTTCTTTTGGCCGTGTGCAGCGAGGCGGTGTAGTTTTCAATGGCGACGTCGATGTCCGCCTCGCTGTAGTATGACAGCCTAGGCTGAGCCATCCCGTGCATTTCAAGGGTAAACTTGCTCCAGTTTGTTTCTGCGCGCCTCAGAGGGCCGGTCAGCCCGGCCGTGATGGCGCCACTTATATCAAAGTGCACTGGAAGATGGTCGGAGTCTAGGCTGTGATACACAGTGAAGTTGTTTGGTAATGTCGCATTTTTTGTAATGACGAAGTCCAGGATTTCAGGTTCGAAGTGCCCTGACTTGTGCCAAAAGGTGGGTTCGGGGGGGAAGTACACCTCGAGATCGTCATTTTCTGTTATAAGGTCTACGAGGAGATTTCCAGCCGCGTTTGCTCGACGTGAATACCACCAGGGGTGTCGAGCGTTGAAGTCTCCTGCCATTATAACATGCTCCTCCAAAGTGAGGATTTGCTCGAGGTCGCGTCTACAGTCGGGGGAGTTTGGGGGCCGATAGAGGGCCACCAACATCACCGTTTTGTTATTTAATCGTGTTTTAAGAGCCGTGCACTCTAACGCTGCCAATGGTGGAAGCGTAACAGGAGCATGAGCAACTTTGTTTTTTAGTAAAATAGCTGTTCCTCCTCCCTGTCTGCCTATTCTATCAGTTCGAAATATTTGGTAACCCCTGAGCTTGAAAGTGTGCTCCTGCTTTAATTTTGTTTCACAAATGAATGCGACGTCAATTTTGTTACGCCGCAGGTAGCTTTCAAGTTCGTGCTGCTGCCTGTAGATGCCGTCGGCATTCCACAGGAGCCCGCGAGTTAGAGATGTGCCTCCCCTTAGTTGAGCCATTTACTCGAAGATGTCCGACAGAAGCCATATGAGGGCTTCTAGCTTCTCCCAAGTGCTGGTGCAGCTCTTAAATCTTGCGATAAAAGGCTGTACCTTCGGAGCAAGTTTATGTAAGTTGAGCTCTTTAAACAGAGTAAAGAGCTCTTTGAGGCCTCCTAGTTCACCAGGTGGCGCCTGGGAGGGGGGAGTTGTTGAGGGTTGGCCAGCAGGTGGCAGCACTGGTGCGCTTTGTCCCGTCATGGCGCCTGCGAAAGAGACGCCATCTCTAACCAGAGCCGGGTTGGCAATGGGTCTTGGTTGCGCACTTGGGGGTGCCCTGGCTATGGCTGCCAGTTGGCGGCGGTGACGTTCGTTACGGAACGTCTCGCAACCTCTGTAGCTGGCAGGATGCGTCTCCCCACAGTTTGCACAGTGGGGTACAACGTCCTGCGTGGCCTTTTTCGGGCAGTCAGCTAAGCGGTGGAGGCCACCGCAGAGGACACATCGGGAGGTCATGTGGCACATTTTATATGTGTGCCCCAACTGTTGGCAGTTGAAGCACTGCGTGATGTTATGGTTCGTTTTGAGAACCTCCACGGTGACAAGAATGTGACATACCTCGCGAGCCTGTAGTAGTTTTTGATTTGTTGTGGTCCTGTCCAGGGTCACCTGGTACATTGGCAGAGGCCTGCCGCGGGAGATCAGTTGCCGGACATGGACGCCGGTGTACCCCTTCGCTTCCAGATCTTCTTTGATGAGCTCGGTCTCCAAGTCCTCTGGGAGGCGCTTGATGATGTAGCGGAGGGGCTGGTCGCTCCTGGGGGTAAAGCTGTAACTCTCGACCCCGGCGTCCTTCAGCTTGTTCATGGTGGGTAGGCTGTCTTCTTTCTTGGTCAGGAACAGCTTCAGACAGCTCCTGGTGTTCTGTAGGGTATAAGACCCAGCTGGGAGAGAGACACGGAGGATCTGGAGCACCTTGGTTGCCTGCCGGGCATCGGGAATTATGATGCGCGGAGGTTTTTGGTTGTTAGTAGGCTGTGTTGCTGTAGTTGTGGTTGTTGGGGTGTGGCTGGGTGTAGGTAGGTTGGTGGCAGTGAGTGGTTCTTTAGGTTGGTTTTGTTGCCTACTTGGCCGTTGGGGCTTTGGGTTTGGTCTTCGTGGTGGTGGCAGGGTGGGGAAGTTGCTAGGGTGCTCCGTATCCTCGTCTTCCTCCGATGAGGATAGTGCCGCATAGCGGTTTCCGGTGAAGACCTGGGGTGGTAGGTGCCTTCTTTTGTTTTTCTTGGACAGCACAGGCTGCTGCCCACGCCGTTCGCCGTCAGAATCGCTGTCGCGTCCGCTGCCGCGACGATGGGGGCGCTTCCTAGCCGGGGCTGCCTGCCAGCCCTCTGCGAGCTGAACCAGGTGCCTCTTTTTAATAGAGTGTTCCTGGTAACAGCGTGCTAGTTCAATGGCTATTTTGCCGAAGTCGCGGGACTCCGGGGCCATATTTTGCAGGGTTTCCTGGAGATAAGAGATTTCCTTCTGGAGTTCTTTTACCTCTCTCTCCAGCTGGGCATACTTCCGGGCGAGCATTTCGTCCTCCAAGGCACTGTGGTCCATTGAGGCAGGAGTATTGGCTGCTGCGGTTTTGGCAAATGGCGGGACGAGGTTGGGCTGCGCCACCTGTGCAGCTGTAAACAGAGCGGGCTGGTCCCCTTGGTGCATCAGTCCACTGCCAGACGCCTGACTGGTAGCTAGTGGTGGAGCTGCCGCAGTTATCACTGCCGCCGCCATCTTGGAGCGGAGGTCACTGGCTGCTAGTCGCGGTGGCTGCTGGGAACACCGTGGCTTGGGGACGCCAAGCGTTGCGTGCAACAACGGCACGCAGCTGCGCGTCCCACGCTGTTTTTGGGTGGTTTTAGCCTTTGCTCGCGTCACTGTTATACTATACACTGCACACTTTGAAACCACACTCTAGGTACCACTGTTTTTCACATACACTTTGGTGTGTCACAGTTTTGCGACACAGTAACAGCGAGGTCACTGAGAACAAACTCAAATGGAATTCCTAAGACAAGATATATAAGCAACTTAACCTTCAATCACTTCGTTTCCCACATGACTTGCTTTAAAAACTCTTCAGTTTAATTAAAATTACGTCTTTAATATACACAAAATACGCAACTATATTATATACAAAATACACAATTATACTTCACCCAATCAGTCTGCACCCGTAGAGCCATAGACAGAGACTACGTTTGCTCGGCAATTCTACTATCAAACAGTGACATCCGTATCTTGTAGAGTTTAATATTTTTGCCCGTTTCTTTAAACAGAACTAATAATTTAAACATTAGTGGTTTTATGTTATAGAACTTACAATTTGTAATATAACTCAGACCAATTAGCAGCGTAGTATACAGCAATTTTATTTGTCTGGTTGCTTTTTCTAACAAGATAGTCATTAGAATTACGCTGCCATCTTTGGGCTATTCAAACCCAATTCCTGACCACCTTTGCGCGCGTGTGTATCTTTATATATAACTTTCACTCTCCAAATTCCTTTTTAAACAAAGTCCTTTTGTGGCTGTTTTGGTCGCTATTGTAAACGATCCAAAGAATACCCTATTCATGTATGTCAAGTGACAATTCCTTTAGAAACCTTCTAAGGACACTGTTCCTTTCATTCATGGCATTGTTATTATACTTTCCCCAACTCACTGACCTTGCCCTGGGTCGTCACAAAGAACCCACATTCCTTTTACGTCTATCATTATTCTTTAATTCTGGAAAACCGTAATTTCGGTATCAATAGTTTTGAAGTTATCAATAAGGGACAACATTGCGCAATGCAACAACCAATCCAATCACATTCAGTGTTGGTGAAAGTTCCAAAAGCAAGATGAATTACAGTTAGTTGAAAAATATTTTACTTAATCATAGATATAAATTACTCTGTCTGTAATTACGCAATTAGAAGTGTCATTAAAAATTCTGGCCAAAATGTTATTTTCAAAAAATCATTTCCTTTTTGAAAGCCACAAAGAATTTAACAATTTGATAGTACCATACATATCTGAAAAGAGGAAAATGGTTCTATTACTTACATTTAGTAAAAGGCATGAACTATAATTTCCATTTTCATTAAACTGACATGCCACATTATGAGTACCTTAAATACAAATAATAAAATAATGAAATATGCAAGTATTTCATTTGAGCAAATCTGGTTACTTGGAAAAAAGATGGTTTTCCTGTGTGAAGAAATCCCATTAACTTCTATTTATGATATATGAAATCTAATTCTTTTTGTTTTTTATAACAACTAAAGTATTCCAAATATCTGCTCTGTTCTTATGTTAAGACCAGAATGAAAAGGTTGCCATAATTAGTTTATAACAATCTCATTATATGACTTACTGATAAATTTTGTGGAAATAATCAAGTGGCCTCTTTGTAAAATAACT
The DNA here is from genome assembly GCA_030765055.1 of Mantis religiosa. Taxonomy (NCBI): domain Eukaryota; kingdom Metazoa; phylum Arthropoda; class Insecta; order Mantodea; family Mantidae; genus Mantis; species Mantis religiosa. Next base: position 248,582,595 of record CM060948.1, read on the forward strand.
GGTGCTTAAAGTTTCATCAGTAAGCCCAGTTCTCTTGCATGAAAATAAACTATTATTCTTACTAAAATCATACTGTATAGAAGCAGAAAGGATACAGATAAAAATGAATGAATTTGCAGCATGGCTGCTTATCCTGTCCTAAATGGCTAAGCATGATGCTTTATAAGAAGCACTCTAACATTCCAAACTCTCAGTTTAATATAGAATAGAAAGAAGTATTTCAGAAATTGGAGTGCCATTGTTATTAACATTTGGCAAATGAGTCAACCTTGTATACACTTTTCTCCACTTATAAGTTTTATTTTGTTTTTGTTTTTTATGAAGACTAGACTTCATCCCTATCCTCAGTTCTGAGGTCGACCACAGAACTGAGAATAAGGAAGAAGTTCCCAGAAACTGGTCTTCTTCCTGAAGAAGGCTATGGAATTTGCAATGGCCAAAAGCTTGACCTTTACTAACTTGACATGGCTGGTCACCCGCGAAGCCTTGATTAATAATGCTCGCCGTGAAACCTTCAAGTCTTACATTGCTTTTACTTACTTCCCAACATTGACTACAACAAATATGCTACCATTTATACCCTTTCTATGCACTAATCTAAATTTATAACATTAAAATTTGAGAAATCAAGAAAGCTGTAAGAAAAATGTTATTAGAATGAATTTTTAGTCTTCATGAATGACACATAGTACCATCATTTAATCAGGGGCGGTTCTTCCTTGATGTGTGTGAATAACCTACATGGTTATGTTTTATGTTCTAGCATTTAATTTTAGTTTATAAAAGTTCTCTAAATTACATTTTGTAATGCAGCCGCTCTCCCCAGGTGACCATAACACTTGTTGCGAGTGAGGAGAGGTTGGAGGGGCAGAATGTATTGCTGGTTGCCATGGCTATGGATTCGATTCCTAGAAGCCGTATATTCCGCACCTAATCAGAATCGCACAATACAGGATTTTCTTCCTACTTTTTCGTTTATTTGGAAAGAAATCTGTTGGTAGAAGTGGTAACCCGCTTGATGCGAGCCCTGCATGTCATGTCCTACTGTTTATTTATTAGTTTGCATCCTGAGTAAAAACGTAATTTTTTATGTGATCAGTGATTATTGTCTGATATGAGAAGTGCTTAATTTTTCACATTTAAGGGATTTAAAATGAATCGAACATACGACCTAGTGTGTTCCATTCTCCAAACACCCTTTTCTTTATGGAAAAATGATGACAAATGCATGGTGGTAAATGTCGGTAGGCCAACACCAGTGCTACAATTATTGCAGTGGGACATCTTCAAAATACACCAAAAGATTTAAGACTCGTTGGTATGAGGAACATAATTGTGTCGGATTGAAGGAGCTGGGAAAAAACATTAACAAAATTGCAGACTCTCTTTGGGAAACCTCAAGTCTATATATTGTAAAAATACAATGAGAACTTAAAGCTTAACAGACTTTTCATGCAATATCCCGTTAGGGAAGTAGACAAGAAATGATATTTCATGGACATAATGAAAGCGAGGACACTACAAATAAAGGCAATTTTAAGAAAGTTTTGGATTCATATACAGAAGGAAGCCCCATCAAAATTCTAAACCACTATTCCAGTATAAAATCGGTTTTTGCTATGTTGGTTTTGTGAATTTAGGTTAGCCAATTTTTCGAGTCACCTAATCAATTCACCCAGAGCCCCGCCTGCATTTAATTGTGTATTTTATAGTAATTGGATATAGTTGATCAATTGTTAATTTTATTTCCAAGTAACGCTTCACATAGAAAAGTAGTATTATAATTCTTGTTCACTTAAGCATGAAAAATTTCACTTTGAAAGCACTATGCTCTAACCCATGCTGATGCAGCGAAAACCCAAATGGCTCTGGCAAGCCTTCCACTAGCCCAGTCCATGGCACATTATCTTGCCCCAATATTCACTACCTCAACCCCATACAGACATGTGCAAATAAGACACAGTAAGGGGAGTGTTCTGTGACTGTATTGTATTAAGAAATAGGAAGAGCTGCTTGCCTTCTTTCTTTTATGAATGTGCACCGATATTCAGATGAAAATACATTAGGTGGGACATGGATAGAAAGCTAAAATGTATATTCTTAGATAAAGGTAGCTTCAGACTGAAAATTTCAATGCCATAACCATTTGAGCGATAGATCTTCCAGCCTTTGTTCAATTGCTCTAACTTCTGAGCAACTAGGACAACACGTCATTATTAGTGCCCGGACTTATCGAAAATGTATATGCGCATTTGTAAATGCATATTTTGGGGGTTTAGTGCATATTTAAAGGATATATGCATGATGTGGCATTTATTTACCTTATATAAGGTCGATTACCATATATTTCGAATAACCTGAACAATTTAATGAATCTATATGTTGGACACCCCTTGGCACCGCAATAGCATTGCTATTTTTAAGCCAAGTGGCAACAGGACCATACCTTCAGCCTGACAATACATGCAGGTAGTTAGGCACTCCAGACCCTTTCCACGAAAAGGACTTCTTATATTCCTTTCGGTACAGTAGCCTCTAAAATTTCGTGTTAGTAGCACACTTGTATTAGCCTGTTAATTCATTCATCTACTAATAGTGTGGTATTTTGTAAAAATGCCTAAAGATAAAAGCAGCAGATCCTTCTTAATGTCACCCAATTATCAACTGGCAGCTAGGTGGGCGACAGAAGGAATTCAGCCCACGCCTACCCATTTATCTTGTGGCGTTCACTGAGGGGATGGTTGGTCACGAAGTACTGTACCGTCTGTTTCCCCTCCCCCTGACGTCTGGAACAATCGGAATGATGTTCCGTGCCGCGAAGCTTCGAGATGCAGCCGGGAAACGAGTAAGGGCCGTTGTGGCGAGGGACACGTCGGCGCCATCATCACCATCCCCTCGAGTGACACTGCGCGCCGTCAGCCGGCGGATGGATGACAGCCTCATCGCGGATGGTTGGGTGAGAGGGAAGCCGTGCCACGTGCTGGTGGACACCGGGGCGGCCGTGACCGTCATCAGACCCGACATAGCCAAGCTTTTGCCACCCAGGAAGCCGAGCCGACCATACCACCTGATGACGGCATCGGGCGACACCTTGCCTGTGGAGAAGGAGGTCCTGCTGAAGCTGACCTTGGGACGGAGTGCCGTGCGTCTACGGGTGTTCGTCGCGAAGGTGGCTGAGGAGGTATTTCTGGGACTGGATGCCCTCAGGATCCACGAGGCGACGGTCGAAGTCAACGGAGAAGAGGTTATACTCCGTCAACCCAAAGAGCGCCTTGGAATATGCAGGGTCGTCTTGAGCGAAGACGTGGTTGTCCCCGCGAGGAGCGAGGTGATGGTGACGGAGCGACTGGAAGGCCAGAGAACCAGGAACATGATGTTGGACCAGAAGACGCCTGTACACGGACTATGTGTAGCCAGGGCATTGTTGCCGTACCGAGAGGAGGTGCCAGTGAGACTGCTAAATCCAACGGAACCCGATCACGACGTGCCGGCCGGGACGGATTTGGGAACGTGCGAGCCTGTGGTCAGCGTAACAGCAATCAACAAGAAACAGGAGCCGGTGCCGACGCAACACCTGGGGCCCCGTCTATAAGGCTTACTGGAGAGGGCGGCCGACCACCTGACCGCAGAACAGTTGGAGGAAGTTCGACAACAGCTGAGGCGATACCAGAGCGTCTTCAGCCAAGGCGACAGTGACTACGGCCACACGGACAAAGTGCTTCACCGCATCGACTCCGGGGACACCCGGCCTATTCGGCATGCTGGAGGACATGAGATCCAGGGGAGTGATTGAAGAGTCTGACAGTCGTTGGTGTTCCCCTGTAGTCTTGGTGATGAAGAAGAACGGTGAGCTACGCTTCTGCGTGGACTACAGGAAGCTGAACGCTGTCACCCAGAAGGACTGTTTCCCCTTACCCCGGATTGACGACACCCTGGACACACTAGCCGGTGCACAGTGGTTCTCGACCCTGGATCTGAAGTCGGGCTACTGGCAGGTAGCTCTAGACACGAGAGACAAGGAGAAGACCGCAATCTCGACAGGCCAAGGCCCGTAGCAGATCACAGTTATGCCCTTTGGCCTCTGCAACGCACCAGCTACCTTTCAACGTCTTATGGAGTCAGTGATGAGAAGACTGACTTACGACGCCTGCCTGCTATACCTGGACGACATCATCATCGTCGGTAAGACTTTTGAACACCATCTCGAGAATTTGAGCAAGGTGCTACAGCGACTGCAGGCGACCAACCTGAAGCTAAACGCGAAGAATTGCCAGCTCTTCCGCAAGGAAGTGAACTACTTGGACCAAATAGTCTCAGAAACCGGAGTGGCCACAGACCCGGAGAAGACACAGCCTGTGAGAGATTGGCCTCGCCCAAAGGATAAGAAAGAGTTACGCAGTTTTCAGGGGCTGTGCAGTTATTACCGACGTTTCATAAAAGAGTTCTCCAACATCCCCAAGCCCCTCACCCGCCTGACAGAACAACACCGACCTTACGTGTGGACGGAGGACGCCAAAGACCATTTCCAGCGCCCTAAGAAGACACTGTGCAGTGCTCCAATTTTGGGATTTCCACAACCAGGTGTCGCCTTCATTGTAGACACCGACGCCAGTGACCACTGTATTGGAGGCGCCCTATCCCAAGTACAGGATGACCACGAGCGGGTAATAGCTTACAACAGCAAGACGCTATCCAAGGCTGAGAAGAGGTACTGCGTCACCCGGCGAGAATTATTGGCGGTAGTAAAGACCTTGGAGCACTTCCACAAGTACCTGTACGGTCAGCCATTCCACCTGAGGACTGACCATTCCACCCTAACCTGGCTATTGAGCTTTAAGAACCTGGAAGGCCAGACAGCACGTTGGGTCCAGAGGCTGCAGGAGTACGACTTCACCTCGGAACATCGTAGAAGGAAGAGCCACGGTAACGCAGACGTTATGTCCCGAAGACCCTGTCCAGAAGAGTGCGGCCAGTGCACAAGAGTGGAAGAGAAGGAGCGTGCCGCAGCAGTCCGAGTAGTCATGGCAGTGCCTGCGGATGACTGGGATAGCGCAGGCCTGAGGAGGGAGCAGCTGGCGGACGCAGACTTGGAGCCGATCTTTAGGGAAGTGGAGGCAGGGACAAAACATACCTGGGAGGACATCGCACCTAGGAGCGCCACCTACAAGTCGTACTGGGCCCAATGGGACTCGTTGAAGACCAGAGAGGGCATGCTGTTCCGGGTTTAGCCCAGAGGTTCTACTCCCATTAGTCCTGAAACCGTAGGAACTGGACCCGGGCCTCCTTCGACCAGGGAGTTATCCGAGCTGTCCCAAAGGGCGCTCGGCGTCCTCCGTGGGACTTTCCATGGGACAAGACCTAGAGACTAACAAGCCCCCCCATCTGGTCCTATGGGCTTAAGACGGGATGGAAGTGGATACGCCACTTACCCGCGTCAACACTCAAGGTGAAGACTACCGAAAAACCTCGGTGGGGCCGCCTGGTGATCTAGCACACCTTCTACTAGCTTTGCAGGCTAGTACCCGGGAGAATTAATGGCTTCCCTCAACCCCGTCCGAAGACGAACCAGATTCCCACGGGTTTCGGGAACACACTGCCCCCTCGAGTCCATCCCAATCCGAACAACTCCCAAAGGAGGGGCTCGGCTGTTCGGCCCGAGGTTCCTCTAGTATCGTCAGAGGTACCACGAGTGCTAAGGGTCCGCAGCGCCCGCACTTTGGCAGCTGAAAGGGACGGATCCCTTCCCCTACGGGGGCTATTCCGGGTTGAGTCCAGAGGTTCTACTCCCATTAGCCTTGAACCCGTAGGAACAAGACCCGGGCGTCTTTCAACCAGGGAGTTATCCGAGCTGTCCCAAAGGGCGCTCGGCATCCTCCGTGGGGCTTTCCGTAGGGCAAGACCTAGTTTCCTAACAAGCTCCCCCATCTGGTCCTAGGGACACAAGACGGGATGGAAGTGGATACGCCACTTAGGCGCGCCAACACAAAAGGTGAAGACTACCGATATGACCTCAGTGGGGCCGCCTGGTGATCTAGCACACCTTCTACTAGCTTAGCAGGCTAGTACCCGGAAACTTAATGGCTTCCCTCAACCCCGTCCGAAGACGAACCAGATTCCCACGGGTTTCGGGAACACACTGCCCCCTCGAAGCCATCCCAATCCGAACAACTCCCGAAGGAGGGGCTCAGATGTTCGGCACGAGGTTCCTCTAGTAACGTCAGAGGTACCACGAGTGCTAAGGGTCTGCAGCGCCCGCACTTTGGCAGCTGAAGGGGACGGATCCCCTCCCCTACGGGAGCTATTCCGGGTATGGGAATCGCCCAATGGGAAGACGCAGGGAGAACAGTTGGTACTTCCCCGGAGTAAGATCCCGGAAGTCATGGAAAAAGTGAACGCTGGTACTTCGGGAGGACACCTGGGGATGAACCGAACGATTGACAAACTACGGCAGCGCTACTACTGGCTGAGGCTCCGAGCAGACGCTGAGAGTTGGTGCCGTCAGTGTCATGTGTGCACGGCGAGTCGCCGTCCCCAGACTAGGAGCCGGGGTCGCATGCAGCAGTACAACTTCGGAGCGCCATTCTAACGTATCGCTGTCAACATAGCTGGACCATTCCCAGTGTCCGACCGAGGCAACAAATACCTGATGGTGGTCGTGGACTACTTCACCAAGTGGCCGGAGGTGTATACCATCCCGAACCAAGAGGCAAGGACAATCACAGACTGCTCCGTGGAGCAAGTATTCTGCCGATTTGGGGTGCCGTTAGAGCTGCATGGTATCCAGGGCACCAATTTTGAGTCCAACCTGATGAAGGAGGCACTAGAAAGACTTGGGGTTAACAAGACCAGCACAACACCTCTACATCCCCAGTCGGATGGCATGGTCGAAAGATACATCAAGACCTGAGAGGAACACCTGAGAAAGGTCGTGGCCAGCATTCAGCGAAACTGGGACGTCAAGGTGCCACTGTTTTTGCTGGCCTACCGCTCGTCAACACACCACACTACGGGGATGACGCCAGCCAGCTTAATGATCGGCCGAGAGTTACGCCTCCCTTGTGACCTGGCTTTTGGAAGCCCTCAGGAAGCGAAAGAGCCAGCGACCGAGTACGTGGAGAACCTGGTGTATCACCTCCACGACATGCACGGGATGGCTCGCCAGAACATCCAGAAGGCGAGCGACGACATGAATACCCGATACGACAGGCAAGCCAACAGCCAAGGGTTCCAATAAGGTGACCTGGTCTGGTTGTACCGCCCTACCCGTACCAAGGGACGCTGCTTGAAGCTTCAGCAGCCATAGCAGGGACCGGTACCGGGTGGTGAAGAGGATAAACGGCGTTGCCTACCGCATCCAGAAAGTGCCCCGAGGAAAGATATTGGTGGTACACCTGGATCGCCTGGCCCGCTACGATGGTGCTGTTCGGGACGACCAGCTTTGAGGAGGAAGGTACGACCAACTGGTAGCTGGGTGGGTGACAGGAAGCATTCAGACCACGCCTACCCATTTATCTTGTGGCGTTCACTGAGGGAATGGTTGGAAAAGCATCACGAGCCACTGTATCGTCTCTTTCCCCTCCCGCTGACGTCTGGTACAATCGGGATGATGTTCCGTGCCGCGAAGCTTCGAGATGCAGCGATCTGGCTATATAAGCGCCGCGTTAGACGACTGAGGCAGTTCTCAGTTCTCAGTCCGCAGTCCCGAGTTCTTAGTCGGATCGAGAGAGCGAGTTGTCGCTGAGTAGCGAGTGCAGTGTTACGTAATTGTGAGTGCGGATCGTAATTGTGAGTGTTACGTAATGGTGTGTGATACGTGTACCAACCGTAATTTGGTGGAATTAAAAAACATTTTGAGTTTGTGCAACTGGACATTTCATTTCACGAACCCACAAAGTCACATTAATTAAACAATGGATTTCAGGCAATGGTGACCAATCAAGTGACGGCGATGTGGTGTTTTATCAAATGTGTGAGAAGGCTGTAAAATGTGATAAAAATTTTGAACTTGAGCAGCATTAAAAACAGCAGCACATCTCAGGTCAAAAGAAAAGGGCAAGAACTTGTAACAGTTACTTTTGATCCAAGTGAAACCACATTCAGTAGCTAATGCAGTTTATGCTGACCTGTGTAAAGCATTTGCATGCAGCAACATTCTATTGAATAAATTAAATAATCCTCATCTACGATCATTTTACAGAAATACTGTGTTGGACAAAGAATACCGGACGAATCCAATTTTAAAAAATTACTTACCTTCACTACAAGCTTCTGTCCTGGATTCACTACGGTCTGACATAGGAAGAAACAACGTCTGGATATCGGTAGATGAAACAGCCGATTCGTGTGGCCAATAGATGGCGAATTTCATAATTTGGAAATTATGTCCAGAAGAACCTGGCTAACCTCATTTACTTACAAGCAATGCATCAGAAAAAAGCAACCACAGCACGACTGCAAGATTTGTAAACGATTCCCTGCATCTTCTGTGGCCTACTGAATCGGAGAGCAATAATTGTTAAAGGATGCGTGTGTTAGTCACAGGTGCAGCTTCATATATGTTAAAAGCTGGCCAGTCTTTCCGAGTATGTTTTTTTCCTTAATCTTATCCATCTGACGTGTTTAGCCCACGGGGCTCATTGCAGAAGAGATACACATTATCCATTAGTTAACAATGTAATTTCGAACGGGGAAAGGGTGCTTTTAAAAGCGCCTGATCGTGTACAGTTGTACAAGGAACGTCTGAACTGAGGTATCTCTTCCGCCGGATCCAGTTCTCACAAGAACTGGTTATCCACAGTGTCATTCTACCAGGAGAACTTCAATCAAGTGAAAGCTGTAATCAGAAGTATTGATGATACTCGTACTGCATATGTTTGTGAAGCAAAGGGTGCATTTGAATGTGAAACTGCATATCAATATATAAATGTTACCGATGCATAATATTCTTCTCTTTCAAAGGCTGTTAAGGGTCCAGAAATTCGCGGTGCACCCATACACGAGTCTCAATTGAATGACAAAACAATTTCTTCTTTAAATGGCGTCCCTGGTGAAACTGGAAAAATAAATTAAGAATAAATTCAGTGCGGTGTTGGACTCAATCCAGGACTAAAGAAGATTCAATATGTCAAAGAGTATTTAAATGGAATCAGAAAGTCTTTGCTAGATGAATGTTCCGAGGAGTCACTACCAGTGTATAAGTATTGCCCAGTCACATCTGTTGATGTGGAACGAGATGTGGAACGATCATGTTCAGTGTATTAACTTATTCTGTCTGAGAATAGAAAATCCTCAGCCCCTGAAAACATCGACAGACTTTTGTAACATACTGTGATTCGTCATTTGGCAAGGAGTGACACGTGCATTGGTGAATTAAAATAAAATATTTACTTTATAAGTGCATATTCTTATATTTTAGTATATATTTTTGTCATTTTTGTGCATATTTACGTGCTCATATTTGATGTTTTAGTGTACATAGATCCGGCCCCTAGTCATTATAAGACTGACTTCTGCAACTTACCTGTTTGTTTCCTGATAAACCACAAGGACATCCCCAATTGTCTTACCTTAATGGCGACTTATAAAATTTAAGTACTTTAAGTCGTATGCTTCATAATTAAAGCTCTTTTACGTCAGTCAATTGAATTAATTGTTCTTTTATACTTAAGCTTTAGCCAAGATTTGAACCACAGATCTTCCAGTTTCTGTCCAATTGCTCCAACCATTGAGCTACCATGGAAACAGGCCAAAATGATATTACATTCTCAACTGGCAAGTTTATTTCCTGGTAAACCGCAATGGAAGTACAATTGATTCCCAGTTTAATATTAGTAATGTCGCGAACCCGATAGCGATAGCGTGGCTTGTGTACACAAAAAGCCTGGAGATAAGGAGTATGCCGGAAGAAATAATGATAGCGCGAGATAAAAGACCTGCCGGCATCGATAGGGTTACGCTTCTGGAAGGTAATAGAACATTCGATTCCTGTTTGGTCCAGAAATATCTCGAATTTATGAAATAGATATTTAAAGACGTGACGGCTCGCAAAGAGTTAGTTGTGAAACAGTGTTGTGAAATGAGAGACAGCCAGCTGTGTTGTAACGAGAGCTAACGATGTAATCTGCTGTCACTGTTTGTTATTGTGATTGACCTTGGTAGACTGATGGTGTATGTAACGTAATGCTGCTGTAATCTATAAGAGTATTTCTACGAAAATAAAGGAGATTTTTAATTTCTGCAACTCGGCCTTTTAATTCTACGAATCCACAAAGTCATAGTAAGTATTACCATTTTAATCATGTGACGACTCATGTCATGGCAGTATCCCCGGCAATGAATGGAAGGAGTTGATCGCAAAATTGATATCAAGTTCAACAGTTTCTAAGAGGTAAATATTTTTATTTTAGAAGATACTGCGTAATTTAAAGTACATTATTTTCTTGCTTAATTTTATTTACTATTTAGTATGTCCTGTTCATTGTGCTGTATACTTTCAATTTCAGAAAATGTAAAACATCCAACTTTCTGTCCATGTAAGCTTCATTGCAGCAACGAATTAGCAAAGTATTGGTGAACCTGTAGGAATGGTGAATTTGTTAAAAGAGTACATGGTGTGTTGTTTGAAAATTGTGCCTGTCCATAATGAAATAATTTGAGTCAGAAAGTTTGTCTTGTCAAACAATCTCTCGGTGTGTGCTAGAGTTTGGTGGAAATATACGAGAACATTTATGAAAAAAGTTTTTAATATTGAGAGGTATTAATTAGCCTTGGACAAAGTAGAAGCTTAGACGATTCAGCCAACTTAGCTATTTTCATTAATGCTGTAGAAGAAGACTTCGATGTTATAGAAAACCTAATTGATATTATTTTACTTAAAGACATAACAGAAATAGAAAAATATTTAATCTATGGAAATGTCAATCCCAGACGGAATCCATGTGGTTGAAATAATACTGTAATAAAAGCAGTGCTTAAAAAAACGATAGAGTCGAAGAATTGGGCAAAAAAACATTGGTGGGGAGGGCTCTTGTTTTGCTTTTTATTAATTTTTTGAATTTAGAAAAAAAATGATGAAATTGATCCAAAATCTTTTTTTTTTTTTTTTTGGATAAAATATGCGGCATTGCTACTAATGGTGCTGCTGTAAGTTATCAGATGGCCATGGTTTAGATGAATGACTCAAGAGAAAGCTAAACCAATGCATAAACTTTTGCAGCAGGAAGGGGCTCAACCAAGACAGTAAGAGACCTTAGCTAATTTGAAAAAGGAAATTGGAATTAACTCTGTGAAGTAGTGTAATAATTAAAAGTTATACAATAAGTGAACTGAGACACTCTGTACTTCACATACCTCAATTTTCTTTCTATGCGTTGCACCTTCATTTGAAGGCATTATCAACAAGATGAAATTGATCACAATATTATATGTGCAAGAGATTTGCGTGAGTAATAAAATATATGCCTACCTATCTTACACATTCTGAGAATAGTTTGGGAAGACCTTTTTATTTCAAATGAATTTTGTTTTACTGGTAAATCATAAGAAATAGAAACAACTGTAAAAATGTAGATTGTACTAAACACAGCTTATGTCAAATAAAATATTAATGACGTTAACCTTTTCCCAAGATATTCATTTCTGTTGGTTTCAATTATACAATACTGTAACGCAGCAGCTATGAACCAAGATTGTCGAGAGGTCGGCGCCGGGCATTTAGAACGATAAACAGATAAGCCGCTCTCCTGCCCAGTGTAGACATCGGAAGCGTTATCATCTTTTAGATGATTCGCTGTCTCGAACATTCTTAAACTGTATGGGAAAATTCAAACAGCTAAATAAGCGAGAGCTCTCGCAAGCCAAGTCAGCCGGTCCCCCGAAGCAAGTCAATGCAGACTAGCCCCTTAGCTCAGTCGGTAGAGCACCTGCCTGCCGTGCTAGGGGTCCCGGGTTCGATTCCCGGCAGTGGGTATGGGGATTTTTCTCCGACCAAGATAATTCCCCATCTTCCCCAGAATCTGGAAGTATGAATGAGAGCATGAGCATGAGCGCGCGCGCGCGTGTGTGTGTGTGTGATTAAAACCTCACGAATACGAGTTAACACCTTCGATATGTTTCGAAGGAGAACGGCCGCCGATATGACCATTGTAGTTAAAGGCAGGGTATAAATGGAACAAAAAAAAGTCAATGCATACTTTATTTTGAGCGAGCGGTCTGAGTCAAGATGGCTGAGCTGTTGTCCATATACCAGTGTTACCATTTCACTGTATCCCATTACTTTTGTTACTATTCTCTTGCATTGTCATATCGGCTTATCTTTGTATTTAACCAAATCAAACATTAATTTTAAATGCTAAATGGGTAAAGAAGATCCAGCGTCGGCACCCTAAACTCGTGTAAATGGTAAAAGAAGGAGTTTTATGTTTAGCCTTTTACATCAGCCTTTGGCTGATTTGAAAAATAAAAGAACTAACATTTAAAAAATGCGGAAATTACAACTCACAACCTTCTGCTTGCAATGGGTAGGTACATTGCAAAAAGGGATTCGAGACTTTCATTGAGTGAACCCTTCGGGAAATGTGGCTGCATCGAATGTATTGCAATACGTTGCGGAGAAAAAGAAGTGATAGTATGAGTTGAGTGAAGTTTCAAAAAAGTGAATTTAGTTATTAAAGTATGAGTGAACATTGGGTGAACTAACAGTTTTAAAATCGGAAAAAACCACAATACTTTTATCATATTTTTATGTGTTTTCATCATTCTTTCGTTTCTCATGGAATTTTAAAATTAGCATGCAGCAACTAGAGTGACCGTAATTTATCAAATTTATTGGGATAGTCCTGCATTTTGATTCTTTTCACACTAACCCCCATTGGACAGCATTTGTCCCACCAACTTACTTTCTTCCTTAATTTTCGTAGAGCTATTGAATCTTAAGTCAAGTTAAACATACGTTTGAGTTATTGACATAAAAATCAACCTTGAATTTAAGTGAAAATTTCAGATAACAATAGTTGTCTTATGCAGAACTGCATTGGCACGTTCTATAAGAATGGGGTTGAGCATAAGCATATCGTAAGTTGTACTTGTAGTGTCTGGCGTAAGTGTCCAAACGTTTCTCCAGATTGCTCAGAGACGATTTGCACATATGCTGTTAAAAATGATTTATATAATAATGAAGTTTAATCGTGTGCTGCAGTATCCCACAGTCCAAGTGCACAAAATGGCAGCTTTTTAAAACGTAGAGCACTATACAGTTCAAAGTAATGTTTAAGCTGGTTTTGGATGTTGTAACATAAGCTACTATTTTTGTTAATTCCTATTGCATAATTGTGCAATATGTATTTTGAACATGTGGCTTAGAAAGTGTGGATTTTTACTGAAAGTATGTTTCAATGTAGGTTTCAATTTTCTATCACGTACAGCAATTTGGGGACGTATTTTATTCCATCCAATAATTCTATACAGAGATCACCGGAAGTAGGGGAGAGGAGCCGAATATCGGATAGTTTTTTTTTCTTAAAGTGACTTAAATAATATTTTATTTTACTATTATATGTGAAGAAACCATATTAATACATATTAGGAACACTATAGCAGGATAACAAAGAAAAACGGTTTGTTTATTTGAATTATTTCTTTAATATATATATATATACTCCAAGCGATGCATATATGACGAAATATTTTTAGGGTGCCTAATATCGGATAGTAACAATAATCATTTGAAGAACCCTATATTATTCAGTGCAACTTCCATTCGTTCTTTCGACGTTAGAACAAAGTTCATGAGCCCATCTAGGAAATTTGGTACAGCATATTTACTGTTCCCCACGTTTGTCTAAGCAATAGGGATGGTTACAATAAAGACACACATCATCCACAATGTCTTCCTCATCCTTGAGACCAGGGGAACAAAATCGT
>CM060948.1:248601514-248856514 GCA_030765055.1 Mantis religiosa
AATCAGTTTCTTTGTTAATCGAATAATCTCACAAGGTCTGTAGCCCCCCAGATCCACTGACTTAACACCACCGGATTTTTTCTTGTGGGGTATCTAAAAAAAATTAAGTATACAAGAATAGGCCACGGACAGTTGATGTTCTCAAGGAATCTATTGGAACCGAAATAAGTAACATTGGCGAGGATACTCTCCGTAAATCTTCGGAGAATATGGTGAGACGAGTACAAACATGTATAGATGCTGGTGGAGGACACTTCCAACAGTTTGTCTGGGATGTAAATAGTGTAATGTGATCTCCCAGTTGTGTATTATATTCTACCAAAGTTGTATGTGTGTTCTATTATTAGTTCAGAAATTATGGCCTATTGAAGTGGTTCAGGTTTATATGGATCGCACTATACTTTTCAAAATGAAAAATGCTTACAATTTAGAGAGGAAGGAAGATGTACCTTTGGAAGATACCTATCTCATATAACTACCATATTCTATGGGCATTTAGTAAAAGTCGTGGTTGTGAGATGTGATCTCCGCGCACGTGAACACATAGATACACACAAAGAAGCATAATTTCATTTCTGAAAAGCTTTTCGAGTATCTATTTGGAATTAAAACTATATTTCCATATAATACTAAATTCAAATTTTAATCCAAGGAAGATTTCTTCCACACCCAAATACCTTACCATGAACTTATTTTCACCCGCTTTCTGTGTCTCTGAATTATTGTCGTAAGTACCGACGAATTTACATTTGCTCCATATTGTGACTTTGTGGGTTCGTAGAATTAAAAGTCTAATTTGCCGAAATTCTAAATGTTCTTTATTTCCGTCAAAATACACTGTTCAGTTCTCACGTAACATTACATCACATATACAACAACACAATTTTCCAAGGTCGATGGCAATAAGAAACAGTGTTCTGATTACATCAGCTCTCGTTACAACACTTTACAGCTGTTTTCTGCTTACCACTGACTCTTGGCGAGTCGCCACCTTCTTAAACACCTCATTGATAAATTCGAGACTGTTTCAGAACAATAAAGAAACCGAATATTCTATCACCTTCCAGAAGCGTAACTTAA
Organism: Mantis religiosa; assembly: GCA_030765055.1. NCBI lineage: Eukaryota > Metazoa > Arthropoda > Insecta > Mantodea > Mantidae > Mantis > Mantis religiosa. The sequence continues at coordinate 248,602,595 of CM060948.1, forward strand.
TCTGTTGCCAAGTCCTTTATCTCAGCTATCTTTATTTGCCGGCTCGTGTACAATAGCCGCGCTAATGTAGATAACGGCTTCGCGACACTGCTCCCTCCTCAAGGCTGGTAACAGCATCATCGTAGAGGACCAGACGATACAAGTGTACCACCAACATCTTCCCTCGGGGCACCTTCTGGATGCGATAGACCACGTCGTTTATCCTCTTCACCACCCGGTACGGTCCTTGCTACGATTGTTGAAGTTTCGGGCATCGTCCTTTGGTCCAGGTAGGGCGATACAACCAGACCAGATCACCTTGCTGGAACCCTTGGCTGTTGGCTTGTCTGTCGTATCGGGTCCTCATGCGGTTACTCACCTTCTGGATGTTCTGACGAGTCATCTCATACATGTCGTGGAGATGGTCCACCAGATTCTCCACATACTCGGTTGCTGGCTGTTTTGCGCCCGGGGGGCTTCCAAAAGCCAGATCACAGGGTAGGCGGAACCCTCGGCCGAACATTAAGAGAGCTGGCGTCATCCAAGGGGCGTCGTGTGTTGACGAGCGGTAGGCCAGCAAGAAGAGTGGCACATTGACGTCCCAGTCTCGCCGATGTCTGACCACGACTTTCCTCAAATGCTCTTCTAAGGTCTTGATGTATCTCTCCACCATGACATCCGACTGCGGGTGTAGGGGTGTTGAGCGGGTCTTGTTAACCCCAAGTAAATCTAGTGCCTCCTTCGTCAGGTTGGATTCAAAATTGGTGCACCCCAAATCGGCAGAACACTTGCTCCACGAGGCAGTCTGTGATTGTCTTTGCCACCTGGTTCGCGATGGCATACAGCTCCGGCCACTTGGTGAAATAGTCCACGACCACCATCAGGTACTTGTTGCCTCGGTCGGATACTGGGAATGGTCCAGCTATGTCGACGGCGATCCTTTCGAATGGTGCTCCGAAGTTGTACTGCTGCATGCGACCCCGGCTCCTAGTCTGGGACCGCGACTTGCCGTGCACACGTGACATTGACGGCACCATCTCTCAGCGTCTGCTCGGAGCCTCAGCCAGTAGTAGCGCTGTCGGAGTTTGTCAATCGTTCGGTTTGCTCCTAGGTGTCCTCCTGAAGTACCGGCGTGCATTTTCTCTAAGACTTCCGGTACCTTACTTCGGGTAAGTACCAATTGCTCTCTCTGCGTCTTCCCATCAGGCGATTCCCATACCCGGAACAGCTCTCTCTCTCTCTCTCTCTCTCTCTCTCTCTCTCTCTCTCTCTCTCTCTCTCTCTCTCTCTCTCTCTCTCTCTCTCTCTCTCTCTCTCTCTTGTCTTCAATGAGTCCCATTGGGCCCAGTACGACTTTTATGTAGCGCTTCTTGGTGGATGTCCTCCCAGGTTGGTCTTGTCCCTGCCTCCACTTCTCTCAAGAGTGGCCCCAAGTCTGTGTCCACCAGCTGCTCCCTCCTCAGGCCTGCGCTATCAAAGCCATACGCAGACACTGCCGTGACCACTCTGACAGCTGCGGCACGCTCCTTCTCTTCCTCTCTTGTCCACTGGCCGCACTCTTCCGGGCAGGGTCATCGGGACATGGCGTCTGCGTTACCGTGGATCTTCCCTCTACGATGTTCAGAGGTGAAGTCGTACTCCTGCAGCCTCTGTACCCAACGGGCTGCCTGGCCTTCCAGGTTCCTAAAACTCAATAGCCAGATTAGGGCGGAGTTGTTAGTCCTCAGGTGGAATGGCTGACCATATAGATACTTCTGGAAGTGCTCCAAGGTCTTTACCACCGCTAATAACTCTCGCCAGGTGACGCAGTAGTTCTTCTCTGCCTTGGCTGAAGAAGCGCTGGTATCGTCTCAGCAGTTATCGAACATTGTCGAGTTGTTCTGTGGTCAGCCTTGCAGCTGGGGCCCCAGGTGTTGCGTCGGCACCGGCTCCTGTGTCTTGTCGATTGCTGTAACGTTGACCACGGGCTCGCACTTCCCCAACTCCGTTGCGGCCTGGACGTCGTGATCGGTGTCCGCTAGGTAAAGCAGCCTCACGGACACCTCCTCTCCGCACGGCAACAATGTTCTGGCTACACATAGTCCGTGTACAGGTGTCTTCTGGTCCAGCATCATGTTCCTGGTTCTCTGGCCTTCCAGTCGCGCCGTCACCACCACCTCGCTCCTCGCGGGGACAACCACGTCTTCGTTCAAGACGACCCTGCATATTCCAAGGCACTCTTCGGGTTGACGGAGTATAAGCTCTTCTCCGTTGAGCCGCAGGACCTTCCTGCCGACGTCGACCGTCACCTCGTGGCTCCTGAGGGCATCCAGTCCCAGAAATACCTCCTCAGCCACCTTCGCGACGAACACCTACAGACGCACGGCACTCCGTCCCGAGGTAAACAACAGCAGGGCCTCCTTCTCCACAGGCAAGGTGTCACCCGATGCCGGCACTAGCTGGTATGGTCGGCTCGGTTTTCTCGACGGCAAACCGTTGGCCACGTCAGGTCTGATGATGGTCACGGCTGCCCCGGTGTCTACAAGCAAGCGGCACGGCTTCCCTCTCACCCAACCGTCCGCGATGATGCTGTCATCCATCCGTCGGTTGACGGCGCGCAATGTCACTCGAGGGGATGGTGGTGATGGCGCCGACATGCTCCTCGCCACGCCGGGCCTTACTCCTTCTTCTGGCTGCTCTTCGTGGTGTCGGTCGTCTTCGCGGTCATCGTCGTGGCCAAGTTGCTATTTGCAGCTTCCGTCTTCGTTGCTTATTCGGCCTTCATTTCTTCTTTATCTTCTCAGTGATGTTGTCGCTATCCCACTCGTAACACCTATTGTGACTTTGTGCGTTCATAGAATTAATAGTCTAATTTGCCGAAATTCTAAATGTTCTTTATTTCCGTAGAAATACATTGTTCAATTCTCACGTAACAACATTACATCACATATACAACAACACAATTTTCCAAGGTCGATGGCAATAAGAAACAGTGTTCTGATTACATCAGCTCTCGTTACAACACTTTACAGCTGTTTTCTGCTTACCACTGACTCTTGGCGAGTCGTCACCTTCTTAAACACCTCATTGATAAATTCGAGACTGTTTCAGAACAATAAAGAAACCGAATATTCTATCACCTTCCAGAAGCGTAACTTAATCTGTTGCCAAGTCCTTTATATCAGCTATCTTTATTTGCCGGCTCGTGTACAATAGCCGCGCTAATGTAGATAAAGGTTTCGCGACACTATAAAATTGATCCTTAAATATATTTAACCATTCCATTTATTGAGAGCTATCTTACTCGGAATTGTATTGGTATGCTCTATGAGTATGGGGTTGAAAATAAGGATATATGTCGTTTTTTAGGTAAGCAGCTTGTAATTTGTACCTGTAGTAAAGCACAAAGCTGTCCCCAGCTTGCTCTAACACTAATCATTTGCACACATGATGTTTGAAAAAGAATTGTAGTTATGAAGCTTAATGGTTTCCATTTCGATATTAACTATGTTATCAGTGTTACCATCTAATTTACCACTTATAACAGCGGGGACCAAAGTTATTTTAGAACCTCCTTTTTCCACTCAGAAATGTGTCACTATGATTTTCATTTGTACCATACATGCTGATATGCAGCATAATGGGTTTTTCTATCCTTGGGTTTTGGGGAAGGAAGACATTCTGGCCTTATGTGCTGTGCAAGTGTGCAGAAAAAAATTAAGTTTGACAGGTTGCCGGACCCAAATTATCGTATCCACAATTATTATTTGTGAGCTCACTAATATGCAAAATTTGATTTTTTGTCTGGGTTTTTATTTTAATATGTCATTATCCCTAATTTGATAAGCTGAATCAGAATATGAACTTAGTTTTTCTCCATTATATACTAATCCTTCAAAATATAAGAATTAGTAAAATATGAATTTTATACTTACATAGCTCTATCGAATTTATGTTATATTATTAAATAAATGTTATATTATTAAGTCTACAAATGTCAACAGAATAAACTAATATTTCAACCTGTTCTAAATAATCACATATATTTAAACATTACACCGGTGTTTCTACACTTTGCCTTGAAATAGACGTCTTTCCATTTCCTTTATGTCCCGGTGAAATCATTCACCCTTGCTGACACAGCCGAGATTTTCTGGAAAATAAAGTGCAAATGAGAGTGCAGAAAAAGTACTTTCACACTCACATTGCAACCCATCTTTTGAAATTTCTTAAACATATCTTCTATAGTGTTTTTTGTAATTTGGATCCTTGTAATTTCTCAGAAAGTTTCCGATGACGCTCTCATAATAACCAATCTATGCCCTTTTTCAGTATCTGTCATCGTTTCTTCATATAAGGTAAACATCTTCCTAATTTGTGACCCAACTACGAAATATTCCCTCTTAAATTTAGCTTCAGATATTCCAGGAAACTTCTTGCAGATTTATTTGTAGCAGTTCTCATTCTTATTTAATGCCTGAATAAATTGCTTTATTAAGCCTAATTTTATGTGTAAAGAGGGTAAGAGAAATTTTTTCGGATCCAAAAGACCTTCGTGAATATTTGAATATTTTTCATTTCTGGCATGGGATTGTCTCTCTGCCTCCAGTGTTTTCTTCTCCAGTGCTTGGATCGGACTCTACTATCTCACCCACAAATAAAATATGATATTTTCGAACAGAATTAGGTCAACCAGGTTCATTAATTGGAGAATACCAGCATCTCTATGAACTTTAGGTTTTATTTTCCTTTAGTATTGGTTTATTGTTGATCTAGCTGCATGCCAATAACTTTTAAATCTCCCATACCTGCCACTTAAGCTCTGCATATTTTACTTTTTCTAGAAGTAATTTTAGGTTATGATGTGTTTCCTTGAGGTATACTGAATGGGCTACTGGAACTAATGCATATTTATACATTACATATTTCAGACTAATTTTATTATTGTTGTCTGTTACATTGGTGTTATTGTTGCAAAACATATTAATTCGAACAAAGAAATTATTAGTATTTCTCAGTTCCATACAATATTTATGCGCAGAACTACATCAAAACATTTTAAGTATAACTACTAAATGTAAAAAAGTGATATGTGGTAGAAAAAAACCGATTTCGGTTTTGGAATCAGGACATCAGATTTAGTAAAGCAGGCATATTTTGGTGGAAACCCCAGACTCATACATATCAATGTAATTAAAAGTCTTAGTTGTACTGTCTGCTTCCTGTGTCATTTATTTACATATTTATCTAATTTGTTTAACTTGTGTGGTACTTTTAAACCATATATTGTTGCAAGTCAACTGCAAATGCTAACTACAGGTGGGACAAGCCTCTGAATGCCTGTAACATACGTCATGACCTGAGCCATCTGGCTTTATGTAGTTGTTTTTTGTGTTGTTTTTTTTTTCCTATAGACAAAAAACTCCCCTTGAACTACACATATCGTATACCTATTACAAAATATTTCTTAATAACATTTTGTTTAATGTTCTTCATTGTTGTTTAAACTAGATAATTGTTCCTGAATTTTTATTAAAAACATACGTTTAGATTGAGGAAAGCTAAGTAAAATTTCTTTCAGCCATTCACTCTATTAAGCAACCCAGCAATGGAGCAGACTTCAGAAATCAAACTCTTATCCTGGTAATGATGGCTTATCGATGCTGGCGAAAATCGTCATTGTTTGGTGATAACGTAAAGCAGCTATCAGCCTTCCAACCAAGATAAATTTGAGCCCAATTCTTCAACGGGCAATGAGCAGGACTTGTGCAGCCGCAGAAAGAACTTTTTGCAGGCCACGCCTTTATTGTCATTGTTGTCAACTATTTTTCAGCCAAAGGGATGTTCCTAAAGGGATGTGCATGACGTAAAATTTTTGGGTGTAATTGTCGATGATAAGCTATCATGGGAACCACGCATAAATTATATTAGAGGTAAACTCTCCCGAGTTATTTATTTAGTAAAAAATATGATGAATGATATACCTGACACTCATATACGATCTTCATACCCTGCCTTTTTCCGTAGTACGTTATCATATGGCATCTTATTATGGGGAAGCAGTACCCAAATAACGAAAGTACTTATGCAGAAAAAGATGATACGCATAATTACAAAGTCACATATTCGAGAGCACTGTAGACCGCTGTTTATTAAACTTAGAATCATGACAGTGATAAACTTTTACATATTTATTGTTCTTAATTATGTCAAAACTCATTTATCTGAAATGGAACATAGACATGATATACATAACAATAACACGAGAAATAACATCACATAAATATGCGATATCATAGACTCACATGAACTGCAAATAGTTTTCAGGTATTGGGTGTAAAATTATATAACAGTTTACCTTACGAATTACAACAATTGCGTGATGCAAAGCTTAAGCAAAAGATTCACAATTGGCTAGTTTATTCACCGTATTATTCTATACAGTAACTTTTAAACAGTAGTAAGTACTTATAAAGTGACTTAGACATATGCAAACTAGTTTGTACTAAAGTATGTCTCATGCTGGAATATATATAATTGCATATGATCTGTATTAATTTTGTACATAGTATTTTATGATTTGTACTACTTTGTACTTAGTATATTTGACGTCTGTTACTTTAAATGTTTAATGACATTAAAATATCTATTATTATTATTATTATTATTATTATTATTATTATTATTATTATTATTATTATTATTATTATTATTATTATTATTATTATTATTATTATTATTATTATTATTATTATTATTATTATTATTATTATTATTATTATTATTATTATTATTATTATTATTATTATTATTATTATTATTATTATTATTATTATTATTATTATTATTATTATTATTATTATTATTATTATTATTATTATTATTATTATTATTATTATTATTATTATTATTATTATTATTATTATTATTATTATTATTATTATTATTATTATTATTATTATTATTATTATTATTATTATTATTATTATTATTATTATTATTATTATTATTATTATTATTATTATTATTATTATTATTATCATCATCATCATTATTATTATTGTAACCCGAAGGACCACGTAGGTTTAAAATATTGCGTTTTATTCATGACAATATCACTTTCATATTTTGCATATTTAATATTTGCCATGTCCCTTTGGTGCACAGCTCCATGTGGTAGCAATCACATTTTTGTTTGCGTAGTTTACACAAACACTCTATATTTCGATCATTAAAGAGTGTGTTGTTGCAGAGAAATAAAGCCATCAACTGACATTGAGGGTATATCTCTTCCCAAAATTTGCTTTATTCATGATCAATTAATGACCCCTGTGGCATAAAATTCTAGGCATGTTTCTTCTCTTTTTCGGTTCAGTGTTGCCAGTATCTATTCTGATATGGTAGTATAGGGTAAAAGCAGCTTTAACCTCAGGTCTGTGATGAGAATAGTTTCCTTTGCCAGGATATAGACGAGTCTCCACCGTGTAGTTTTTTATACTTCCATTGCTTCCTTCAAACAATTTGTTTTGCACTTTCCAATGTGGTAAGGCACTTGCTCGTGAGATATTGCAATGTGACTTGTATCCCATAAGTCAATATAGATTATAGTTTGGCTTTGAATAATAACAAAGGATTAATATTCAAGGCTAAGGCATTTGATGTATTTTATTTCGTTACCGAGAGGGATGGATCAGGCGATTTCGTATGTGGCCCGCATTCGGAAGATCCGGGCTTGATTCCCGTGACCGAGTTAGCACACCCAGGGATATTTCGGGGGTTTTCACGGGTCACTAGGCGAATGCTAGGTTAAATTGCATCCCATGAATTTCCTGTCCCTCCATTAACATCTCCATTATCAGTTTACATCATCTCTCCTCTGGTGATCTCTTTCAGTGTAGAAGTGCTCACGGATGTCTCGGCGGTGTATGGCAGGATGTTAAAACTTCCTCCTCCGGTAGGACGGCCTGCGGTCTGCAAGCTCGATCTGATGGGGCCGTTTCCGGACCGCAGTGGGTGAACTGCCAGTTATTCTGGCCTGCCGGGGTGTTTCCAACTGGTAATGTGTAGGGACCTTGCCCTCTGCACTGCAATGGCTACTTGGGACGGCCGCATTCTGTTTCCTTTCGCCTCATCCTTCCTCCCGAGTGTACCTCACTTGGGACATAGGTAGATCAAGGCTGGCCGCAGTACCGAATCCCCTCCGTGCCGTAATCCAATCCCATCTAATTTTATTTCGTTACTGCATGTGTAGCTTTCGCTGTTTTGTGTTTTGTGAGTCCTTTTTCTCTTGCTCGCAGTGTGACACCTAAGTAGGTGTTTGCCGTTCATTTTTTTCCGTATGAACATTTGGGTTAAGGTGAATGTTCTTCTTCCACTTCTGAGGACCATCATCTGTGATGGTCCATATCAAACGTTGGATCTGAAGCATGAATTTTTCATATCATTTAGTGTTTTATGGGGTTTTGTAGTCTGTTTGACCCTATTGCAGTATCTTCTGTGCAGGCAAATGAAATTACTCCCTCAATTTGGCTAATTCTTATGATTTCCTCTGATATTAGTATAAACGGTAGGGGTTTTGTGGGTGCCTTGTCGATCGACAAGGTTGGTGACGATCGACTGTGTTATGGTGACATGTTTTGAGATTCTTAGTTCTATCCATCTCAGTACTGCGCCTATACCTTGTGTCCATATGTTTTTTTAAGGATTTCTCTTATTTTTCAATCGCTAGATCCCTATTTATTACATCAAATGCCTTGATAACTCTATAGAGATAATGTAGAACTCTTTTCTTTGTTCTTAGGCTTTCGTACATATTTAGCAGAGGGTCAACTCCAGTTAAAGTTATCTTTCCTTAGTGAATCCTACTTGACTTTTGGTGAGGTTATTATATAGTCTCATTTATTCCTCCTATTATTTTTGTAAGCATTTCGAACGGAATATTTTCTAGTGTATAGCTGTATTTGTTGAGGTTATTGGAGGTCTCCTTTCCATTGTTTAGCATGTTTATATTTGTCTCTAATGTTAAGGTATAGAAGCAGTTTCTATGCAACTGTTGTATAGCTTTGTCCATATTGGAGTTAGTAGATAGTAGTACCTTTTATACCGAATGAGTCTTCGCATCCTGCTGTTTGTAAATATGCAACCGTGCATTTTAAAGACGTTACAACCACCGACCATACTCACCATTCCTCTGATTAGGACTTCATGGCAGTCGCTAACGTGCTCTAGTAGCACATTGGTTAACATGCTAGGAAGTCATGGTGAAAGTCAGAAGTTCAGATCACTCCAGCATGTAAACCAAATTTTATTCATTTATGACTGTTTCGAGGATGTTCTAGCGAATCACGTGTTCTTGCCGCTTGCACTAGAAATTAGATGTACCTATAAATAACAAGTTCCAGCCATTCATATTCATTGTGTCACAATGTCTTTGAATATTGAGTATCTGGATATGCTGTTTGTTAACGGTGAAGCGCAGAAAGAATGCAACCTCTATACCAAGAAGTTGTCCTGCGCCGGAGCATAGTGGGCTACAGCGTTGTGCTTTAGTTCCTTGCCATGGAAAGCGCCCGGGATCGATCCCAGCTTTGCGGGGTGGGATTTTAAATTTTGTGTATAGGACCGGTGCCTACTCAGCATCGTGAGGAAATGGAGGAGCTACGCTAGATAGCGAAACATTATCTAGAAAGTCAACTTTCCGGCTTGGAGTGCCGAAATTCTGACCAAATTTCCTCACCGTATCGGTTGGATGGTGATCCACCTTTGTCTTGCGTATGTGAGCGTGAGGCCGACAATCGGGTTGGTAGGCTCAGGCCCACTTTGGGCTGTTACGCCACGTTTTTTTTTTTTTTTTTTTTTTTTTATACCAAGAGGTTTCCGCAGGGAATAGTTTATACAGATTACACTTTTTGCAGGTTATGAACCGCTTTCTGGAATCATGAACAGTGCACAAGACCCCACATCCACGAAGAGATCACCTTATCTGTGACCAAGAAATAACGTATTGTGTGACAGGCTGTCATTCAGCATCCACATTATAGTACGAGGGACATTCACAGGAATTTCATTATTAGCCAATCTGTCGAGTGGAGAATAAAACATCTTGCAAAGTTTCACCAAGATAATTACACCAAGAGCTACTGCAGACAGACCATCGACTGAGAGAGCTGCGTGCGTTAGGCGGATAATATGATAAACTGAACAAGATCCACATTTCTTGGCAACTTTGATATTTAAAGATGAGGTAGAGTTCTACAGCTCAGCCCATGTAAATCGCCACAACATGAATTACTGGAATACCGTAAACCCACAGTGGATGCGACAGGCGGCCTTCTATGTCCGATCGGGTTTCAGCGTTTGATTGGTATATTCAGTGACCATCTAATACACCCGTATTTTTATGACGGCCAACTCACTGGGAATCGCTACATCTACTTTCTGCCTACTCTACTGGTTGAAGTGTCGTTGAAGAACACGAATAACTTGTGGCACCAACATGATGGGGCACCAGCTCCAGTCGTGTGACGGTCTTAATGCCACTTGTCCTCAGGGATGGGATGGACTGCATGTGTGGTCCATAGGGTGGCCACGATCCTCACCTGCCTGCCTCTGTGGTGTGGAAGTAACATGTCTACTTCACATTCAAGAGGTTCCGAGTTCGAATCTCGGTCAGGGTGGGTTACCTAGATAATGTTTTTCTCAGAGTATTTCCCTTATTCCGAAAGATGAACGTAGGGTAACTAAACTCTGTGGGTCCTTGGCTCATTTGAGCATCAATTCACTTATTTCTGCCATCATCTATATGACTTACGTTGTAGGACGTTAAATAACAAAAGTGAAAGGCACGCTTCCCAGATCTAACACAATAGATCTTTTCTTACGGGATTATCTGAAAGACATCGTATAGCAGGAGCGTAAATGACCCCTTGACAGCTCAGGGAACGCATCATTTTAGTTTGTCGTGACACCATACCGGTCATGTTGCGCCGGGTTAGGCGGGCGATGATGGGTTACACAGGAATCACCATCATGGTGGCCATTCCGAACACCTATCACAACCACAAAGAGGAAACGGGTAACTGTGTGATGGTCTGGCATGATACCACAGCCAACGTTAAATGCTCTGCTTTGAGAACCAATGAGGTTCACAATGATTATAATATGTACTTGTAAACGTTATTTAGTTAGAATGTACGTACCGTATTTTGCAAACTTTCGAACAATTGGTTGGTTTTCATTTGAATGATAAAGTAGCTCTAAATAGTAAAATATTATGTACCTAATGATGTTTTGCAGTTAAGGTATAATTACAATGTCATTATGCATTTATTTATGAGGTTCATTAAAGCATGTTCGAACAAGCAACAATTTGCATTTTCATAAAATTCACATAAATAAACTAATTAAGTGAAACGACAATTACATGCCAAACTGAGTGAGTTCTCGTTAAATTTACTTAACATAAATGGCCGCAGTTGAACTTGGGACGTTCACCACTGAAAGCCAACGCGCACACTGCTGTGCTACGAGAACAAGTCACATGAGGCACGCCAGGCACGCGGTATAGAGCAGTCAGTTCGGACGAAATTGACACGGCGGGATGCAGTTGATGGTGTTTACAGCAGGACTCAATCCATAGAACTTCTCAATCCATAGGTCGATACAACTCACTTGGTAACTATATTAACTGTACAGCCTGCCAGAATTTGCAGATTATTATTATTATTATTATTATTATTATTATTATTATTATTATTATTATTATTATTATTATTATTATTATTATTATTATTATTATTATTATTATTATTATTATTATTATTATTATTATTATTATTATTATTATTATTATTATTATTATTATTATTATTATTATTATTATTATTATTATTATTATTATTATTATTATTATTATTATTATTATTATTATTATTATTATTATTATTATTTTGTAATTTACGTCCTCCAACGTTAAGTCATATCGGACGATGTATGAAATGGGTGAAATGATGCTCAAATGAGCCCGGGGTCCATAGAGCTTAGAGTTACCTGACATTCGTCTTTCGGGATAAGGGAAAACCCCGGAAAAAACCTTATCCAGGTAACTCACCCTGACCGAGATTCGAACTCGGGATCTCTTGAACGTGAGGCAGACACTCTACCACCACGCTACCGAGGCAGCTATTATCATCATTATCATTACTATTATTATTAATTATTATTATTATTATTATTATTATTATTATTATTATTATTATTATTATTATTATTATTATTATTATTATTATTATTATTATTATTATTATTATTATTATTATTATTATTATTATTATTATTATTATTATTATTATTATTATTATTATTATTATTATTATTATTATTATTATTATTATTATTATTATTATTATTATTATTATTATTATTATTATTATTATTATTATTATTATTATTATTATTATTATTATTATTATTATTATTATTATTATTATTATTATTATTATTATTATTATTATTATTATTATTATTATTATTATTATTATTATTATTATTATTATTATTATTATTATTATTATTATTATTATTATTATTATTATTATTATTATTATTATTATTATTATTATTATTATTATTATTATTATTATTATTATTATTATTATTATTATTATTATTATTATTATTATTATTATTATTATTATTATTATTATTATTATTATTATTATTATTATTATTATTATTATTATTATTATTATTATTATTATTATTATTATTATTAATTTTGGTGCCATTGATAGAACAGAAGACTTCTTCTACGGTCAGTGATCTCCATTCTGTACTTGATTGGAGGACGATTTCTTTCTAAAATGGCTCTTAATGCCCCTTTGTTAAATAAGTAAGTTTCGGAAGTGTTTGCCATCCCTTCATATTAATGTCGAATGTTTGGTTTTGTTTATCACGCGCAGTGCAATTTATGGGTCCTAAGTGAGGAATTTTAATACTGGGAAATGTTTTTAGTGTGATTCCAACAAAACTTGTTAACTTTTGCTACAGGGTTCGAGAAAACACAAGCTACCCGTCACTTATGTATATTATTTATCTTTTAGAAACCTTGGTTCCAATTGGATCCTATTTGCATAAAAGGTTGTACACATGTGCAACAGGAACCGGTAGAAAGTGTAGCTTAGCTCACAGGTTCCCAGAAACTCTCCTACACATTTTTTCTAACTCTTACATATCGCTCATAAGTTATTTACAATTTGCACATAATAGTCATAACATATTTGTAATGTGAAGTCCGTTAAGCAGTTCGCTTTTTAAGAGATATCATTAAGATACATATCTATACCTCGGCCGTTCTATCTGCGGCTCTGACATTTCTCGAGAGGGGGAAGCGGGCTGTTGCCAGTTCTTTAGCGGGAATTTCAAGCAGAGGAACAATGCGTATTTTAAATATTTCATGTATTTGCATATTTCACGAACCAGTAGCCATATTATTATAATAGCGATAATAATAGGACTTACGAACACTAAACATTGGAATTCACGCACGAAAATTATACCAAAGAAAGTTCACCAGCGCAAGCCGCTATTAGGCCACGTGGCTCAAACAAATTTAAGCTGGCAACACGGTGTTGGGATCGGGAGCCACGCCTACCAGCGACAATGCTGATTGGCGCTAACAGACAGTTTTAACTTCCTGACCACGACACCGGATGTAGAGACTCCCAGTACTACCAACAGATGCAGTTAGTGTGTGTGTGAAAGGTGTGAATGAAATATTCGAATAGAGTGGTGTTGTAATAAATATGTTGCATTATGATGAAATTGTAAATTGTATTTCAGTGTTTTAAAGTTAATATAGTCCTATATTTTCATTCTAAAGATAATTTTGAGGATATGTTTTCAATTGCTCATTACTGTATGTTGGTACTATTAGGTTTCCCCTTCCACCTTTTACAGTCGCAAAACGTCAGAGCCGGAGATACAACGGCCGGACAGTAAATGAATTAAGTGGTCCTCGAGTTACAGGTTATGTTTAAAATGAGGAGCTGAAGATGTATTAAGAGAGAAACTTGTAGGAAGTTCTGCAACATAGGTATATGTGACACGTAATAGGAATATAAAAAAAAAGGCGGAAATAAGAAAAATTAAGCATGTTTATTGCCCTTTGTTAGTCTCACAAAAATTCGAGAAGAACGGCTGAACCGATTTGCCTAACTTTGGTTTGAAATATTTAACTTAAAGAAGATTTAAAAGGTGAGGAAAAAACCTGAAGTGATAATGGGCCGGGTTATTAAAACCTTTACTAAATACACACACCTTTTATTTTCGACAAACAAAAGCATTACAAAGCAGAAAGATATTCTACTCCTTGCCAAAATCTTCAAAGCTGTTTCACTTTACCATATTTATTAAATATGCGTTTATCGTTTGTTATTAAGACTGAAATTTTTTATGTAGAATGATGATATACCACATTTCGACGATTAGACACAGAATTAATTTCTGGACGCAGTATAACACTAGGTATAAGTATTTTTCCACAGAAAAAATTGTTATCAAATATTGGTGAATCCTTGGATATGTTTTTTATAATTTGTGTTTGTGAATTCGTGAATGTGAATTGAATTGACACAAAATTAATTGAATTCCTTTGTGACTTTGTGAAGTTCGCGGAAACGTTTAGAAGACGAAGAAGACGACCTGACTTAAGTTGTAGAAGTCAGTCAAATGTTTCACGAGCTACGTCACGTGCTGACCGCACTGATGAGCAGCGAGACGCAGTTACTGCTAATAGTCGTGATCGTATGTAAGAATTGCCTTCTAGAGTGTTTGTTTCTTCCGGTGGAGTTGTTTTCGTACAAATCAGTTGACTCAGTTATGAACCAGGATGACGTAGTCATCTATCCCACAGAGTTTTTAAGTTTATCAGAATTGCCTGAACTCCCACCTCACAATTTAAAATTAAAAGTAGGCTCAGTTGTGATCATGCTGCGCGACATTAACCAACCACTACTGTGCAGTGGAACGAGACTAACTATAAAAAGCTAATGAATAACGTCATCGAGGCAACTATCATCAAGGGAAAGTACAAAGGAGAGGATACTTTGATTCCGCGTATTCCGATGACGCCAACGGATTTACCATTTTATTTTAATCGCCTACAGTTTCCTGTGCGTTTGGCCTTTGTGATGACCATAAATAAATCGCCAGGGACAGTGGTTGGAAGTTTGTTGAATCAACTTGTAGTTTCTCTCATGGACAATTATACGTCGCGTGTTCGCGCGTCGGAAAACCTTCATCTTTATATATTTACGCACTACAAAAAAATAGAAATAAATTTTGTTTATCAGAAAGCTTTAAAATTATTAACTTAATCTTAACTGTGTCGTATTTAAACTTCACACCCAATTACAGAATAAGTAACTGACTAATCCGAATTTGTTTTATTTATATAGATAAGTTCAGACAACTTTTATTGAAATGAGAGAGGAAAGCACTGTGAGGCTTTGTAGGGAAATGGAATTCGACTGATTAAGTTTAAGAACTTGGAGGGGTGTTGGTATAACAATTCGAGATAGGACGTTTATGGTCTCAGGGCGCATGATTTTGTGCGATAAGTCAAAGTAAATTTGGGTCTGTACCACACTGATACCACCTTAGAGGTATCTGTCAGGAAGTGTAAATGTGTGGCTTAGTGGTTAAATGAGTTTGAGGATATTGGGCCCAAGGGTAACCAGCAACTCAGTGTAGTAATAAGTACGTAAATGTATAATAATTTGTAATTGAAATGGAAATAAAGATTACTTACTTACTCGTGGTTAAGTAGGGAGTGCACAAACCAGCGACACCAGGTTCTGAGTTCAAGCTCTGCTTAGTGTTTATGCTTCTGCTTCTTTTATTTATCTATTTATTTTCTTTCTTGAAATTGTTGATTGATAAAATATGGAATACAGCAAGTTCCATTTATTATTACCGCTGCGTTAAATGTACGCAAGCAAATCTAACAAATGAAGTTTTGAACAGCAATATGTAGTGCTGTACGAAAGTGTACCTACTATAATACTCTAAATATGGAGAGTCCTTTATGTAGGTTAAATGTGACATTACCATTTCTGGAACTAATACACTAATGTGCTTTCGCATGTGTCGTTAGCTTTGGAAAAGAAACAACTAGTGTGCAAGGCAATTCACAATCGCATTTCTACTTAGGTTTTATTTATTTACTTCAAGGAATCGTAGAAATATCAGATATACGGTAACAACTAACAGTCAGCACTGCCATTAGTGAACTCTTATTTGCTGAAACATTTGCCTTTTGGGAAGCATCAGTGCTTCACTAGATGGCACATTTGCAGAAAGTATCATTTTAAAATATATTTGAAATGTGGGTATTGTGTCTAAAATAATATATGTATTTATTTTAATTATTTATTCATTCATTTACATAGAAAGTCCCAATGGGCATATTGCTCTAGATAGCAACTATCGTTTACAAATGAAGCAGTAGTCAACTTAAAAACGCATATGAAAACTCTGATATGATGCATTCAATCACTTTCTCCTCTCTTCTTCAAATTGTTGTTACAAACACTTAGTCCCCTATCTGCTTCATGTTAAGATAAGCTTTTGCAAGAACTATCGTGTTGCTTATTTTCTCGTAGGTGCAAGGAATGTTGGCCTATGGTTGGCCTTAAATAATAATCAAATATTTTAAGGCTGATTTCTATCCATACTTCTGAAATTCCGTGAGATAACAAAAATGAATAACTACTCACTTGACAAAATATAATTATTAGAAAATTCAGAAATCTCGATATCGAACTTTTGGGTAGACGTAACACTTTTCTTACTTACTATAAGAAGTAGAGGAAGTAAACCTGTTTTATACGTGTGTATATATGTGTATGTGTGTATGAGAGAGAGAGAGAGAGAGAGAGAGAGAGAGAGAGAGAGAGAGAGAGAGAGAGAGAGAGAGAGACAGAGACAGAGACAGAGAGAGAGAGAGAGCACCACAGATTTTCTGTTGTCAGGTTACCGGTAGAAACAGTATTGCTCAAGTAGGTATTGAAGTGCTTCCTTTTGAACCAACATAGCTCAGTGGCATTCTCATGTGACTGTTATACAGGTTGAGTCAAAAGAACACCGACAACGCTTAGTATGTTGCGCAGTACAGCACATTGATCATTTTTAAGAAGGACTCCCTGTCCGGAAACGCACGGTTTGTACGCTGCAGCACGTCAAGTGCATATTTGAGCGGACGAAAATCCATATTTGAGTGCAGATCTTTGGTTCTTTTAGTATCAACCTATGGGTTGGAATAATTGCTGACCATATCAATTGCTCGCATCTACTCCTAAACAGACTAACAGAACCGATCTACCTCGCATTTTTTAGAGATATTTTGCCTTTCTTATTGGAGGATGTCCCACTACACATTCGGCAGGTAACGTGGCTGCAACACGACGGAGCTCCAGCACACTTTGAGCGAAATGTGCGGAATCCGGCCAACGTTACACACCCCAATCAATGGATTGGTAGAGGGGGGCAAGTTCCATGGCCAGCACGATCACCAGATCTGATACCACTGGACTATTTTCTCTGGGATTTTGTGAAAACCATGGTATACGCAGAGGAGAGAACATTATTGTACGAGTATTGTTCTTTTAGGTCAACCACACTTATTGGAGCATGTACGTGAAGTTCAGCGCCGCTAATGTAGGCTCTGCATTGACCTAGGAGGTACGCAGATAGAAAGCCGATTGTAATGCTAAACTGCTTGGCTTGCATACCGTTTGTTCATTGTATTGGCGACATGTGGCTCAGACACTATGATGGTTTACTGCGCCCAAACCGTGTCTTGCCGGACATGCTTGGAAAATGATCCGTTTGGCGTCCTATACAACATACCGAGCTTTGTCGGTGTTTCTTTTGCTCAATGTTTTGGTGGCATTATATAAGGTACATTTTATCCCATATTTAGCAGAGTTTACCGATTCTATTGAAATGTGGTACACTAATCTTATTTTGTAGGAGAAATGCCTTTTTTGAGTTGGACATAATCAGAGTCGGTACAGAGCAGATTATTTTCAGTTTTATACATGAGTACAGATTCACTATGCATACAGAAGAAGGAAAATGTTATGATGTTTGTTTCCTTAAATACTTCTGCAGGTGGCTGTAAAATGTTGAAGCTATAACTACTTTAAAGCTCATGTTTGCAAGATTTCTAGACGGTATACTTGTTCTTAATTACACTTGGCCCATACGGCGTTTATCTACAGAAGTTTGCGGTGCGCATGAGTGCAAAATAAAGATATTGTCTAACTCTAAATATTTGAAAATGCGTAGAACATGATTTTGTTAACAATATGTTTTTCTAAAGCTAAATATAAAATTTCAATTTATGACACTATACAAACCCTAAAAATGACACTTTTTGGTCACAATTGTCGTTTAGTCTCCACTTTTGTTGCAAGTTCAGTAACGTTCACATAATATATGTCATAAATACGTTTTATCACAACTATATATTCCTGTGTAATAAACATAACAGCTTGAGCGTTTAGGCATACTTACTATTGTTTTAGAACTGCGAGTGAATCCATAAAATGTTAAAAACCCACATGGCCAGTACTGCTTTCTTAGATATAAATTCCTATATTAACGGATTTTAAGTTGCATGAACTTTGTTTCAGAAACAAAATGCCGGGTGCAGGAAGATACCAGTGTCTGAAATGATTAAGTTTTTCCAAGCACAAAAATGGTTAAACACTATATGCATTTGTAATATAGTTTCTTACCTTTGAAATTCATTAGTCCTGTAGAACGGAGACTCGTTCTCATGCTTGGACATTATGTGACAGCTACAGATAACAATCCGCCCACCTCCCAGAACGGGATATCTCTCCCCTTACTACTTCACTCAAACTGACGATACCTGCTGCTTATCTGTACTCTATACGTATTTAAGATAATACCTTACTCGTCATTCAGTTACACAATCTACCTGACAAGTAAAAACTTTGCACTACTTTTTTTTCAAGGCGTTTTCATAAAATTTTAATTTAAAACGGTAATATATCTAATACTTTAGCTTTGATTGGCGTTGATTACAAACACAAAATATGAAAATTCATATTACATAATTCCACTACTAGCATAGTAGTAATAAATTCCCGTGTTAAAAATGTAATATTTTATGATATGGTAGTAAAGATTCCAATTTGGTTTTTAAACTGTATATTTGTGATGCCTTCCGAGATGTTTGCTTCCCCGTCAACATTCCTGTTAACAATAAACAAACTTTCCAGATAATGTATTGAGACAATTTTGCAGGAAAACGGAATATTGCTAGCATGTTTTCCTGGGGCGGCCGGTGAGACATTGTATTGGCGGTACCATAAATAAATGAATGAACGAATGAATGAACGAATGAACGAGGGAACGGAGGAACGAATAAAACAGGGTTGTTAAATATAAATATGTGTACCAATTTCGAACGATTTAGGTAATCTTATCAATAATCCATCCCATTTTATAATATACTGTACCAAAGAGAACGTACAGGGAAATGGAAATAGATATCTATTACATTCGTACTCTTGTTACGCACAGATGTAACGAGCACAGTAAAAGTTTTAACAATACAATTCATGGAGAATGTGATACGAAGCGTTCGTGTACGATTTCGCGACAGAGAGACAGTTTAAGTCCCGTGCTTTACTGCACTCTAGCGGATAAAGTGTAAGCTATGCGCCAGAGAAATCTCGGCACTACCTACTCCCATAAAAAGCCGTGTATCAGCAGACATCCTAGCCCTTAACACAGGCGCTTATGAGCGTAGACGGTGCCGTTCTGGAATCGGCACCAAGTCACGGAAAACAATCAGAACAGAGCGCTTGTGTTTAACGCGCCTTTCACACAAGGGAGCAGATGCTCAGAAACAATCCTTTTTGCACAACTCCTATACACTTCTCTTTCTTTCCTTTTCATATGGCATGGCACAGCGGCACTACCTCAGAAGCCACCCCTGATGTTTCCTTGTTGACAGGTTTCATTTGCTCTCAGATTCACCACAGTACTTCCTTTTAATACCTTTCCATAGAGCCTGTCTGTCTCCTTTGAAGAACTCTCATAATCGTTTTACAATAAAAGTCCTCCCTTCTCAGTGCTTTCTGCATGCTGCACCGTCTTAATGTGAACATTTGCAGTTAATGAAACAGGAAAAGCTCAATTCAGAATGTTGGCAGCTTAAATTTACATGTAGTAAGCTGTCACTTTCTTAGAATCAGGTTGCTAGTATGGATCTTCAAGCACAGAGTTTGAGGCTTCCCTTTTCTGCGGTGTGGAGATAAATTTGTGGTGGTAATTAGTTGTGGATAGAGTACATTTCCTTAATGAAGCAATGTACTCGTGTTCAGTAAACAGACATAACAAAAGAATTCGCGAACGATTAGGGAGGTAACAATCTGTTGTATAGTAAAACGCTGTTTTCGTTTTCATTTCGTCCTCTTTGATTCTAGGTAGGCGTAGCTTGACATATTTATGGCACATGTGAAGTGCTGTTTAGGGTTGTATTTCATTTTTGGCATCTTTCATTCGAGTGTTGGGGTTTTGAGTCGTGCACATTCTGTTCCTTATAAGGGAAGGCGACGAAACGTTACTACGCAAGGAACAGGAAAGCCGATTTTCGCCTGAAATGTAGTTGGGATATTTGTGGTGGAATACAAAGCTGTTCAGTTGCTACTTTTATCATGTTCTCTTTCGGCTCCATTTTTGAATCCAACTGTCACGTGGGTGGATAATACTGCAATGCGTATAGATCCCAGATTCTGAAATGAAAAAACCGGGACACTTTGATATTATGTTATCAGAAAACCGAAAGACCTGTTCCATATACAAATAGGGTACATAATGAATTAATAAAGATATTAGCACAGTGCCCTTAGCTGAACCCCTTACCTTATTTCTATGCCCACCTGCATCTCTTCCCTCCTATTAATATGTTGCTACTGGCTCTGGATAGTTGACGAAGACTGAACTAGCTGACTATCGGTACGAATGGATCTGATGCAAAAGTATGCTGTCCTTCAGTAACATTTCATAGAACTGTGAACAAATCGCACACTTAAAATGTCTTCACCACAAGAACAGACTTGATTGTGTCCATTTGGAGCCAGTTTCTTTCATCTGTCCACAGCGAGCCCATGAGGGAGAAGACAAGTTCTAAAGGGACATTACTTCCAGGTAATGTAAAGCAAAAACAGAAGATTTTCTCCATTTCATTGTAGGTTATGTTTTCCTTCTTGAAATGTGAACTTAATTCTCTCTATTTGTTCACACTTTGTACTGTTCCAATCAGCTAGCTTCTGTTCTGTAACATATAGTTTAATATTGTCACCCGAACGTCGGAGCTCCCTGAGGGGCTGGCCGCAGGTGGGGTCGGGCGTGGGGCGTTCTGGCCGCGCCTACCCATTTGTCTCCTGTCACTAACTGAAGGGATGATTAGGAGAGGGTTCGCGGGCCACTGTACCGTCTCTTTCCCCTCCCCCTGGGTTCTCGAACGTGCGGGGTGTTTCGTCTAATCCGGAACCTTCTAGATTGGCCCGTTGGTCCTATATAAGCAACGCATTGAGCTGGAACAGTCAGTGCTTGTCGAGCAGCGTAGCAGCGCCGTGGTAGTGAACGGACGAGAAGACTGTGTACGTGCATTGGAAGAGTGTACGTAACTGTGAGCGTGCAGTGGAACTGCAACGGACAAACTGGTGAATTGTAATTGTGTGCATTACATAATTCTGTGTAATCGGCAAGTGTTCAACTGTAATTCGGTGGAAATAAAGAACATTTTTGAGTGGTGCACTCGAACTTATAATTTCACGAACCCACAAAGTCACACTGGTGTCAGGAAGCGGGACGACAACATCACCGAACATTACAACCATGGACGCGGCATTGGAAAAGATTTTGAGGAAGATGGAAGAAATGAAGGCCGAATTAACAACGAAGACAGAAGCCACAAATAACAGCCTGGCCGCGAAGCTGGAGACTACAAATAACAATCTGACCGCGGAACTGAAACAAATGAAGACGGCTAACGACAACATCACCGAGAAAATGGAAGAAATGAAGGCCGAATTAACAGTGAAGACGGAAACGGCAAACAACAACTTGGCCACGACAATGACCGCAAAGATGGCCGAACTGACCACGGAAATGAAGGCGGTGAACGAGGCTCTCGCCGCCAAATTTGAAGAACAGTTAGCCGGCGTGAGAGATGACGTGACGGAGCTAGGCAAGCGGATGGGCCAAGTGGACGAGCGCGTCGAGGACCTGGCGAGCCGCGTTAACGACCTGGAAGGGAAGGCCGACAGCAGCGTCAAGTCCCTGAACGCCATGGAGGAGGACGTCGTCGGCAGGATGTTGAAGGATTTGAAGGCCGACGCACCGGGACGCGACACAACATCGGCGCGCCTCAAACCTCCGAAATATGACGGCGCGTCAAAATTTGAGGTCTTCCGCCGCCAGTTCGACACAGTGGTTAAGCACAACAGATGATCACCGGAGGAGGAGGCCACACAGTTAATAGCCAGCCTCCAGGCACGGGCCGCGGAAGTCCTGAACGTGTACAGACAACAGCGGCGCCCAAGGACGTCTGGGAGGCCCTGGAGAACAGTTTTGGGAACCATCGCTTAGCCGCAGCGTACCGCAGCCAGCTGAAGGCAAGGTCACAGCAGCCAGGGGAGACGCTGTAGGAGTTCGCCCTGGCAGTTGAACAACTAGCTAGCAAGGCCCTAGTCGACTTCCCACCAGAGTTGTATCCCAGGAAGCTGCCTACACATTCGTGGACGGGGTACGAGACACGGAGATTCGTCAGCGCCTAATGCTCGGCGATTATAAAACCATCCACGAGGCGCTGACGGCAGCAATAAGGATGGAGGCGGCCAAGGTAACAGCTATCCCGACGTCGTGAACGAGGAGTGTCCGCTACACCGGAGACAGAAGAGCAGCCGAGGGACGCCGGCAAACACCTAGTGGCCTGTGTTGGGGTGTGGACAGCCCGGACACCTGGAGAGAGACTGCCCACATCAGGAAGAGCAGCCGGAAAACGAGTAGGGGCCGTCGTGGAAAGGGGCACGTCGGCACCATCACCACCATCCCCTCGAGTGACACTGCGCATCGTCAGCCGGCGTATGGATGACAGCCTCATCGCGGACGGTTGGGTGAGAGGAAAGCCGTGCCGGTGTCCAAAAACAACAAGAACAGGAAAGATTCCCACTATTGAAAAAATTACATAGTATTCTTGGACACCTTTCTTGTGATTAATGTGCAAAATATTCAGTATTAATAAACATCTGAAAAACCGAGACTTTTAGCGTCCCTGGTAAAACCTTTCGGGACACCGGGACAACTGAACAAAAAAGCCTAAAATCCCGGACTGCCCCGGTAAAATCGAGATGTCTGGGATCCCTGGTAATGTGGAATCTAGAAGGTTTTGGAGAAAGGTCTGTCCAAGGATATTTCGAAAAGCCATTATATCAAATTTGTGCACTGCTGATAAACCTTCATCGTTCTCTACCTTGTGTCAATTTAGTTAGATATTTAATGGTAAGAACGATGAAATTGCAAAATACTCTTGTATCAAAAATTAGAGAAAGAAGGGAGCGATAAGGGCGGCTATAGTGTTTTTGTTCTCATTAACCTCTCCCTTTCCTGATTTTTCAAGTCCTAGAAATTTCGTGGAGCTTTTACTTAACTATATATACTATACCACTTATAGTGAGTAGGAGAACTATAGCATTCAACTCAAAAATTCCATCGAGGTTGCATCGACGTTATGAATTGCCAGGATCTGATGAATACCGTCGGTTTGCTGGACTTTTTCCCGCCTTCTTTCTTTTACGGGCCAGTTAAATCTATTGTCATGAGGCTGTCGCTTTTAAGCACACTTAAAAATCATCGGGATTCGTAGCCCAGCTGCTAACCAGCTGGAGCGACGTGTGTGCGTGTGTGTGCGTGGGCGCGTGCGCGTGTGAACAGTGTAACTCTAAAACAATAACCAAACTTAGTATCTAAATTCAGCGCCTTTCAAGTATGCAAATAGTGTTTATTATTATTATTTTTAGAAGAAATGTTTGTATCTTAAATCTTGTTAGAGGTGCGGATCTCCGAATCTTTAAATTTAGAAGAAATAATGTAATTGTAATGTTCAAGAGAGTTATGCTCTGTTACGTTCATATAGCAAGCTCCCGAAGTGAAAAAGAGTGTGTACGGCCCTAGTGATGAGTTTATTAAGCTTTCCGGGTTGAAAGCTATGGTTATTACAGAGGAATCTATTTCTAGGTTTCGGATAGCCTCCCTTAATTATGTGTGCACCCTATTCTTAATTCACATCATTTTAAGTTACCCTAGATCGCGAAGCTTTTATATATTTAATCTTGTATTCGTCCGTTTTGTTGAAGTAGGTCGTGTCAGGCTCCCTTCAGAAAATTTGTCATATTGTAAGCAGATCTTCTTTCCCTGATGTCTTAGCTTCTATTCTGATGGCAACAGCTTCTTCTAAAGTTTGATTCCTTTACGGCAACACGCGTAGTATATGTTTGTATTGATTATGCAGAAGTCAATCTTAAATGTACGTTCACCGGGATTACAGCAAGGATGTTCAGAGGGAAATGTTCGCACACCGGCCCACGATGAAGCCAGATGTGCCCAAAGATTAGGTATGCCTATACACTGGACTATGACCTGTATGGACGCTAATAGTGCCAACGCTTTCTTCGACACACTAATTCACTTCAGCGGTGCATCTACACCACTACTTGCACAAACTCTTACTGTAAGATACTGTGTTGTATGTTATGTTATCTCCAGTGTATTAACAACGAAATTCATGGCCATGCTTTTCTTGACGGCAGAACGGAATTAGTTCTAGAAACTGTAGCAGAACTCCGACGTTCATACAAGCTGTCGCCAGAGTGTCTTGGCGTGTTCCTCAGGATTCTTTTGCACTCAGTACACCAGCAACGATTTGGTTCTTTGGACTGTGCCCTTTCCATGCTTTTTACCCAAACTACGCAACCCTGTTATTTTCATCATCCCGTTCTAATACAAGTGTTACACATTGCTGTTGCATATGTATCCACAGCGCTTAGTTTCGGAGATGTACTGTCTCAAATTAAATGGTCCACCATTTAGTCTTCAGGCCGCACCGTGACTGAGTGGTTAGATCGCTCTACTCTCACCAAGGCGGCCCGGGTTCAATCCCAGGCAAACGCAAAGTGAGGTTTGTGGTGGACAACACGGCACTAGGGCGGTTTTTCACCGGAATCTCCGGTTTCCCCCGCCATCTCAGTCTACCGGTGCTCCATTTTCATCTCACGTATCATCAGTGTCACCGCCTGCGAAGCCGCATGTACGTTAAACACTACACATTTCATTGTATTATTTTTGCTATTCTTTTCTTGTTTTTTGTCAGCTTTAGACAACTATGGTTCTTAGCACGGCGGAGGTTGTGATTATATTTGTATTTTTGTAGGTTTGTGATAAATGTAAATGTATAAAATGATGATGGGGCAGCAGTCGTCACCGGAGTGGAGTCACGAGCCTGGCAGTCACCAAAGGTGGGACCTGGGAGCGAAGCATTCGGCAGAACTCTTGGTTCTCTCCTGCTAACGCTGGGACTCCGAGCAACTCGTAAGCAAGTCCCCGTGTCACCCCATGACATGCAGGTCTTTCGTTCTGGTACTTATTTCCAGGAATTAAAGTCTTGATACTTAGCCGCTTTGGAGCACACAAGGTGCGGCACAAGAAAGCGAAGGAAGGAGTGATGCAGTGTTTGACACTTGCTGTATTTTATTAGTGTTGTGGGTGGTTGGAGGTCTTCATTGTACACCTTGAAACGATGCGGCATATTAATAGTCTACAGTCGATGTTGGTCTTGTGACCTCATCTCAATCAGATAGTTAGGAAGCAAAGCCTACCCCTGGAGAACCTTTGAAATTGCTGGTTTCTGTAAGTGTGCACTCCCATACGGCGTAGCTCTTCTTTTTTTGTGGAATTGCCGTCATAAAAAGAGGTTTGACGGTCATAATGAATGAGCAGTTCTCTCTCCACATAGGTGAGTTTGAATTGGACCTCCATGTTAGCGCATAAGATTCGATAGTCGTAATGCCTCATGAAACGCACCATCGCGGTACTGAAAACGGCGGCATGCATACACGAGTGACCATCGGGGTGGTTTCTCCTGTCAAACGCGGCGAAGAGTCCGACAAGCAATTAAGTTTCGTCCTTTAGCGAGTATGTAGGTGGTGGAATTCCCTGTTGACAACCTACACTTCAGGTACTAATAGAGAGAGATAGAGAGAGAGGGGGTGGGGAGGTTGGAGATCCGATTTTGGCAAGTCTAGGGCCAGTATAATATAGCAACGCAAAGAAAATCCCTGTAAGGAATGTGCTGTGGGACAAGGACAGCGAATGTGTGTGGCAGAGAACGCTTGCTATACAAGGAGCAGACTTAAAAATCATTCGCCCTATTCACTCTGTACTTTAAAGCCGAGAACATTCATTCACAAAAGTAGAAGCCGTCAGAATGTTTTTGAATGGTCTGTAACTGTACTGACATGGGGTGTCATAAACCTGTCCAGGGAGGGTGTGGGGACCTTCGGCCACCCCCCAGCGTCTCGTCCCTCGGAGACTTTCTCTCCTGTATGCTTGTGATGAGGTGTTTACATGTCTGTTCGTGTCTCAATTTCAAAAGGAGGCGGTGTTGAAGGCTCAGATTTTATTGAGAGTGAGTCACGAGAGAGGACAGAGGTTGAGAAGGAAAGGACATGTGAGAATTGAGCGGGATATGGAGCATGACTGATGTTACATCTCTGGAATGTATCCCTTAACCTTTACGGAGGGTCAGGTTTGGGAGGAAGTGTGTCTGCGTCATAGACAACCTTGACTTGACCTTAGCCGCAGTGTTGTCGGTACAATTCACTTCTTAAAACGCAGAAGAGGTGGCCTTATAAACTACGTAGAAATTGAAGAAATGGAAAATACAAGAGGGAAGAGTGGATAGAGAGTATGGAGAAGCCCATTTATAGAGGACTAACCAAAGGAACCCCGAGAGACCAATAAAAAAAAAAAAAAAAGTAAAAATCTGTATAATAACTCTGGCACCTAATTTCTTAAACCAGGGCTACTATTGCAGGTTTTTAACATTTATTCATACTACATTCATACATGCAACATAATTTACAGATACATTTTTAGACATAAAAATTACAATTATTAAAAAATACAATTATACGTTATAAAACAATAAAAATATAAATATAAACATGAAAACATGAAAACATTAGCAAATTTTGAAAACAAAAACATTAATACATAATGTTGATATATATATATATGGCAGCTCTACTAAGAAGCTGCGATAAGCTTAAATAAGCGACGCCTTTTCACGCATACAATATTAGCAAGGTGGGAGACGAATACTTTCCCAAACAGCGACAGAATACCATGGTAGTGTTCTTTTTCTTTTTTTCTTCTTTCTTTTCTCATAGTCTTAATAGTGTGTATATTAGTTACTAATTTATTTATTGTTGCTATTGCTTCTTTTCTTGTGAGCCAAAGAATTACACTCCGATAATTAGGGATCTACAGGGATTAGCTCACCATATATGTAAGCTGGCGCAACTTTCCAGCAGGTAGGAGAGGCCCTTGCCCCTTAAAGGGTAACCACGTGCTATGTTTATATTTTATTAGGGATCATGTTTAACTTTGTGACCCTTATAATCTGTACCGTATCTGGTGTTGTAAACCATGTTACATAGTTGGCTTTCATTTTTTAGGAGCATTGTTTTCATGCTTAAATCTTATGTTTCACTTTGCGTTTGTGAAATATTTGAAACTTGGTTGGATGGGTCAAGCACAATATCGACCATAATGAAATATCTACTACGAACTATACATTTATAACTTTGTGTCAGTGGAAAACATGACTATTATTGTAAACACCTATAATGTTATAAAACTGTTTTTGTATTATAATATCAAATTATAGACCCCAAGAGGTAAAGCAAAGAGTAATAAAATTTTGAGCTGACCAGAAGGGTTTTGAACCCAACTTAATGTGGCACAGTAGTGAAATAACTTGTATCATATTGTGACTTTGTGGGTTCGTGGAATGAAAAGTCCAATTTCACCACTCAACAATGTTCTTTATTTCCACCGACTTACAGTTAAACTCTTTCCAATTACACAGAATTTCGTGCTGCACACAGTTACAATTTACCAGTTCGTCCGTTACAACTTCACTTGTACTCGCGATTACATCAACTCCGATACTCATACACAGTTACGTACAGTCTTCCGTTGCACAATCCTTTCGTTCATTAACACGTCACTGACTAACACTGCCTTCTTACACCAAGAACTGTCCTCACTCACACACTAACCAACTGACTGACTGACTAAACCAACAACTGACTGACTAACTCCGTCTGTCTGTAACCCTCTTTATATCGGAATATCCCGCCCTCTGGTGTTTACAGGATTGTTCTAGTAACAGAAAGATCGAGAACCAGGTGTAAGGAAACATACGGCACAGTCATGTTTTTCCTCCCAACCGCCGCCTTGTCACCACTATAAGACAAACGAGGGGAAGGTGTGGCTAACCGAACCTCCCCTGCCTTCCGCTCCCAGCTGCTTCACAGGGTGTTCTAGCGCTCGCGTTACACTGCTCCCTCCTCAAAGCTGTTCGCCCCGAACAGCCCCATCGTAGCGTGCGAGGCGGTCCAGGTGTACCACCAGCATCTGCCCGGAGTCTGAGCCAGAAGTAGCGCTGCCGTAGTTTGTGAATCATTCGGTTCGCTCCCAGGTGTCCTCCTGAAGTACCGGCGTGCTCTTCCTCCAAGACTTCCGGGACCTTGCTCCGGGGAAGTACCAACTGTTCTCTCTGCGCCTTCCCATCGGGTGACTCCCATACCCGGAACAGCACGCCCTCTCTGGTCTTCAACGAGTCCCATTGGGCCCAGTGCGACTTGTAGGTGGCGCTCCTCGGTGCGATGTCCTCCCAGGTTGGTCTCGTCCCTGCGTCCGCTTCCCTCAAGAGTGGCCCCAAGTCTGCGTCCGCCAGCTGCTCCCTCCTCAGGCCTGCGCTATCCCAGCCTTCAGCAGGCACTGCCACAACTACTCGGACTGCTGCGGCACGCTCCTTCTCTTCCACTCTTGTGCGCTCATGGCCGTCCTGGATTTGTGGTAGGACACCTCCAATGTAATGGTCGCTAGCGTCGGTGTCCACAATGAAGGCGCCACCCGGTTGTGGGAAACCCAAAATTGGAGCACTGCACAGGGTCTCCTTCGGGTGCTGGAAAGCGTCTTCGGCGTCCTCCGTCCACACATAAGGCCGGTTTTCCTCCGTCAGGCGGGTGAGGGGTTTTGCGATGTTGTCGGCCTTTTCCTCTAAATCATTAAGGCAGTCGTCTACTTGACCCTTCCGCTTGCCCAGATTCGCGACGTCAACCCTCACGCCGGCCAAACGTTCCTCAAACTTTGCGGCGAGAGCCTCGTTCGCCGCCTTCATTTCCGTGGCCAGACTGCCGTTCGCTGCTCTCATTTCTGTGGTTAACTCGGCCTTCATTTCTTCCATCTCCGCGGTGATGTTGTCGTTGGCCGTCTTCATTTGTTTCAACTCAGCGATGAGGTTGTTGTTTGCCGCTTCTATTTTTGCAGCGAGGTTTTCATTTGCCGTCTTCATTTCCGAGATTAGTTCGGCCTTCATTTCTTCCATCTTCCCGGCGATGTTGTCGTTGGCCGTCTTCATTTCTTTCAGTTCCGCTTTCATTTCCATCATCGTCTCCAAAATTTTCTCCAATGCCGCGTCCATGGTTGTAATGCTCGGTGATGTTATCTTCCCGCTTCCTGACACCAGTGTGACAATATCATTTAGCCAACGCTACCTTGCAAAAGAAAGTTCCTATACAAGTAAGTAACGACAGACCCTAGGACCCACCTCGAATATTTACATGCTTTTTACAGCTTCACACAGTGTTTTTAGCTCGTTTTGGTAGTTTTAACACAAATAAATAAAACTGCATCCGTCATTAAAATTATTGTATGCGCTTAAACCTCCCGTAATTTGTTACAGAAGCGAAAACAATCTACCTAATGCTTAGAATTTTTGACATGGCTGTACAACGAAAGCAAGTGATGCTGAATATTTAAATCCAATTGGTCCCACTGTGCAGATCTGCCATTTTGTGTTCCAATGTTATTGTCAACTGAAGTATGTGATAGGTTGCTCCTTCAGAGGCGTGTGGCCACGCCGTGGCTCAGTGGTTAGACCACTTGGCTCTCACCAATGCGGCCCGGGTTCGATCCCAGGCGACCGCAAAGTGAGATTTGTGGTGGACAACACGGCGTTGGGGCAGGTTTTCTCCGGGACCTCCTCCGGTTTCCCCCGCCATCTCATTCCACCGGTGCTCCATCTTCATCTCATGCATCATCAGTGTCACCGCCTGCGGTGCCGTATGTAGTAAAAGCGGGCGTTAAACACTACACATTTCATTTCAGAGGCGTGTTTAAAGGTGTGTGTGTGTGTGTGTGTGTGTGTGTGTGTGTGTGTGTGTGTGTGTGTGTGTGAATGTACGCTAATGAATAAAAGTTTGTAAAGTCTCTAAAATTATTACCGGAGTTCTCTGTATCTGAGTATGATGTTTTCGGAATCGACATACATAGTGATTACTTTGTGTCCCGTACAATACTTATGCACTGAGTTATCTACCCCTCCTCTATAAACTGTTCTGCAAATCATCTATTAGAAGGCACTCAAGAAAGGCATAAGTCACATATGTCGCTTAGCAGGTTGCATTCATTCGAAAATAAATAGGGGTAGGTGACACACCTGGTATAATAAACAAATTTTTGATCAGAATTAATCTAAATAAAACATACAATAACATTTCATTCATATCAACACCACTCACACAAAACTAATACTACAAACTGTTAATAACAACAAATATTTACAATCAAATTAATATTATTTGTTATGAAATGATTTTATAAACGTATGATTAAATTTATCATTATTAACTTTTTTACATTATTTATACTATATAAATGTATTATTATTATTATTATTATTATTATTATTATTATTATTATTATTATTATTATTATTATTATTATTATTATTATTATTATTATTATTATTATTATTATTATTATTATTATTATTATTATTATTATTATTATTATTATTATTATTATTATTATTATTATTATTATTATTATTATTATTATTATTATTATTATTATTATTATTATTATTATTATTATTATTATTATTATTATTATTATTATTATTATTATTATAAAACGCAAAACGCCTTCCTTAATTAGCCATTCTTGCTAGTTCGTGGGCTGTTGTAAGGTTTCTGTGGATGTGAAATAGATTTTGTGACCATTATCAAAAGAGTGCTGTGCCCCTGCAGAGTTTTAGAGATAACTTCATGCAGCATTGGTGCTATTTTAGCCATTCTTCCGATTACTTGTCAATATGATCAATTTATGCTTTACCACATTCACATGAAATTTTATATATACTCGGATGTGGCCAAAAACTTTCTGTGACCAGTACTAGGTACTGTTTTATTTTTGGAATGGATTAAAACTCCATTCTGATATTACGTTTAGGCTGTATTAAATAGCAAGAATATTAGGTTATGTATAAATTAGACTTCAATGGCCGGCGTTAAGATTAATAAATGTATTTTTATTTCCGAAGTCTTGAAGGCCATGCTCTAGAAAGCATCACAAATACCAACGTTTTGTCTAAGTCTGTGAAAAATTGGAAATTGAATTTTATTTATAAAGATTCTTGAACAGTTTTGGTTTTCAGCGTCAATTCTATTGTGTGCGTGAAAGACCACTTAATTTTGCTCAGAATTGAGGTTCTTTTATGTACCGTAAATATACAACAGGGAAACATCCGCATTACTTCTCCGAAGGAAGCCATACTAAGAATTCTTATACCCAATAAAATCCATTGCGCTCCACCTGGTTTAAACCCGCGTCCTCGGGACCAAAAGCTAGCATGTTACCCCTACGCTACGGTGAACGACTATCGAGGTCTGTGCTACTTTCTTGAGGGTGCCAGATATCCGTGAAGTTGCAAGTACAGTCCTCGGTAAAACGTCAATATATTCGATGCCTTCCAGACGATGGTGAAACAGACTCAGGAAATAAAAATATATTTATTAATACTATATTTTAAATGTATTTCCTCCGCCGTTAGTCATATCGAACGATGAATAAAATGGATGAAATGATGCTCAAATGAGTCCAGGGCCCATAGAGCTTAGTTATCCGACATTCGGTACCTTAGAAGCATATATAAACATGAAGATGTTCGGCAGCCATTACACAGTCGAATTCAGTGTAGAAAAAAGACCACATCAATGCAAAATCTACTAATAGACCTTGGTCTGTATTAACAGCATGCATCCACGCGTGCACGTACACACCCAGTTACTCACACATAAGGATAACCTAATATTGCATATATTCAGACTATAGCAATTCTTTACTACATATAATAAGAACTATTGTTGTGCTTTTATTAATGTTGCTCTGCGTTAAAATCAGTAGAGAGCAATAAACTTCCATACATATGCATATTTTATCTTAGTTATCATTTAGCGAATCGTAAGCCTTGAGCTGCATGTATAATACAAATGAATAGCTATCTAGTACGTAGCAAGGTAAAACCACTGTAATATTTATTACACATCATAATATACTTGTTTACTTTGACATTCTTTTAAATTCTGTACAAAAACGACATTTTTGTGTATAACCTTTTTTATCTTAATTTACGCTGCATATGAAAATACGAAATTGCATTCCTCCAAGATCCTTTCCGTCTCCAGCTGAAATTTTACTTATTATTGATAGTTATGTTTCAGAAACAAAATTAATAATGAATGTGTTTATTGCTTTTAACAATGCCCTTCTGCCAAGTAAATGTTTTTCCACTATAATGCACTTTTCTCTCCCTTCAAGCCTGCAGCAGCAATGTTTGAATTTGCAATACTGTCACATTCATTATGAAGAAATTACACTCAAAATATAGTATAGTGGAGGAAGCAGTAAAATCCCCAGCAATGCTAAGCTATGTCTCCAAAGAACTAAATACTGTTGCTTTTTGTTGCACATCAACAAGGATATGTATACAATCAGTGCTAAGACATTACAGGAGTACTTTGCTAGCTTATTTAGTCCGCAAAAGCTTTTTCCACCGTATCTGAAAATTGCTACTACATGTCCAGCTCCAAAGACCGAATTGATACGTAAACATAAAGCTCTTCAATCCTGAAACAAACTGTACTAACATCAATACCATTAACGCACCTCCTTCTATTTTCTACTTCTGTTAGTTTATACGTCTTTCATTATATGCTCCGATTCTTACTTGGTTGTGTAGATGCCTCTAGCCGTGCTTCGTATCATCTATTATGTTTCTTAAGAGTTCTGGTTTTGAGATACGAATGAGGTGCGTCTGCGTGCTCATCGTTGCCACCTCGTTACCTCCACTTTCTTCATATTTCCCTCTCTCTCGCACATTATCCTAGACCATGTATGTAGGTCTCCTGGGCGCTAGCCTTATGGGAACTCAAACTGAATTTTCCAAACTTTTATAATAATACAGTTATTAAAATCATCATTGGAGAAAGCTTATTCTCATGTTTTAAGTGCTATAGTTATAATTAGAGTTAATGAATTGCCTGTATTTTTAATCCGATGGAAATGCCAATTGCTCATCCGTATAAATTTCAGTGTCAATTCGTCATTGTCACTGTCTTCATCGTCGGAGTCTTACAAATTTATGACGATGGGCTCCAAAATTTCATCAGGTGCTATTTCCTTCTAAAAGCCGTAGGCTTGTAGTCCCCCCCCCCCTCCCGTCTCGCCTAATTTTCCCAGTCTTGTTGTGCTTCCTTGTTAATTTCTTCTTGAATAAGTCGTTCAACGTCAGTCAGTTCAACAGTTTTATTTCTGTTTGCAAACGCCCATTTTATTTGAGCCCACACTAACTCAAATGTATTGTATTGGCAGTATTAAGGGGCAGGGATAGAAACTCGTGTCCTATTTTAATTGCAGCTTGATCCAGCTTATATATGTTTTCCTGGTTTTTAAACGGAAGAACAACTGAATAATATTGATTTGAACTCTCTAGGATAAACACGGTATCATAAACATATATGACGGCTCACGTTCTGCAAATACAGCATTCTACAAGCTGACAGAAAATTAAGAAATTGGTCGCTCTTGAATTTAACAAACACCTTGACTTGTTCAAAGTAATTCTTCTACCATGTCATATAAATAGTTTACATTTTAATTCTGAGTAATTACCAATATATCTACACACACGTATATGCCAACCAATAATGATGGGTACAATGCCTAAATCGCGATGCGTCCTTATGATATATTGGTATTATGTTTATTTGTATTATGAAAACTATTTGAGCTAGAACAGTGAGTTTTTTACGGATGTGTTAGAAACATTACCTCCTACCTTCCTGGTGGATCACTTTTTGCAAAATTTGAATTTTTTTCTTAGCGCAAATATTATTCATTAAAGATAGATTCATTTGGTGTTCGTCACACTCTACTTATGGGAAATGCAATATGACAACACCGCAGGAGTCCGACTGGTTGTTGACATGGTAGTATTCAAGGACAAAAAAACATCCCATTTAAAAGTCTCCGTGGATGAGCTACTTTGCCATCGTCATCGTATTAATACTCGCCCTACACTATAGGAGCAACTCAATTGTCTTTCCACATAATACTAATTTGCTCTTCATGTGGTCGTGATAAGCGGCAACGTCGTCGTCGTCATCTCTCTCTGTCTCTCTTCGTGAAATATCAATTCCTTTCTTGACTATCGCTGACTGGTGGATAAATTATTGGAGTAGTTTTGTGAAAAGAACAGTGTGGGTATAAAGGCGGTAAAGATTGGTTGATTGATTTTGTCATTTAATTTTGATCGTTTGTAAGTTTTCGTTTTGTCTGTGCTTAACACGAGTATTTAAGATTTTAGTTGTATTAATCTATATTTATATTGTTATATTGTTACTATGTTGTTTAATATTCGAAACTAATTTATAGTATTTGTTTAGATTAGTTGCTTTAATTATATTTTAATTCATTTTAAAATTTGTTGTAAATTTTTGATTTTGAGTGATATTTGGCTTCTGAGAATATTTTGGTTTTTGATTTATTAAGTTCATATTTTCTTTATTTAGGGAGCTGATTTGTTGATTTTTGTTGATTATTTGTTGATGGTTTTTCATATACGTTTTTAGTTTAAATTTGATTTTTGGGTCTTAAAATTTTATCTATTTGCTAAATTTTGGATTTTGATGTTTAATATTCCTGTATATATTAATAGATCATTTAGAAGATTAGGGATATTTGAAGAATTTTTGAATCTGTTAAGTAATCTGTTTTGTATCTGTTAAGTATGAATTTTGAGCAGTGTGGATATTATGTAGGTATTATATACATTTTGATTTGAACTGTATTATGTGTTATTTGCTGTATTCTGATGGTTGAACGCTACAGTAAAATTAAAATACTTTGAAACATTATTTATAACAGGAGAAAATTAGAGGTCATGCTGGTTACCAGTACTTAAGTTGATATAAATTGTTTCGTTTCTAAATAACCGGTTATTAATTGTTTACTGGATATTAGTAATAAAGTAGCTTGGGTAATTTTATTTTATTTTTTAAATGGTTTGTAAATGAAAAAATGGGCAGGGAATTTAAAAAATGGGTTAAAGTAATCTTCGTGTTTCAAGGTAGTTTTAATATTATTGTATGTTTATTTTAGTTTTTATTGTTTTTAATTTTTATATGACCTGTAGAAAAATTTCGTAAAAATTATAAAACGTTAAACGAATGTAAAAGTTTGGAATATTTATACCCTGGCTTAAGAAATTAGGTGCCAGGGTATGATATTGCAGAATTCATTTCTTTATGTATGTATGTATGTATGTATGTATGTATGTATGTATGTATGTATGTATGTATGTGTGTATGTGTGTGTGTGTGTGTGTGTGTGTGTGTGTGTGTGTGTGTGTGTGTGTGTGTGTATGTATGTATGTATGTATGTATGTATGTATGTATGTATGTATGTATGTATGTATGTATGTATGTATGTATGTATGTATGTATGTATGTATGTATGTATGTATGTATGTATGTATGTATGTATGTATGTATGTATGTATGTATGCATGCTTGGCTCTCACCAAGGCGGCCGGGGTTCGATCCCAGGCGACCGCAGAGTGAAATTTGTGGTTGACAACACGGCGCTGGGGCGGGTTTTCTGCGGGATCTTCGGTTTCCCCCGCCATCTCATTCCACCGGTGCTCCATCTTCATCTCATGTACCATCAGTGTCATCACCTGCGATGCCGTATGTAGTAAAAGCGGGCGTTAAATACTACACAGTTCAGTTATGTATGTATTTATTATTTATGTATATATATTTATTTAATTAAACTATCTTTCTAAGCGGTTAGGTCACATCGGACGAGGAATGAAATGGGTGAAATGCTGCTCAAATGAGCTCAGGATCCACAGAGGTTAGAGTTACACGACATTCATATCCAAGAATAAGAAAAATTCAGTTATAAACCTTATCCACATTACTCGCCCTGACCGAGATTCAAACTTGGGACCTCTTGAACCTGAGGCAGACACGCTACCATCTACGCTACAGATACGGGCTCTGTCCAGCACATAGGTGGATGTTTAAAACTGCAGGGAAATAGGAGCTGAATGTGCCAAACGTCACCAAGGAGCTTCATGTTGGTAGTAACCGTGTTCTCAGCTCTGTCGTTACTCCCTGAGTCTCTTCTTACCTCACCCCTACCTCCCTAGGCGACCTCTTGTTGGACACAGGTGCAGAAGTTCTACATATTTCCGCTGTCCTTGGTTGAAGCCCGTGTGGGCATCAAAAGCCCTAAATGCCCTCGAGGTTAATGGCAGTTCTGTAACATACCTAGTATCTGAGCAATACCTATCCAATAACAAACTAGTGTGATATTGTCACGTACGCTTTGGTGAGGTGAAGAAAATTTATTTTAAAGTTTTAATCGGAATTTTCACAGTATGAGGTTTCTCTATAAAATTGAATTACCATTTCTTGGTTTAAAGATGTTGAATCTCATAGCAGGGCAAAGAACGAGAAACACTTAGCTTGTCAATTTACGGGACAATAGCCGCACTTGTATATGGAACTAAGCAGTTCTGGGCATTGAACCTAACACCGGAGAGTTCGCAACCAGCGTGTCTTCTGAACTTTGGACGGACACGGTGGGTGGAATGTCCCAGAACATTAGTAAGATTTGTGCTGATCTAATTTGAAAAGTTTCCGGGTTCAGTGATTAGCCCCCCCCGCTCTCTCTCTAGTTAATTGTTCATACTTATAGCCGCGGCTTTTGGCAGGCGCAGGCTAGTCTTAACTTGAATTCTTCTGTAGGGATCACATTGTATCCCCGCGTCATGCCGCCCATCAGTGGAGGCCTTATTCGTTCACATCTGCACCAGTACGGGACACATCCCCGTAGGTAAGCTCCACCAGGATAATCTTCGGATTATCTTGAGTCTCTTCAAGGCTTTGGCGAGTTCTGTACTTCAGCATTTGTAATTAAAATCCAGCCTCCTATTATGTAAGGAAACTGTTGTCTCTTCTACTCTCCTCTCAACTGCCCCATCCTTGCTCTACCATCTAATTCCCAGCTTCGCACCCCCAGTCGCCCTTCCACCTCTGAGGTGCGACAATATCAACAAATAAACTAATGAATCACAGCCTTCTGAAATGTAAAGTGTATACGCCTTTAATCAGTCTCAAATTACGTAGAATGCAGGGGCGATTCTTCCTTGATACGTTTGAATCGACGAGTCACCTACATGTTTTTAACAACTGAATTGGTTATGTTTTAAGTTCTACCATTTAATTTTCAATTATAAAAGTTCTCCAAATTAAATTTTGTAATGGAGCCGCTCTCTTGGCGCCCACGCGTCGATAATGCAGCTAGCTTACTTCCCCACTAGTGTTTAATCAAGTGTTTAATTTTTCATATTTAAGGGATTTACAACAAATCAAACTCATGACCTGGTGTGTACCATTCTTCGAAGACTCTCTTTTCTTTATGGAAAAATGATGACAAACGCGACGTGGTAAATGTCGGTAGGCCAACACCAGTGCTACGTTTAGAAAAACTTTGCGGCGGAGTACCTACAAAATACACGAAAGCAAGGACTCTTTAAATAAAGGTAATTTTAGGGAAATTTTGGATCATATACAGAGGGAAGCCCCACCGAAATTCAAAACCACTATTCTAGTATGAAATCGGTTTTTATGATAGGGATTGTGCGAATTTAGGTTAGCCAATGTTCCCAGTCACCTAATCAATTCGCCCAGAGTCGCACCTGCAAGAATGATCCTGCTATAAGCATATGGGAGGTGAGAAAGAGAGAAACAGACATAAACGGGAGTCTTTTAAACTGCTGACTGCTGGATGAAAATTTTTAGGTGTTTATAGATGCGGTTCCCTCTTTCCATACCTATGCGTAAAACAGGATGAATCTAATTTGGAAGAATTAATATCACTGTTATTTTGCCTTATTGTGGTACATCCACTTCAATATGTTCGGTGTTTAGATATACACGTGTTTAGAACTGTTCTGCAACACCGTCGTTCGTTATCACCGAAGGAGGGTGGTGCCATAATCTGCGAGCTTGTTGGTTTTATTTCAAAAACTCGCTTTAGTGAATTTCAGCCCAGATAAGATAACTATAGGAGTGTGATCGACTTCATACGTCAATTCATATTTGTACTGTATAATCACTGTTTGGAATTTTGCGTCCTTTGTATCTTCCGTAAGACCTTATCTTACCAGAATGTGTAGGTGCACCTGTTCTTTAGAATGCCTTTTCGATCGCCAACAGTTTGGCAAGAATCTAACAAATAACAATTTAGCCTCTTAAACTTGCTAAGTCCGATTCTCTAGGAAAGCTTTCGTTTAAATATTTTTAACATCAACTTGAAAATGAGGAACCTACGATTTTAAGTAAACCTGAGCTGAGGGCATTGGCATCGAATGTGAGACTTTTAACTTTGTCTACTACATGCTTAAAGTAAGTAGAGGAAGTATTGCATTCCACCGAAATATCCGATGACGGGATCTTTTTTATTGTTTTTAGAGAAAGTTTCTGTGTGCTTGTGTCTCTCTCTGAGAACAGTATAACTCAAAAACGAACACTCAGTTGTACTATGTTCAACGAGAGAATAATGTACCGTATCACTCCGCGTCCACATGCGTTCGGAATGACAGTACTGTTACCGCTTCGTTAAGTATAATATTAATATGTATTAATAATATGAATATGCATTTTCAACACAAAAAATCACGTATTTATTCAAACCAGCCGCTTAATCGCTTCGTTAAGTATAATATTAATATATATTTTCGACATTAAAGGCTCATTTTTTGAGTTAAGTATCACGTAGCTAACTATTAATATATATGAAAATTAATTGCTGCTTACGCAATTTTCGTACTCTTCAGCACGAGGCTTACCATTGCCAGCAATTCCGCCTTAACATGAACCTCATGGAAAATTATATGTTTACTCTGTAGCCATGTTATGATGTCACTTGTTGTTTGGTATGCGTTCTAACCTCACACTGTGGTAGGGGGCATTACCCATCACAATAACGCTATTCGACTGTAATTTGGGGAGTTGGTGAACTTTTCGGTGGATTGCTGACCCTCACAAACCCACCACAGACAACATCCAACACTGATCTGGCACGTGGTCTCTACCTGCCGGGAGTTGAAACTTCACCGAATGTGGCTTTTTGCTTGCGTGCACTATAAATGCCGGAAACCGACACACCGGTAAACTCATATGTTAACTTCACTACTTCATCGATAGCAATTTCTGGAAAATTTTCACAGAACTTGTTAAGTACATTCAATACTATTATATTTTCACTATTTCGTAAAGGCTTTCCACACGCATGTTTAACAGTAATCGCCAGTTCCGCCATGATTCACAACTGGATACGCCTGTCAGCTTCAATATGCGCGCGCAGCATGATTTACTTTAATTACAAAATAACTTAACTATCTATTAGTATATGTTTTTATAGTTAAAATATGTGCGATTCAGTAAAACGAACTCAAGACTCTACACCTCATTAGCAGTACTTTTTCAGGGGACTATTTACACGGCGAAGGCATCATGGAAATTGTGAAGAAGACGCGCTATCATCAACGGTCACATGGTTTTGTTTAGATCTACTTTATTATCCCACAGCAAGCAGTATAAATCCCCAACTTAATGTTAAAGATCAGATGTTGCAAGGACGCGACTTGAAAAATTTAAATTCCGATTTTAAGGGCGCTCTTTAACTACTGTGGTTCTCAGCGTCTCAGTTTATTAGTCGTGAAAGACAGCTTAATTTTTCTCATAGGCCTTCTTCATCGGTCTTGAGCTTCTTTTTTCACGTACCGTAAATCTACGACACGAGATCATAGGCTTTTGTTATCTTCCGAAGGAAGCAACGCTAAGGACTTCTACGCACGCCCGAAACGCTGTCCGATCGGGGAACCAGCGACCACGGAGAACAAAATCTCCCAACACGATTAACATTCACATAAGCTGAAAAAAAGACTACTAATTTTGATTAAATTGCGATATGCTTAAGAGACATGACAAATTAAAGGAATATCTTGAATATTCTGAAAATAGTCACCAGTCTTTATTTTAAATAAATATTGCAGAGCTGGTAAACCATAGGGGAAAGACAATATCTGCACCAATAACATAGATCTAGTTAAAACACACAATTCATATCAAATACCTTTAGTGTGGAGTGAACCATTTCCGAGATATTCTTAGTAATTTGAATTTTTCTAACACTGATACTCCAACCAAAATTTCAACGGAAATACGCGTTTCGGAACCCCTAAATCTAAAAACCAAAATCATTTTGACAGAAGTATCTACATGTGTGTGTGTGTGTGTGTGTGTGTGTGTGTGTGTGTGTGTGTGTGTGTGTGTGTGTGTGTGTGTGTGTGTGTGTGTGTGTGTGTGTGTGTGCTTTTTCATGTCTTCCAACGTTAAGTCACAGAGGACGATGAATGGAATGGGTGAAGTGATGTTGAAATGAGCTCTGGCTCCATGGAGCTTAAAGTTACCCGACATTCGTCTTTCAGAATAAGGGAAAACCCCGGAAAAACCTTATCCAGATAGCTCACTCTGACCGAGATTTGAACTCAGAACCTCTTAAACGTGAGGCAGACACGCTACCGAGGCGGGGTTGGTTTTGTGTGTGTGTGTGTGAGAGAGAGAGAGAGAGAGAGAGAGAGAGAGAGAGAGAGAGAGAGAGAGAGAGAGAGAGAGAGAGAGAGAGAGAGAGAGAGAGAGAGAGAGAGAGAGAGAGAGAGAGAGAGAGAGAGAGAGAGAGAGTTATATAAGTGCAGGTAATATACCCTAGGTCAGTATGACACAAGTTCTCCATCTTCCAAGAATGCAACACGAAGCACCCGAAATCATCCTTTACACCAAAAAAATTACGTTTTTAAGTTTCTAAAAACTAGCCATACTGATTTAAAATACTACTTCAATGTTTAGCATATTTTCATGACAAATGAAATGTATATCCAAAATTTCCTGGGAGTAGCCTCAGAAGTTCTCTTCATTCTGAATGACCTTTGCGCAACTGCAAACCGTAAGAGATAGACACAAAGAATATAAATCTCATTAAAGTACACCATTTGTTTCAAATAAATTGTTTTGCTTACTTAACCATTTCCAAGCTATTCTTCTTATTAGCTTGAATTTTGCACTGCTAATACGTTCCCTCAATATGAAGTCAAAGACGATACGAAATACTAGGTACCTATGTATGAATCAATAAAACAAAACGGAAATAGAAAAAGTTGGTGGTCAGAGGCAGAAAAACTGTGGAAGAAATAGCAATGAGGGACTCATGGAGAGTAAAAAATAGGATTGTGGCATGATCTTGGAAAACAAAACCAGAATGGAGGATATAGAAAGGCAAGAAATATGAGGATGGTTAGAAAACAGAAAATCACTAAAGTTTTGTAGAGAGTTACGAGGGTGGTCTGAAAAGTTTCCGACCTCAACATGCAGATGTTGGCACTCGTAAATAAAAGCTAGTGAATCTCGTTGTTCATCTGTTGACAGTTACTCGCCAATGTTTCAGCCATTTTAGACTCTCAGTTGTTATGTAACAATCCTTTGAGTGGGCTGATGTGGGTGCTTTTATAAAAATGGACAACATCGAGTATCGAGCTGACATTAAATTTTTAGTTTTAAAAGGCAATACACCTACACAAAACAAAGATGAGTTGGATTCTGTGTATGGGGACTCTGCACCACATTTACCACAGTGAAATTTTGAGTAGCTTAATTTAAACGTGGCCGTTAGAGCTTGGGAGACGATGAACGTTCGGGACGTCTAAAATCTGCAACTACCGACGAAAACATCGCCAAAGTTCAATTATGCTGTACGACCGCCGAATTAAAGTGAGAAAGCAGAGGCTATGAACATGTCAAAAGAACGTGTTTGTCACATATTAAATCAACATTTAGACATGAGAAACCTATCCGTGCGTTGGGTGCCGCGTTTGCTCACGTTAGACCAAAAACGTGTTCGAGTGAACATTTCCAACGCTCTGTTGGAGCAGTTTAGACGTAGTAATTCCAAGTTTTGGCGCCGATTATTTACTGAAGGTGAAACTTGGATACACCGAAACAAAAGCACAGTCCAAAAAGTGGACTACAAAGGGAGAACCGGCTCCAAAAAGAAGCAAAAACTGTTTTCGGCTGGGAAAGTGATGGTGAGTGTTTTTTTTGGGGGGGGGGAGATAGTCATTGAGTTATTTTAATCGATTATCTTCAAAAAGGAAAAACCATTACATGAGCATACTACGCATCGTTACTTGACAAGCTGAAGGCAGAACTTGCGGAAAAACGGCCACATTTGCAGAAAAAGAAAATCCTGTTTCACCAAGGCAACGGACCGTCTCACACCTCGGCGGTTGCAGTGCCGAAAATCCACGAATTAGGGTTTGAACTGCTTGACTATTCTCTTTACTCACCAGATCTAGCTCCAAGCGACTTTTTTTTTTCTCCTCATCTGAAAATTGCGCCCGGAGGACAGAGATTTTCGTCAAATGAAGAGGCAATCACCTTCGTGAACAATTATTTTGCAGAGAAAAACACCAAGTACTAATTGGCCGGGTTACAGAGATGGGAGCATCGCTGGGAGAAGTGTGTAGAGTTACAAGGAGACTATGTTGAAAAATATACAACAAAAAAAAATCTGAAAAAATATCTTGTATCTTTATTAGGTCGGAAACTTTCCAGACCACCTACGTATAAAGAGAGAGTTGGGAAGAGTAAGATATGTAGAACAAACTAACAGGCAGGAAAGTGAAGGAATGGCTTGGATTAGCACGGGATCAATGTTCTAAAGGGGAATAAGAAGTAGTCGGGTAGAAATATATGAATTATGTGAAGAAACAAAGCACAGTTCATATTTTGACAGAGTGCAAAGAGCTAACAGTATGGAGAGAGGAAGTATGAGAGAAGAAATGGGAAAAGATTCAAAGTCAGTTGATAGCCATAAAAATTGTCACGGGGTAAATTAAAGTAGAAATGGAAATATGGGGAACCTATTTGGAAAGCTAGAGAGAAATGGACGAGAAAAAGAAACATTGGAAAAGAAAAAAATGCTGGGACGAAAAGAAGAAACAGACGGAAAACTAGAGAAGAGTGTGGAGGGGTGATTATGCTACTCTACAAAGG
Source organism: Mantis religiosa (assembly GCA_030765055.1). Lineage (NCBI taxonomy): Eukaryota > Metazoa > Arthropoda > Insecta > Mantodea > Mantidae > Mantis > Mantis religiosa. Next base: position 248,646,469 of record CM060948.1, read on the forward strand.
CTAAAAGGCCTGAGAGCCAAGCAGGCTGAGCTAGCAAGGCTAAAAAATGGAACCAAAAATTTATACAACTAGACTACAAAAATATGTATGTAATATAGATAAAGTATTGTTACGTGTATAGGCTGAGTTAGATTTGGAAATTTCGGTATTCTGTAACATGTATTGATTCTAACAGAAATGTATGTCAAACGTAAATTCCGCTGACTGGCAGTCTGTTGGCATAAGGAAATAATTCACAGGTGACCCAGGCTGGTTCTGCTGATCAAGAGGAAGAACGGTTAAGTAGGTAACAGGCTTAAACATTTCCTCAATAACGCAAAACTGCATGATGCAAAATTTATAGTTAGTGGGAATCGCTGAATTGACTTTTTGTAGAACCGCTATTTAAGCCTGGTAAAGTTAGCCCTCGGTGTGAAACGTCGTAGGGATGCCAGAGGGGACTCTATGTCGGTTTATCTGACAGTGTTTCTACGAATACCATAACCCCCGCCGGACTCAGCAGATTATACTTCTTCGGACCAGCCATACACCCAACACATCACCAATGGTAAGATCTTATTAAATTATTATGTCACCAAATATTACCAAAGCACCCCTGGTCTCTTCTAGACTCAGGAAATACTCTGTATGATTATTAGATTTCTGAAAATAGAGTTAGTCGGTTTTGATTGATATTCTATGTTTTATTTTTGCTCTACCATCCCTATAGCTACACCCCCAGTTGTAGATTAGGTTTGTAAGTCTTTCCTCCCCCTTACAATCCTGGTATGCAACATGTGGTCTCGGCACCGGGTGTCGAATCCTGTACCTTGGTACCTCTCGTAATTCCTCCAAACCCCCTATCTTCATGTAATAGTATGGCAAAGTACCTGGGTGTTCCATTTTGCAATAGATAAATAACGATTTTCATACCTCAAATCCTCTTAATTTTCCTTAAATTTTATTGCTGCTTTTATTAAATATATTATTTTCAAGTTTAATCATAATAGTATCTTGACTACCCTCCCAACCCACCCTAACGGATTTTAGATTATTTTACAAGTGTGAAATCAGTTTTATTGTAATTCACAAATAATTCTTGTTATTATAATTTTGTCACATATAGGTTTTCCAATAGCAGGCATAGTAAATAATGTCAAACACTATTTTTATGTTTTCTAACATGAAAAACTTTTTCTTTTTCTGCAAACTCAAAGATTAGAAATTTTGTTCTGTTTGTTCATTGATTTCAGGTTAAAATTGTGATAATGATGCAATCTTTTTGTGTTATGAATACAGATTATTAATGCATAGTTTTTTTCAGGCTTATTGCTTTTGCATTTTCTTGTCCTAATACAATGACTGTATGTTTTATAATGGCATATGTTTTGTGTGTATTTGATGTTTTGTGCTGTGGGCTGATTTCATTGACTTTTGCAAGCACTCCTAAGTTATGGGCTCAGTACTTAACTGTTCCACACATTCCTGACGACCGAAGAAGTTTAAGTATAGGAGATTTAACTGCATGTTCCTTTGATATACAAACTCCACCAATCCTCTCAAATTTAGCTTCCAAGTCGACAATAAATCACGAAATAATGTATTCTACAGTTCCCCAGAAGAGTTCTTCAACTCGAAAGAACGTAAACAATAAATTTCCATTGTCTTTAGAAATGTCGTTCACACGTCCAGCTATTGACCCAGGAATCTTTGAAGGTCGATTAGAACAGGACATTTTTGCTTACTTGTACGACTTTGACTATGCTTAATTCTCTAAAATCTGATTATTTTTAATTCTAGCCGCACCTTCCCCATCATTATTCTGTGTAACTCACCCACACACTTGCTAATTTTGAACTTTTTGAAAATGTAGCTTAATTCTGTTTGAACCAAGTATTCTAATGTTAACTCCACAGGTGTTGTCGTGTTCCCTCAGTCACTTAAAAATCTTTCTGGCATCATTAATATATGTGATTTCATGTGGTTTTTTACAAGTTTTTTTAATGTTTCCGAACTTTAAGGTGTAGTGCAATGTTAGTAATCACACTGTTTTATATCTTGTGTAAGCTATCTGTTGTCTATTTACAGTATTTTAAAGGTGATATTCAATTTGAATAACGATTGAGATAAACCCAAATCAGTATAATTGATAGAGCCACTTTAAATAATGTTTGATTTTTTTTTCGCAACATAGATATAAATTATGAATTTCATTGATAATGAAGTATTGCTTCTGGTTTCACTGAAACATATTTTTTTAAATTTTGTTTTAAGATGATATTTTCGGTCATGTTGTTTCCATTTGCATCCCCTTAAGGCATTACTGCCATATAGTGATCATTTTCGACTGTATGACTACTTCCTATGCCACTAAGTGTGCGTCATGTGTGTTTAAATGTCATTTTTTTCTGTAATGTTTGTTGAGGCAAGGACTATCAGGAACCATGTGTATTTGTGTGATTTAGGAGAGAATGTGAACTGACCGCTGATATATACTTATAGTTTAGCCGATACCAACTCTTAGATTCAGTCGCGAGACATCTTAAGAGCGTATCTAGCACTTAGATATTGCGCGCTTATGATATATTTTATTCGTATATAATGTAGGATGAAGTTCCCTACCTTTAGTTTGCCAGGCAGTAAAGCCTGATGTTAGTAAAGCGATACTAGGATAAGGGTTAAAAAAAATCGCGAGATTCCCCCTAGTATAGCGATTAACTTTGCCTTCCATAAGTCAGGTTAGCTGCGAAGCCCTGATTGTGGACGTTGGCATATCAGTTATGTTGATTAAGAGATATGTTGAGATATTAATGATGATGAAATATTATAAGGCTGAAGACATATTACGGATGCATCGTGAGATTTTAGCACGAGGATGTGCTTCTTTTTGTTGACTAGAGTGTGTGCGTGTGTATGTGTAAATATGTGTCTGCTGTACAATAAGTTGGTCAGAGTAGTTTTCCTGATATTAGATATATTAAAGTAAGTCATACCGTTTGTTAATGATCACATTAAATTAATTTCCCCTCTCTAAGTTTTGTCCATGCTTAATATTTACGTGAAAACTCGTTATTCTAATTGCATCACTTTAGTGTGAATTGTTTATGCCTACACACATAAGAAATAAAACCACAACAAATTCAATATAGTTTTCAACTACTTTTACAATAATTTGTTTAAATTCTCACTCAATAAGATGATTCTACGATTAATCCAAATTTCTAGAATTCATAACAATCCACACAAAAAATAATCAAATTTCAAAAAGTGTCGGTATCTATCTTCCTTCCTCTTAGATGTTAAATTTTGTTTCGCCTTATCCCTAATGGCCAAGGGCCGTGAAATCAACACAGTGGTACGTTGTTTTCATAAAAAGAGAAAGAAAAAAAAAGAAAAGCTCTATAGAATTAATAACTATGATCTGATACTATGACCAATCTAATTTCCCGGAAAAGCCCATAATACTTCAGAAAAAAAAAATAAAACAAAAGACAAAGAATACATAAAATTATTAAAAGTGTGCCCTGAATTAATATTTAGTACCTATAATTCTCACTTAATGAATGGCTTTACATGAAATTTAAATTCTGCGTTACGCTCTTGCGAAACAGGAATCAATTCTTTTCGTAGTTACACATATGAATGTTTACCTCACCCACTCATGTTAAGCAATTCCAAACCTTGGGAGCGCACTATACCTTCTACAAATTTATAACTAACGAACCCCCACACTCAAAATACAGAGAGAAAAATGTTCGTTTACCCTCACATGTAACTCCATTTACAACACTCGATGTGCTTAATCTGACTCAAAAAAAAAAAAATCGTGTCTCTTGATTATAAGTTATCTTTCTAAATCTATAATTACAATGCTGGGTATTTCACTGACCTGATTTGGACCAGCTAGCACGTTATTCCATTCTATACAAACACAATAATTGACATTAAGTTCAATAAAATAGCGCGCGACGTATTAAGATGACATTCACCTATTAAACGATGGAAAACGATTTAACATACTGTTACTTTACTGCATTTTTCTCTTCCAAAATTATAAATACGTAGAACTGACCCACAAATCTAATAATTACATATCTGTACACGCTAGTACGCGGTGCTCAGGAAATGGCACACTGCCGACTTTCATAAGCCAGCAAAAACTAAAATACTGACGTTGCGATTACACTGTGAAATATGCAACTTTGCAAGCTAAACGTTGATCGACAGAAAAGACAGACGTGTTCACGCTAAAGAACAAACTTCCATCGTGAATAAGTCCCGTGATTCATATCTAACACATTATTTATATTTTCAAGCAATACAACGTTATAATCATAGTTTCTGAATAGGTATTATTTCTAACACGTATTAATATTATTTTCAGCAAAAAGCACATTCCTTCACCGCTTATTATAGACAACTAATTCCTTTCTAAATCATCACTCTTATGAATGATTATTTGGTTATACTCATTACTTCAAGTTACTATAAACTTTTAGCAATGTCTCGGCAAATTGATTCCCCAGCCCTTAGTAACCCTACCAATCCTCCTCTGGAACATTCACCAGTATGACAAGGCACACATTCAGCCCTTTTCTTACTCCCTCCCTTCCGAAAAAAAAATAACAACTACACCAGCGGTACACCGTGTTTTTTTTTTTTATTATAAATCAATTCAATGTGACCTTATATTCTCTGTGCTTAAAAGTTATCAGTTATCATCATTGTAACCAAATGCGTAGGATTTGTGAAGATAATGTATGTTTGTAGTACCCTTTGACCTTAAGAACAACCGCGAGGCGTTCTTATAGGCTATTTTAAGTGTTTATAGATTATATTAGTAATGTGTTCTGTTGCGAATCCATCGCAAGATTTTCGGAAACAGTTTTAGTGAATATATATGCATATACGATGGTATCTTCAAGTTTCAAGCTTTCAAGCTATAAGAGTTTTTTTTTGTATGAGCGATAGAGGATACATCCTTCGGTGGTTCGCGAGATCCTTAGGTTGTGTATACCTCTCATGGTGATATGATATAGATAGAGCTGTCATAATATAAAATGGGATTTGTCACGCAAGTGTTTTCCCTAGTTAAAGCTATATAATTACTGATCAGTGTAAATAAAGAAGTTTTGAAGACAAAGTTGCATTAATGTTTAAGTATGAATGAGAGCTGCGCAGCGTGAATGTGAAGTTTTTGCTGTGGGGGAGACGTCCCTCAATCAGCTTATAGTAAAGAATGATGCTAGTATGAAAGAGAACAAATCAACGCAAATCCTAAGATTTAATAAATAATTGTATTAACAATGATGATTCACCAGCAAGGAAAATGATTGAAAGAAAAATAAATAAAAAGAAAAGCACAGAATTTTTTTTTAACTAAGGTGTTACCTAAGGTTCTAAGTCATAGAACTCAGCTGTTTCCCCAATTCACCTTTAAGTATTGATAAAGAAATCCATGACTTATATTTATTGTTTATCAAAGCAGACTGATCAACTTGATTAATTATCGTGGTATGCTATTCTAAAGGTACTTCCTCTTACACCAGTCAGTTTCTCTATCATTTATTGAACTTTTGATTCAGTGGCCAGCACATAACTCAAATACAGCCTTTGACAATATTTATTATAAATCTGAGACATGACCAATGACCAAGATTAAACTAATCGTTATATTAAGTTCTGTTTACAGGTCACAGCACGATGAGATATACAACCTACAAACCCCCTCCCCTGTCTGTTGCTATCACTCATAATTACCATGCTATAAAAGCATGCCTAAATTTGTTAGGGATTAATAAACAAGAGAAGATTTAATTATTATCAATTAACATTTCATTTATAAGACAACCCAATGCACTGTAATTTAACACTTGTTTTTAACATCCAGTGACAGTAAAGTACATCATATCTCCAGATAATAAGATCGATATTATTTATCGATATCTTTGATCACACTTTTTTTGCGAAAAGAAGAAAATAAACATTATACCTCTTGGTTAAACAATCAGTGCTAAACCAGCAAATGTCAGAGTTACTTTTGCTATATTTATGTAAAAACATAAAGTCATAGGATATCCTTATAGATTGTAAGATGATTGTATAAACGTGACCTCAATTAGCATGTATTATGAAGGTATGTTATGTAACTCTAGAAACAATTACTCCAGTATCATCAAGATTTATTGTAACAAAATAGAAAGACATGGTTAACTCTGATATTTGACTGATGTTATGACAACAGTAGACATTTTTAGGCGTAGGTCTAATCCAGTATATAGATGCTATTATGGCGAGTCATTAGACATGATTTTTGTAAATAATGCCCTATAATTTATAACAAGTACTATTCTTTAAATGAACTCCATTTTTCTTTAGCTAAATTGTTATCAATATTACTACTAATTATGTATAAATCAATTGTATAATGGTCTTATGAAGAATACTTGTAATTTACTCCAAATTTATCACTAATGATTGAACAACCATACTTAAGTGGAACATCTATGCAGTTTTATAGGTTATTTACTTATGTTATTCAGCCATAAGGCAAACATAAAATTTCATTTTTTTTTTTTTTACTCTATAAACTTTAACCAAAACTTTTTTTTTCCTGCTACCTCCAAAAATGGTTCCACATAAATTCCGTACATGTTCCATTTATGTTAATTATATATAACCATAATTTGTAAATAGATATAAGAAATATTCATGTGGTAATGTGATACCTGAAAATCCCTTTCATTTAATTATATTCCCGTGAACTTCAACCCATCCTCACCCCATAGAAATATTCTTGTGCATCAATCCTAACTCTGGATCATTTGTTTTTCTGTTGCGGCATGGATGAACAAACACGTCAAAGCATCAGGAAACACCACCACCATAAGGAGAAAGCAGAGGAGACACCTGGGTCCCTAGCAGTTACTCTTTCCTGGGAGAACCAAAGCACCCCAGATGACCAAGTATCACATCAGGAGTGGCACACAAGACTACTCGCGTCTGGAAAGGCACTTAATCTTTCCAGAGGACCTCCTCAACTTCACGAACTCATGGCTTTCGCAGTGAAACCCTGGGTAAAAGCCAAAGCAACTCTACCCAGCAAGCTTTTACAGTGGCTCAAATACAATAACTTATAAGTCACTCTTTCGTGTTCTCACCTGCAAGAACTCAGACCTAGCTGAGGTAGGCGAGTGTAAGCTAAGCGGACTATTTAAAAAACCATAAACTCCACTTTCGAACTTTTCATCGGCTCTTCAGTACAGACTTTTCCAAGCATTACCAAGGAGCACCGTACGCTTGAACACGATATCATATAAACAGTAAGCCACAACGGAGGTTCTTCATCAGCTTCCCTGTTTTGAAAGACTAAGTACAGACTACCAAACTGGAGCAGGAAGCACATTAAACTGTTTTCACTTTGAAGTTTACATTACTTGTGACAGCTAGGGCCTTGTTAGACAAACTTAAGGTATCAATTTTAACCCTTCAGTGACCAAGTGTTGTGAAGTGTCTCCCAAAACTATAAACTCATAGTGGTGGAACAGTGTGCTTCTATGGAACTATGGACTTCATTCAGCGTGGGATACTTCGAAACCAACCCGCATCTACTCATTCCCATTTTCCTGTCCTCTGATTTTCTTTTTCAAGTGTTACAATTATGACTTTTCAAAAAAAAAAAGTGTACATGTAAATGTTTGTAAGCTCTATTGCCTATGAAGTGTAAATTATTATTGTATGTATTTAAAAATTTTGTTACCAGTCGTTTGGATTTGCTGAGGGCAGCAAAATCTAGGCGACGGGGATGTGTTACGTGTATAGGCTGAGTTAGATTTGGAAATTTCGGTATTCTGTAACATGTATTGATTCTAACAGAAATGTATGTCAAACGTAAATTCCGCTGACTGGCAGTCTGTTGGCATAAGGAAATAATTCACAGGTGACCCAGGCTGGTTCTGCTGATCAAGAGGAAGAACGGTTAAGTAGGTAACAGGCTTAAACATTTCCTCAATAACGCAAAACTGCATGATGCAAAATTTATAGTTAGTGGGAATCGCTGAATTGACTTTTTGTAGAACCGCTATTTAAGCCTGGTAAAGTTAGCCCTCGGTGTGAAACGTCGTAGGGATGCCAGAGGGGACTCTATGTCGGTTTATCTGACAGTGTTTCTACGAATACCATAACCCCCGCCGGACTCAGCAGATTATACTTCTTCGGACCAGCCATACACCCAACACATCACCAATGGTAAGATCTTATTAAATTATTATGTCACCAAATATTACCAAAGCACCCCTGGTCTCTTCTAGACTCAGGAAATACTCTGTATGATTATTAGATTTCTGAAAATAGAGTTAGTCGGTTTTGATTGATATTCTATGTTTTATTTTTGCTCTACCATCCCTATAGCTACACCCCCAGTTGTAGATTAGGTTTGTAAGTCTTTCCTCCCCCTTACAATCCTGGTATGCAACAGTATTGTAAATATCAAGTTGTATAAGTAAATTCTATTTTATTCTAAATATGAAGTCATTATTCGTTTTATTAATCGCTTGGCCATGCAGAGAGAACGAATTTTAAAGTCATCACATAGCGACCGCCTCTTATAACATTTTACTATTGTTTAAGACAGCTATATTCTCCTATTTCCTTTGTACTTATATAAAATATGAGGTTTTTGAAAACTGATTTGCCGAGAAACGTTTATCTACAAGAAATGTGAGCTGAAAATATTTCTGCAAATGATTACCTTGACCAATAATGAGTAGGTAAAAAGATTATACTTTCCTTTTTTTTTTTTTTTTTTTTTGTTAAATAAAAGATTTACGATAGTGAATGTATGCAACAGTTTTTCGTCTTCTATTTTACAGGAAATCTTGAGAGACGTTATATTAAGTAAATGTAATAGTTTATGCTTTTTCTGCATAATAAAGAATAAGAATTTTCTTATTTTAGTTGCTAGAAACCTTTGAAATTTAGATGGATACTCTTTGGGATTAATAAACGCTTAGGTTTCCATGGCCGGCGTCGTTAACATATGTTTTCCGGGATTGTTGGCCGTGGTCCAGTTGTTTTCTTCTCCGACGTTTCGCCGAAAATTGCTTTCGGCATCTTCAGGAAAGCTACTATGGAGGAATATGGTTCCGGAGTCCAGAAGAGACACCGAGTGGGATGGCTCAGGTGGTTTTGTCTGTGGCCCGCATTCGGGAGGCCCGGGTTCGATTCCCATGGGTTATCTACCTGATCCATTGTGTTTTTCGGGATTTTCCCGGGTCGTCAGGTGAGTGCTGGGTAGGTTAATTACATCCCCGAACTTACTGTCCTATTTAATCTTTATTATCATTTCATATCACTCTGATCTGGTGGTCTCTTTCAGGTCGGCGGGTGCTTCGGCGTTGTATAGCAGGATGATATGCTCTGAGTAAACCAAGTCCTCCTCCGGTAGGAAGGTTGTCGGTCTCCGAGCCTAGGTCTCGTGGTGGGACTGTTTCCAAACTACAGGGGTGGGATGTCCGTTGTCCTGGCCTGGCGGGGAAGTTTCCATCTATGTAAAGTTTAGGGACCCTGCCCTCTGCACAGTCGTTCTCCTTGGGTCATCTCCCGCTGTCTACTCTGACCTTTCTCCCCGGGGATACTCCACTTGGAGGCATAGGTACAATGGACCATATTTGGACCTCCGTGCCGATTCCCCTCGGAAATAGTCCAGTGCCAGTGCAGGTTTTTATTAAAGGAAGTGGCCTGATATAATCCTGCTTCTCAAAGTGTTACCATGGCATTATCTTTGTTAATAGAAACCTCTCAGATAAGACACTGATTATTCTTGTAAGAGTGAGAGGGGAACTGCCGCCACTTCTCGGCCCTGTCTAAGCACCAATGAACGCATCACTTCAGCCAATGGAATTCGTAGTAATCACAAGTGACTGATGGATGTTTACTCCACGTGGAGTAATCAGTGCGTTATCTGAGAGGTATCTATTATCCATGGTAACCTTTTGAGCAGTGGGATTATACTGGTACAGTAGGGCCCGGCTTATAGGCTGAAATTTACATGTGTTATTAACGTTCGTTGAGAAAAGCAAACATCGACATAGCAATGATTTCAGAAACAAAAAACAAACAAAAAGGAAGTCTGGATTTAGAACATTACACAATGATATATAGCGGTGTAGACATAAATGTAAGAGCTCAAACAGGAGTGGCCATATTGGTACATAAACATTTACAAAAATATATTACATCTTATCAATGGATAAATGAAAGAATAACAACAGTACGATTAAAATTGAAAGAGGTAACATGACAGTTATAGGAGTATATGCAACTGAAGAAGTTAGAAGAATAGAGTCAGACGAATTTTATAATCAGCTTCAGAAGGTCAAGGATAGTGTAAATAAAAATGATTATTTAGTAATAGCTGGAGATCTAAACGCCAGAATTGGAAAGGTGCCAATACAAAATATAAAAGGCAATAATGGAGAACAAATAGTGAATTACAATGGAAATAGTTTGATAAATTTCTCAAGTTATAATAATTTGAGAATAACAAATTCATTCTTTCGTCATAAAGATATACACATGTATACTAGAACTGAGAGAGGTTCTTGTTCAATCATAGATTATGTCATCGTAAACCAAAAAATGAAAAACTTAATTATGGATACAAGGTTTTTTAGAGGAAGTGATGTACATACAGATCATTTTCTGCTTATAAGTAAAATTAGATTGCAAACAAAATGGTATGGACAGTGGAAAAAATTAGCAATACGATCTAAAGAAGAACATTATAAGGTACATCTCTTAGAAGACGAAACTATAAGAGATTTATATAAAAAGGATAGTAAGCAATATAAGACAACATGAGGAATATAAAGAAAATGTTGAAGAAGAATGGATCACCATAAAAAATATTGTAGGAAAGGCAGCATTTGAAACTTTAGGTACTAAGAAAGCAGGCAAGCAGAATAAGAGACTAAGAATATGGAACGCTGAAATACAAGAATTAATACAAGAAAAAAAAAGATGGATTTACAGTACTTGAATGACAGATCAGAACAAAATAGAATGAATTATAATAAGGCAAGAGCAGAAGTTAAAATATATACAAGGAAACTAAATAAAGAACACTGGGACAAATACATAGCAGATCTAGAACCTAACCTACATGGCCGCCAAGATAAAGTTTATAAATTTATTATAAACCTAAATTCAATGGATTAAGACAAAGCAAATATTGTGACTTTGTGGGTTCGTGAAATGAAAAGTCCAATTGCAGCACTCAAAAATGTTCTTTATTTCCACCGACTTACAGTTAAACACTTGCCAATTACACAGAATTACGTAATGCACACAATTACGATTCACCAGTTCGTCCGTTACAATTCCACTTTGCTCTCGCACTTACGTACAATCCTCCGATGCACGCACACAGTCTTCTCGTCCGTACACTAGCACTGCACTCTTACGCTGCTCACCAAGAACTGACTGACTATATTCACTCACTGCAGCCCTTTTTATAGGAATATCGCCGTTCTCGAAGCCTCCAGTTTCCGTGAATCACCGCGAAAGTTCCAGAGGACAGGGGAAGGGGAAAGAGGCGACAAGTGACTCTCCCCTAATCGACCCCTCAGTTAGTGACTGAGATTAATGGGAGGGTGTGGCTCGGCTGCCTCTGGTCCCTTCTCAGCTGTCGTTGGTTGTGCTTTCCACTAATTGGGTAACAATATAAAAATCATTAAAGATGAAGAATTAGAGGAATATTATAAAAATCTCTGGAACACAGGAGATAAACAAAATTGGGAAATAGATAAATTATACAAAGCAGAAGTAGACCGGTTAGAAGTAGAAGAATTAATGGAAAGTATAGCTAAAAGTAGAAATAGGAAAGTCTGCGGAATAGATAGTATTAATTTAGAATTAATTAAATATGGTCCTAAAGAATTACATGACGGATTACTGTATCTATATAAGAAGTGTTGGGAAACAAAAGAAATACCGCAAGAATGGAAGATAGCTAAAGTGATATCAATATTTAAGAAAGGGAAAGAACAAGACCTGAAAATTATAGAGGGATTAGTTTATTGTGTGCTGCCTACAAAATATATGCCAAAATAATAAGTACTTGGTTAAACAAAATAACAGATGCAATACTCCTAGAAGAACAAACTGGTTTTAGAAGAGTAAGAAGCACCATTGACAATGTTTTTATTCTTAAACAAATAATAGAAAAACGACGAGACCAAAATTTAGAGACGCACTTACTATTTATTGACTATTATAAAGCTTTTGACAAAGTATCACGAATGATACTGTGGAAAAATTTAAATAATAGAGGCATACCTATACAGCTAATTGAAGTTATAAAAAGTATGTACATTGACACAAAAATAAAAATAAACAAAAGAGAACCAGTAATAGTTAATAGTGGCGTAAGACAAGGTTGTCCTTTATCAACCGCACTTTTTAATTTGTATGTTGACGAAATAGTAAGGATTTGGTCGAATAAAGTCAATGGAGACATTAAGTATCAGGAGCTAAATTGAAAACTATGTTGTATGCAGCTGATCAAATAATAATGGCCACAAATGAAGATGACCTGCAGAAAATGCTGTATAGTCTAGATAAAATTGCTACAGAATATGGAATGAAAATATCAGCAATTAAATCCAAAACCATGGCATTTAAAGGAATTAATCCAGTAAGATCAAAAATAGTTGTAGATAACATAATAATTGAGCAGAAATCACACTTTAAGTATTTAGGATGTAATGCCTCGTGCCAAGGGAAAGCTGATATAATAGAGAAAATAAATAAATTTAACTATATAACAGGCACAATAAAAAGAACATTAAGAATAAAGCAAGAAAGGACTCTATAATAAAACTATACAAAACAATGGCAATACCAACTCTGATCTATAGACCAGAAACATGGACACTAACAAAAAGAAATAGTACGAGAATACAGTCATCAGAAATGAAATTCATAAGAGCAATAGCTGGATATACCAAAATGGATAAAAAACGTAGTCAGGATATTAGGACAGAATTAAAAGTAGAAGAAATAAACCATACTATTGAAAGAAATAGAAATCAATGGAAAGAACATGTTCAGAGAATGAATAATAACAAAATACCAAAAATAGCCTTAAACTATAAACCTATAGGATGAAGAAACCAGGGAAGACCGAAGAAAAGATGGGCAGACCAATTTGGAGCCGGAACGGGTTGAACAATCCAAAGCCGTGAGGTAGAAGAAGAAGAAGATTTTCCTGTCCATACATTTCACTTTCATTATCATGTTATATCATATCTCATCTAGTAGTCTCTTTCAGGGTAAAAGTGTCAGTGGGAATATCGGCGTTGTATGGCAGGATGATATACTTCTGGTAAAGACCTTCGTCCTCCGGCCTATTGGGTTGTTTCAGGAACGCGATAGGAGGGATACTGGTTGTGCAAGCCTGCCGGGAGTTTTCTGAGCTCTGGCATGGCGCACCCGGTCTCCAAGCCGGCTTGGTGGACTGTTTCGGGGCCACGGTAGTAGGGGTACCGGTTTTACTGGCCTGCTGGGGAGTTTCAAGGAGGTAAATGGTGGGGACCCTGTCCTCTGCACTGTCGTGAGTTCTTGAGTACGGCCGCCCTATGTGTCCTCTCACCTCATCCTTCCTCCCGGTAATGCCCTACTTGGGGTATAGGTACAACAGGTCAGTCTGGTTTAAGTGCCAAATCTCCGAATGGAACACCTTTATTTATTTTAAGTATATAGTACCTGTAGAGATAACCGACGCTCACTGTAGCCGGCTTATCAATTCCGTAATCTACATTACACCTCCAGTGAAAGAGAGATAGAGAGAGAGAGAGGGAGAAAGGGGGGCTGGGAGGGAGTAACTTAGTACTTCAAATAATGTAAAGAACAGGTTCAAATCGATAGTACTTAATATCTCGGAAGCACTTTTTCACATCACCTTGAATTTTGCCATATTTGAGCAAAGTACCGATAAATGGGAGTTGAAATTTTAGGAATTTTACCAATTTCAACCAAGCGATGTGAACAAATGGAGGGAAATATAAACTTAATACAAGCGTGACACCGCTAAAGCTATGATATAACGGAAAAGCCAGTATGGTTTAACTTAAAATGCGCGTCTTCCCATCTGCTGTCGATCGCTACAGTTGTGAACGGTTTTATTTTATCTCAGGATATGTGTGGGTAGGTAAGTTGGCTGATACATTTAATGGAAGCTAATTATCAGCTATTCGAAGCGACTTACTGACAGTTTAAGGATATAAAATCAAACTCTTTCTGAATCTTAGTAATTGAAACTGTAACTATTGAAATATTATATCTAAAACCTCTAACTTATCAATATTTAATGGTTTAAAACTGACTTTTTAATAACAATGAGAAGCGAAAGTTTTAGTGAGTTCGCAACATTCTTTTGCGGCGACCAGCAAATATGTATAACCCGAGCGTGGTCTTTACGCACTACGAACTGCCATAGCAATCGATAACAGCAGAATACGTGTGTACGGCATGAAAGAGTCGAAGAAAGGACGCGAATGTTATAAATAAACGTTCTTTTATCAACCCAAGTACCTCTACCTCATGGCTTTCACCACAATTCTTAGTTACCTTGCCAAATTTCAATATCCACATTCGTCTGCGAAGCACAAGCTTTACTCTGTAACTTGATAAATTCTATGGATTCCTTTCCCTTTCTTATGTCTACTGAGGAACAAATGGATTTTTGCTGAACGTGCTTGCAAGAATCCTAATTGCTCTAGTTACACTGCCTTATATTAACTGCCTTTTCCTCACAACGGAACTTGCTAATGACTTTTTCCTATGAAAAAACCTGGGGTACTCAATTAAAGCAGGAAAGGGGAGGTTTAAATCACCTCATTCCACCCCGTGTGACAGAATCGCACGTTTACCTGTGGTTACTGAGTTCCAGAGGCGAAACATCGCTATCATTCTGAAGTATAGGAAATCATAAGCGTTCGCATTCATAGTTTACTCCTTACTAACTAAGTAATGTTTCTTAGGATGACTTCTGTGGAAAAAGTTATGTTTTACAAGGTCTTCTATATGTGGTGCAAAAGACGAAGAGCAGTCTCAAAAGATAAGCAAGGTGATCGTCTCTGATCTTGCTGCGATACTCACTTTTTATATAGTTCATCTCTGAAAAGGTTAGTTCATACGTATATATGTAGAGCCAAAGACTGCCATTAAATTAGAAGCAAACAAATGTAATCTCTGATAATCACTGCAGTATAAAGATTTAAATAATTCCCATCCTTCATTCTCAGAACATTTTACTTTCATGTAATCTTGCAGTAAAAGTAGTTCCATTTGTAGCTCGTGTGGGGCCTCACTACATGGAAACTTATAAGGAGTGCAAAATAATTGGATATTTGTCTCAATATTTTTATATCTTCAAATTGCGAAGGGAATGTGTTATGTAGTTGCTTTAGAAGTTCTACATACTTTTCCAGAACTACGACGTTTATTGCGAACACAGAACGCAAGCAAGGGAAATGACATAAATCTGTGACTACCAGTTGTCCTTCCCACAGTCGCAATTGTGCCATAAATGTGTTCACAGCGTCAACTAAGCACACTATGTTTTGAGTTCTACCCTCCAAGCGTTTATTGAATTGGTCCAAATAACCAAAAAGACCAGTTGAAAATGCCAGGTCAGACAGCCTTTCGTCTGTGTCAGTTCAGGAACTTCATTTCTCTGAACGAATAATATAAGACTCTTGTTATTATTTTAAGACTGTCAAAAGTGCAAAAGTGTATGGACATAACTATTGTTACATTTAAATTGAGATGCCTACTTTGCTTTTCATAAATTCAGCAATCACGTGAGGTTGTTGAAAGAAACATGTTAACATAGGTCCCCAACTGAGCCACCTGACATGACAGTAGTACGGTAATTTTGAAAATTCCGTTCCCAGCTCTTGCATGAGATTTTGAAATTGTCTATGTCGAAAGCTACTGGATCTATTATGATTTCCACATCTTACAATAACTGACATTACGTTATTTAACATAACGACGTAAAGCCTCCCTATGTATTAAGCAGTGTATGGGCAAGAAGTCAGATTCAATATTGCTATGTTATATAAACTTGCTCAACAAGCCAAGAAAACCATTTTGTGTGTGTGTGTGTGTGTGTGTGTGTGTGTGTGTGTGTGTGTGTGTGTGTGTGTGTGTGTGTGTGTGTGTGAGTGTGTGTGTGTCTGTGTGTGTCTGTGTGTGAGTGTGTGTGTGAGTGTGTGTGTGTGAGTGTGTGTGTGTCTGTGTGTGTCTGTGTGTGTGAGTGTATGTGTGTGTGTGTGTGTGTGTGTGTGTGTGTGTACGTGTGTGTGTGTGGTGTGCTTTCATAGTGTGCTCCGTATGTCGCAACACTCACGAGTTTGTCCCACGGAAGCTCAAATTTATTTCCAACATCATGTACAGCTGAAAATGTCTTTTCCACAAGTTGTACTTTTAAGGGACACTATATCTAACATTTCTTTTAAGATATTTAATTCATTGTCAACTCCTCTCAGAAATTCAATTAACCGCGCCTCGTCAGATTTGTCCACCAATTCGTCCAAGGCTAGAGAAAAACATGTTACTGACCTCATTTTGTTCTTTAATTGACCTTCCAAATCACAACCCAATTCTTCTGTGCGTCTCGTTACTGTACCTCAAGAGAGACTAACTGATGCAAATAAATCGAATAAATCGGGACAAAATTCCTTCGCAGCAACTAGCAAGCATTGCTTGATAAATTCGCCTTCACTAAATGGTTTCATATCTTTTGCAATAAGTTCCGCCAGTTTATAAGAAAGCTGTGCCACAAACATTAAGGTCATATTGAACGGATGCTTTCATTTCTTACAGTTTTTGTCATCTGGCTTCACCTAGGACAAATATATGCTAAACGTTAATAGTAACGCCACTGACTCCTACCTCTGTCTCTCGCTGCCTTGGTTACTGGTGTGGGGAAAACAACACGTGTAGGGGAAGGAAGCGTATGCTGTACAATTGAGCACCCCTGGACAAAACTATGTCATGTTTCTTGCATTATGCATTGATTTTTAACATAGGACATTGTTTATTGTAACTGTTTATTTATCTCCATAACATTTGCTTATAACATTACTAATCTTACCTGTAAATAATTCCAGTAACAACCCATATGATGCCTTATATGTACCTATGGTTGTCTCAGCGCGGTAGTAGCGCAGCTTCTTACCAAGCGGGAGGCTGAAGTTCGATTCCTGGTCCTCAAGTGAGGATTCATTCCCGCTGAGAGACGTGGTCCGGGGTGCACTCAGCCTCGTGAGGTCCCTGAAGGGCCAATTGAGGAGCTACTTTAGGAAAAAATATTAACCAGATTGTGAAGAACGCATTCTCCGGTCGAGAGTGACTCCAGGCGTTAACTACGTCCCAGGCCCAATACTACACCCGCTGTGGGAAGAGGTGGAAGACGAAGCGGTCGAGCGGCAGAACTTTGTTCGGCATGGTGGCGTTAATTTTAAACATGCACTTCTATAAAGATTCCCCGATGTTATTTTGTGACAATTCCTAACCTCTTTGGAAATAAATTTATAAAGTTAAAAATTTTATAACAACCCTACCTGATCCTTGTACCTCATTCTTATTTCTTCCTATTTATCCCCCTGTCCCTAAATCCCTCTCAACCCATTTTTATTCTGATATTAATTGTAATTTAACTTTGTCTTCTTAAGGCCAATTTGGTTGTCATTTGGAAAGATACCGAGATTGTTAATGATGTTTGCTAATGCTGAGACATTTTGTTTTGCAGTTTGACACACTTTCTTACTTGGGGTATTCTCCTAAATCTTGTGTTTCTTGAACAGGCTCAGCACTTTTAGAACGATCCAATTAAGCGAGAAATTTCACTATTTTACTTGTTGGCCATTAGAACCTCCCGCTCTTGGAGAAAAGAGTAAGGATGTTATAGATATATCCTATTTTCTGTATTATATCCAAGTTTAGATTTTCATAAACAAGGATACGCACGCGCACATTTATTTAAAAAAAACGCTATTTTTCACTTCGATGTGACATTAAGCGGTCGATAATGATGTACTAGAGTCCATTTGGGTTAAGTTGTCAGAAGAGAGAGCAATCGTGGAGAGATGACTTGAGCTACCTCCATTCAATACAATGGAAAAGGGATGTTTCTTCAGGTCAAAACCATTCCTTGTTGTCAATTTTCTTCCACCATTGCATTCTCAAGTACACAGATTTCTGGAGTAAACCCCCTTCCACCTTTGGCCTGAAAGGTTCGTTATAACATTGCGTGCGAGCAAGAGGGCGAGTACCTACTGTTTTCTTTTTCTAGAAATCCGTGACTTCTTATCCCACACAGACTCTAATGCGTTACAGTATAGTGCGAAAATTGTACTGTCTATCCAGGACCAGAATGCAAATTATCGGAATGTGTAACGTAATCACTTTTGCTGTCTCCTCGGTGTTTATGCTTGTCTTCCCAGTATGACAAGGATGGAAGGTTCGTTTAAAATACACAAGTGTTGTCACATAACTCACCCATACATAATACCCATCACTGTATTTACTGCAACAAACATTAGATCTGGCAGCATGGGTGACTCATATGCACTCTCATACACTCATTTCACAGTAAACAGATCCGCTACCGGAGCAGATAAATAGTTCAAGCTCCTCTGCCCTTCATACCCCTCTAGGCTTCTTGTCGTGGGCATACAGTACCAATATTACAACTATTCTAGAATGCGAGCCGTTATGCAAGCAAACTTTATATATATATATATATATATATATATATATATATATGGATTTCAATTCCTATGATTTCACTCAGAAGACGTTACTGTGAATTTTTTACTGCGCATGCTCTGTTGAGCTTTCGTCCTTGCCAGCTGTGAGTGTGCTATGAATCACCTATCCTTCTTGATTCGAGGATTGGGTTTAGGCCGCTTTTGGTGTGCGGTGGATGTTTATATGTTTTCATATTGTGTTATGCAAGCTACATGGCGAATTCTGTAGATGATCTTTTAGAGACTTTTCAAGAAGAAGAAAATTAGAATTACAGAATTCACTCTAAATGTTCACATTTACATCTAGTTCACATTTAAATCTAGTCCAAGGAGTATAATCAGCGGTAAAAAAGCCAGTATACGAAGAAATTTAATACAATAATGTATGAAAAAAGATTGATCTACGGGTATGGTGCTCGGAATACAACTTCCTCCTTTCTATGTTATTTAGTGATGTGCAAAGCAGAGGGGTGCTGACACCATATGAATGAACTAATAAAGAAACATAGTGTAATTAACAAGCTAATCTTAGTTCATTAGGCAATGCTAATATCGCAACAACATTAAATTGTGCCTATCATGATGAGATAGTGAAGCGCAATCAGCAGATAGGTGAAAAATATTTACTCTAAAATTACTAATTCTATCAAATTCTTGCGATGCTTTTGAGCTGGCTTTGAAAGGGCACGACAACACACGAACAATCCAGGAACAGGAACAATCTTGATAGATTTAACTTCTGATACAGGCACTGCAGTGAAAGGACATGTAGCAGCTGATCAGATGTTTAAAGGGATTTCAAAACTCATCCAAAATGAGCTATCGGATTGTACTGTAAGACTTAAAACTTCCATGGTGAGCGTTATTAATTAAAACTTCACTTTATAAAATGGACTATCATTACGGAACTACCAGATGATCGCTCATACAATTTTGATTTCATCAGAAATAGGATCGGTCAAACTATTCTAATTTTGTGAATTGGCACTTTTTTAAAAAATTTAAACATATGCTTTATAATAATAAATGAAATAAAACACATTGTAGAATGAAATCATATTTGTGTTGCGCATATAGCTTTAGAACTGAAAATTACTCACAGGTTCTCAATAAAGTCGACTCGACCCAGTCCTGCTTCCGGAGTACTGACAGACTCATTTGTGATTGTCGCTCATTCTCTTGTACCTACAGAACCGGAGACTGTGTAAGTAAAAGCATGAGTGACTTATGCTACATGCAGGATATTGATTTCGTATTGATTAGCATGAAATCTTTTGCAAGCAGCACATTCGGCTATTTTCCTTTCTTTCTGCATACGTTCATGGCAACCCACTTAATACAAAACTCAAAGTTAACAGAGTTGTAAAGTCCATATAGCGCACATTTCAAGTGCGTTCCCAACATTTTGGTTGTTGCGTTCTGGTATTTGGAGAGCATGTTTTAGTGTCCTTTTCAAAAACCTACAACTATAAATGTAAACTTACTTAGAATATATTTAATTTAACATCGTCACTTGTATTCTCGTCATTTACAAACCACCAATTTAACTGCCATGTTAGTCAATGTACCTACATGTTCGCAGTTTTACTTACATTTTGCGAACATAGCGAGAGGTACTGGGTTCGGCTTCTGGAGCCGGCCACTGTAACCCGGTTTGACAGGCGAATGATGGGTGGTTTCTCTTCTAGGAACGAATTTTCTGTCCCTTATTCCCTATAATTTCATATCAGATGAGCTTGGGCGTGGGGGGGGGGCGCCTCTGCTGTCTCGGCCGGTGCTGAAAGATCGCACACATGGAAAGTTCACCTCAGCCCTGCCAGATGACAGCTTTTTCTGGGCCTCCTCAGGTTGGTCAGGTTCTCTTTAATTCCTTCTCGGTAGGATCGGATCATCAAACTTGGAATCGTTAGGGACCCCTGCTCACAGAACAGGATCAGAGTTGGCCACCATAGGACACCCATAATCTATATCAGCCAATTATAAGAAAGCTGGAAACGTGCGTCTTCAATTGCATCTCTACTGCGCATATATCGTGGAACATTGGAACTCAATAATGGTGCCCTAATAGAGTTAAACTGAAAACTTCAATGGCATGGCCGGGATTTGAAGCAGGGATCCCGGTCATGGCATTGAATTTTTCAGTTTTACTCTATCTAATGAAAACCTTAGCCCATACACAGCTAGTGTGAAAGAACGATTAATTTAAATCAATTAACTTAAATAATGGTGCCCTAATGTTTCTTCCGAACAACATAGTCTTCTATAACTAGACCGCGAACAAAATGCTGTTGGAGGCGTGGCTTACCAACACTGGAGTCCTCTAGCTTTCCCCCTCTACCGTCATTTTAGATTGACTCTCCTTCATTGCGCGGGCTGCACTGGTCATGTTTCATTCACTCTTTGCATTTTCTGCCGAATCACTGCTTTGTCCCTCATGGTTTAAAGAAACTATGATTCTATCTGTTTGTTGATCGCTTGTGAGGTCATGTTCGAGGTAATTATTTTCTGTTAACTTTGAAAATCAAAACAGCATTAAAATACACCCGTTTCGTGTGGTTTGCGCTCTGTCGCATGCAGGAAGGGAGGGATGGGAGTCATGTGATGCTAGGATAGCGGGAAGCGGAGAAAGATCTCCTCGCGCATGCGCGCACCGACCGCATGTTTGCAGTCTACCTGTAACGGTGTGCTGCTTCTTTTGAAACCTCAATTGGCAGCTCTGCTAGTATATCAATTAATAGCATTCCGGTCGCGTATATGATGATTTGTTTCGTTATTTCTCCATTCATATACTTAAAAGTCGTTTATCCTACAGATACTTGTAATATATACCGTTGCCAAGGAGAAACGACATAAGAAAACTTGGACTTTAAATCACAGTGATAATTATAAAACTATTAGTTGTATTAGGGCAATGAGTGGAATAAAGTAAACAAAATTCACTCGTTGCTGCGGTAACGGGTAGGATAAAGTAAATAAATAAATGGTTGATAACTACAAATTTTCTATAACCTTTTAACAGCAATATCAAACATTTTTATCATTTAACTAAATGCAAGTGAACTTTTGTACATTACTTAATATCTCCAAATGGATTAGAAGCAGTAACATTACCAGTATTTACATTATTGCAAACAGGAACACTGTTATCACATTCATAATTCAATGCCTTATTTAATTTATTACTCTCTGTTGTAAAATCAGTAACTGAATATTTTTCATATATTAATTTATTGTATATATATATATATATGATAAAATAATGTATTAGACATGTGGACAAGCCTCTATTATCCACTCGTAGAACTTAAAACGCTTCCCTTCGGGTCACATTTTAAATTGTTCTACTCATGGATAAACTCTCTGTTTATCCACTTGTATAATAAATTACTATTCTTCTGAAAAAGTATTTAGCGTTTTCTCCAATAAGAGTACTGATATAAGTTTAATGTAATTTCCCCGTTCACTGGCCATTGTTTGCTCACTGGCTAAGTCAACTTGCTCCGCACGCAAGGTAACTGCAATAAAGTCATGAACCACGTTGCATTCAACCTAAATTTAACCCTAATTGTGTTTTTCTAATATTTTCCACGAATAAACTGATTTCTTCTACGTATTATAAGCACAAAAGTGTTGTTACAGTATCGTAGACAAGGCGATTTAGATTACTCTTCGCAGCTACGACAGACTAGACCTGCATTAGTGCCAGACTCATTAAAACACCATATATTTAAAATAGTTTCATAACAAATTAAATACATATCTTGAATTTTCTGGCATTAGACTCTGAAGTCCTATTCATTCGGAATGGCTTGCAGAACTGGTAAACTGTAAAGATAGACAAGAATTTTACTACACAAATATTTATGAAGTATGTTTCAAACATTTATACTTTACTCAAATAGGAAGTCATTAATTTGGTTTTTATGTCCTGGCCTAAATAGAATGGGATACCAAAGCCATCACATAGTGACCAGCTCTTAAACATTTGACTATAGATTGCGATGTTTCCATTGTGTCTACAAGGAAATATGTGATAAAATACTTTTACAGTGTTTATTTTGATTAAGAAAGAAATAGAGAATAAACGTTTGCAAAAATAGATTTTACAAGAGTAGAGAGAGCCATGTAAGTGCAACACACTAGATGTTTTTCACTCTAAGCTTCGCGTCTTATCGGCCTATTTAATTTTAGTCCTATAACCGAATAGGAGATATCGGGTGGTGTAGGAAGAAATGGGTAAAACTATGCTACATCAGCTTGGGTCAAGAAAACTTACAGTTAGCCGATATTTATGCTTTCAAATTAAGGGAAAGCTCTGGGGAAAACTATTCCGATAACTCACCCTGAGATTCGAAATCACGACCTTAAGGTTTATTCTTCTACAATGAGAGGCCAAGTAATTGAAAGGCACTCTATGTGATGCTAATGACGAGTTGCTTCTTCGTGAGGCTCCAAAACTGCAACAACGCGTCGAGGTATCGACTGCAATCGTTCTGGAGGGATATGGACACACGCATCTCGCAGTCCTACGCACAATTATTCTTTTGTAGTTGGTGCTGGGATCATGAACAGCATCCCATAAATGCTCGATTGAATTCAGATCGAATGACCTGGACGACCAAACCATGGTTGTAAACTAGAGTGCTCATCAAACCACCTGTGAATATGTCACTCTGTTCTTTTGGAATATGATATCTCCATCAGGGTACTCTTGTGCCATACAGGGATGCAGATGGTCTGGAAGAATTTCCACATAACGTGCAACAGCCATTGACCTCTGCACCCGGAGAACGCAGCCGAGGCTTGTCTGCACACAACCCTGTTGACACGCAGATTCACACCTCCATCAGCTGGAACCGGAATTCATCGGACCATACCACACTGCACCACTGTTGCATGGTCCATTGCTGGTTTTCGCGGGCCCATGCACGTCGTTCAGCTTTGAGTCGAGGTATCAGCAAAGGAATACGAGTTGGTTGTCGGCTGTTGCAGCCGCTGTAGTACTGTTGGAAAGGGGTTCGTGACACTCAACATTCAACTGGGCGGAGATCTGACTCACTTTAGTTTTTCGAGCGTCCCGTATGGTTTGACTGATTGACGTGACGAATCACCTATGGACTAGCTGAGTGGCGGTTTATACATGTGGAAAATACTGCAACATTGAAGATCCACTCTGATTACTTTTGACCTTGTAAATCCGAATTCTTGTGTAATCTCCGATATGCTATTATTATGTACCGATTATTATCATATCATGTTGCCATATTCATTACACCCGTGTCTGTAACAGATTAGCGTCCACACTAGCGCCATACGCCACATTCAGCCGCAACACTCGGGCACCTTTACTAATGGAACAATCCTTCCCATGACTTTTGCCACTGAGTGCAGATAGTTCTTGTTAATCCAGGTAAACGTTCACTACACATTTCGTTGTTTATATAATAAGAATAAGTTGGCTAACGTGATAGTAAGATTTTGTAAAACCATGTTTTCATGATCACAAGAGAAAGCGAATAGCGATCTTGATAAAGTGCTCATAAGTACGATATTTAAAAATTCAAACCAATAACAAAGAATTTCTCAGAAATGGTTAATGCTGCAAACAAATGTTATTTCACAAAAATTTTGTGTCTTAACGAGATCTCCATATTGATGTTTATTAAGATTTCACATATATCTTACGGTTTATAAGGGATAAGTAATACAACATAGGGGACACCTCGCTCACTTATACCTACACAGATTCATTTTGGCTGCCACTCTCCAATGTGAAACAACCACAAGAGGCTACCGGCCGCAGACATACAGCCATAAAGAAGCGTGGAAAACGGTACCAGGCCCGAAGAAACGCCCCGGTGATGGAGCTGCCTAGAGATGGCTGTGAACGTTCCAACGACCAATCAGCCTCCTAGTGTGAACGGATAGTACTGTTTCCGTTGAACAAGCATCCGTACCATCTGTATACACTGCCATATCTACGAAATCTTGTAGCATACTTCAAAAATGAGATGGAAGCGCAATAAATGGGAAATGATGGAAAGAAGCCCGTAGTAGATAGAAAACCAGACCAGCATTCGTCTACGGACCAAAGGAAACCACGAGAAAACAAGGTTAGAGTAAGAGACCAACGGAAATCGAACCTGGTACCTTCCGAATGCGCGCTTCATATGTTACCGCTAAGCCATTTCTTTGGTTTGGCTTACGGTTTCACAGTTATACAAAAGTCATTTAGAATGAAAACTACTTCACAAACTATCTGCAGAAAATCCAAGTTGCACATGTCATTTGTCATGCAAACATCATAATGATTTTGTACTTGTATACAAGTCGTTAGAGGGTTTTTTGAGAAAATAGAAGGTAACGAGACTTTTACGTGTAATTGGGTAGTCTGGTGTGGGAGGAGTTTCTTAGATACTTTAAGTCGCATTCCTGCAAGATGCTGAACTTAGAACACAAATTAGACATTTAACCTACTTTTGGATGAGTTATACCTACTGTTCACAGACGCGCGTGGGCGGGGTTTGGTTACACAGTGTTTTTGTTTTTCGATTCAATGGAGTTCAAAACGTATGTTTATTTTCAGTGAAATCTCAAATTCGAAATTTTGGGTGGAATAGATAGGCAGTGCATAGATCTATAGTGGCAGCGACGAAAGTTAGGATTATTTTTGATACTTAGAATGGTGACGTTTTCATTGCAAGAACAGCATGTAATCATTCGTTTTCTCCATTTTCGTGTTGTGACACCTATTGAAATTCATCGCCAGTTGAGTAAGCCATGTGATGATGTTACCATGGATGTGTCTAATGTGCGTTCCTGGGTGCAACAGTTCAATGAAGGCAGAACATCTTGTGGCAACAAACCAAGACAGTTGCAGAAATTGCCTCCAAAATTGGCATTTGCGTGGGATCGGTGCACAAAATCCTGCATGCAAATCTGAAAATGCTCAATCGGCAATTCTCAAAAACAACGTTCTCCACTCGCCGGATGTCATCAGACCGGCTGGTGCCAGGCCGTGGCTGTCGCACCTAGGAACGTACATTAGACACATCCATGGTACCAGCACCACATGCTTCACTCAACTGGCGATAAATTTGAATAGCTATCACACAACGAAAATGGAGAAAACAAATGATTACACGCTGTTCTTGCAATGAAAACGTCGCCATTTTAAGTATCAAAAGCAGTCCTAACTCTCGTCGCTGTCACTAGAGATCTATGCACTGTACAGTGCTGCCAACTCTGTCACACATTCACAAAGAGTCCACGTGTATTTAGAAAAAACCAGAAGTTCCTATCTGGTCCCAGTCCTGAAACAATAGATGTTAAAACTTGAACGCACCTCGTATATATAAACATATGAGTCAATATTTTTGTGTAATCTTTTATGAATTACTAGTTATTCAAAAGTCATCCAGAATTATGAGGATTTCAGAGGTTATTCCCAGAAGATTCAACATAATATGCATTTCATTTATGAGAGAATCTTAAACATGTAATAATTTTGATAATTTAATAAAAATGGTTAGTGTTATGTATGAGAAAATAAAGGTACTCGAAAAAGAATAGTTCAGAATGGGAAAGGCTTTATCTTTAATTATTTATTTATTTTTAAATCTTCTTGTCGTAACGTTAGATGACGTTGAACCTAAATACAAAGTTTTGTATTTAACCGAGTTCGTTTTTGAGAGTAGTACTATTAACTGATGGACACACACACACACACACACACACACACACACACACACACACACACACACACACAGAGAGAGAGAGAGAGAGAGAGAGAGAGAGAGAGAGAGAGAGAGAGAGAGAGAGAGAGAGAGAGAGAGAGAGAGAGAGAGAGAGAGCGTGGCAGAGAGAGTGCGAGAGAGGGGGAGACCTTTTCTAGAAATTCTCATGGAGCCACAAAACATGTATTTCTCGGGATGAAATGTTATAGTAGAATACAATAAGTACCTCCCCTACTTCTATACGCAGTAGATGACAGAAAGAATCAGCGGATCCCAAAACATGTATTTCTGGGGAAATTTCGCTATGGAGTTTTCGGATGAAATGTAATACTTCGCCTACTTACTGTACTTAGCAGAGAAGGTATGAATTGAATGAGAAGTTTATTTTCATTGAGCTGGAAAAGCCTCTCCCTCTGAAAATACTTTTATTTAAAAATACAACAAATTAAAATAGTTTTTATTGTCTTTTGTTCTAAGTATCTGTCACATACGCCAGTAATGCATGCAAGTGGAAATACTGACCTGAATAGGAAATCAATACGTCACATACACTGCTAATGCATGGAATTGGAAATACTGACCTGAATAGGAAATCAATATATGCTATTGGTCAACCATCTCAGAGGTAATAATTCATTCAGTTCACTGAATAATTTATAGCGTCTCAGTTTGCACACCAGCAGGTACTTCTTTTTACAATAATGTATCACAAATTTGAAGTTTCACACCTATTAAATGTTGAAATTCAAAATTCCTACTCATTAGAGATTAAATTTACGGCTTCTGAATCTTTCTTAAATACACAAAGGAGTAATGGACGTTACACTGAAATCCCATATTCAGTAACAAAGTTAAAGTCGTATACTAGAGTCAAAGAATGAGTTACCCGAGGAAACATTCGAGGGCAGTTACTAAGTACCCGACCTAGTGCATAGATGTTTGCTTTTTGGGTAAATGACTATGGTATAAAGCACCAACCTTATACAGCTTAACTTTAAAGTGGGGCGATACTCCGTTGTTTAGCAGACTTTGTACACATGGAACAAATTGATCATCGCTGCAATACTTTCATTTGAAAGGTCTCAGTCCAACCAATATCAAAACCGAACTCTGGGGAGTGTTGCTTTGTTTACAATGACAAAATATTAGGCGACTTTAAACGAGGCGGTCAAACATCGCAGTGGTGGACCGAACAAGGTGATCAAGGCAGAAATTGTTAAGAAAAGCCATAAAACGGTATTGGATGACCATTGACTGAAAGTGCGCCAGCTGGTAGACAGGGTAGGCATTTTAAAGACTGCTGTACATTGCATGTTGACTAAACATTTGAACGGAATAAAAACAGCGTCGCGAGGATGTTTCATTCCAGATTTTGGGATGTTTCACAGCAGTAAAGTCGAGATTTTGCTTTGATTCATTACCACGGATCAAATATAGGTCCATCACTTCGCATCTGAGATGAAGGAACAATCTCAATCAGCCTCAAAGTTTCATTGTTTTAAAGACAAGTAAGATCATGACGTCAGTTTTAGTAAGAGCATGGGATATTTTTATAGATTACTTTCAAAAGGGAAGACAATCAATTGCGAGTATTGTCACCGATCGCATTGTTGTGTTGGAACCGCAGCAAAGCCAGAGCTGTGCACGTGGGCAGGAAAGAAAGAGAAGGAGAGTAGTGAAATGTGAAATGTGTAGTGTTTAACGCCCGCTTTTACTACGGCACCGCAGGCGGTGACACTGATGGTACATGAGATGAAGATGGAGCACCGGTGGAATGAGATGGAAGGGGAAACCGGAGGTCTTGGAGAAAACCCGCCCCAGCGCCGTGTTGTCCACCACAAATCTCACTTTGCGGTCACCTGGGATCGAACCCGGGCCGCTTGTGCGTAGAGCTGAACGCTTGCCGAGAGAGAGAAAGAGACAGAGAGAAGTCTGGAATTTTCCGCTTTTCTGATGCGGTCCCGATTGTTATCGAATGGTCTGCTGTATTCCAGACAATGACTGGGGGGTATAAATAGCGGCAAAGTGTGAGAAGCAGTCAGTTGTGTTGTAATTGTGTAAGTTGTGTGATTGTGGACATCTGAACTGTGCCGCAGTGATTCTTTTGTTTGTTTACGTGTGGTGGAGCAATGAGACGACCTTGAAGACTGCTGTTTGTCAATGTTACATCTTTTTGATGCTGCAAGGGTTCTGTTTAATGCCATAAAGAGTGTTTTTAAATTTCTGCTAACAAGACTTTAGATTCTACGCAACCCAAGAAGTCACAGTATTATGCGAAGTTGTTTTTCAGTGACGAAATCAAGAAGAAATAACAGCATTTGGTGAAAAAAAATTGTTTCATCAAGACAATCCACCAGTTCACACGTCCGTTACTACGATGGCCAAAATAAATTAGTAAAGATTCCAATTTCTCCATCAAGCACCCTATTCACCAGATTTAGTTTCCTGAACTACTTTCTGTTTCCAAAATTGGAAAGAAAAAAAAAGATGACTCAGGTTAAAAGATTTGCCAACAATAAGGAGGTAGGGTCTGTGGTTAGAGGCCACACGTTTCTCACTATAAACAGAGTATCGAAGCTATTGAACATCGCTAGGAAAACTGTATCAAGCTGAAAGGATACTATGTAGGAAAACAATCATAGTTTCCCCAAAACTTTTGTGTTTTCTTTATTAATTTGGGTACTTCTGCGACTGCTCGTTATTATCTCTCATGGAAAGCAGATACTTTCCATGAGGTAGTTAGTGTATTGGACAAATTGCAGTTGCTCACTGCATAATATGTAACCGTATCACAGTTTGAATGCTGTCGTTGCGCATCTCTCAATGGAATGAAGTCTGCCACATTAAGAATTTCATGAAACATGTCCACTTACATCTTCTTACCGATTCGAGTACCTAACTATTTGCATTCCACCCAAAAATTGGGTAGATAGAGATTTCAGCAGAAATTTGTTTTGAGGATTTTTGAATAAATGGATATATAAGAAGCTTGTAACAATTATAAAAAGACCTTCTGTGTGTGTCTGTGCGTGAGAGAGAGAGAGAAAGAGAGAGAGAGCAACATAACCCAACAATGATATGTCGAATAAATATCAAACTTGTATTCAAGTTAGGATTTTCCGAAGACGCGACATAAGATTCAAACAAACAAACAACGTTTATTTATTTGTTGTTTTTTTTTTTCAAAAATGTTACAAACATCTTTTTTTATTAAAATACCAAAATGCCACACACTTCAGATATTTGCTTGTCAAATAAAGTGTATATTAAATTTTCTGGGAAGAGTCTGTTAAGTTTTCTTTATTTGGAAGGAATGTTGCATATTTGTTTATATCTGGTGAACCGTAAGGGACAGCCAAAACTGTACGACACAAAATATATAAATACTTATAAAACACAAATCATTTCAAATAACGTTTGAGTGTGTGTGTGTGTGTGTGTGTGTGTGTGTGTGTGTGTGTGTGTGTGTGTGTGTGTGTGTGTGTGTGTGTGTGTGTGTGTGTGTGTGTGTGTGTGTGTGTGTGTGTTTGAAATAACGTTCAAACATTTACGAAACACCCGGCGTTCTTGGTTTGAATGTTTCCAATATTTTATAAATATTTTAAATGCTCTCACTACTCAGTCTTCGCTGCAGTGCCACTTAATGTAACCCATGGCGTAACAGCCCGCTAGCCAACAGAGCCTGCCAACCAGACTGCCGACCTCACGTCAACATACGCAAGACAGGGGTGGGCGATCATCCAAACAACACGGCATCCCCATCCGGAAAGTTGGCTTTCTTGAGCAGGGTTCGCTACCTAGTGTAGCTCCTCAACTTCGTCACGATGCTGAGTAGGTACCGGTCCTATACCCGAACTTAAAATCCGCACCCCGAGGGGTAGGATCGATCCCAGGTGCATTCCGTGGCAGGGAACATAAGCACAATGCTCTAGCCACTATGCTACGGCACAGAACAAATTCCACGAAAAGAGTATATCAATTTAAAAAAAACAGCATATAGCAACCGCTTTTAAACATTGGACTATCTCTTCTATAATTCCTTTGTAGCTACATTTGTGTAAAAGTTTTCCTTTATTGACATAAAGCAGATGTTTTGTAAGAAAGCTTTGTAGCAGCTACTATTGGATATACAAAGACTTGTAACTGTAACACATCAGATTCTTTATATTACCTTTTTCCAACATTTACCTATAGTAAGTATTGTATTTCACCAAATATATATATATATATATATATATATATATATATATATATATATATATGAGATCCTCTGATTCAAAAGTATATTTATAAACGAATTAATATGTGTAAGTGCAAGACAGAGCTTACCTCAAAATGTGTATGTGCTTATTAAGTACTGAGCAGACAGTACACTAACATCTTACAATTACAAATTCACTTTATATTAACAAAATTTCATCACTTACAGTCTAACAAAAATTCAGTCTTTAACTGCCCCGTTCACAATTTCCATTTATTTTTAACCTTCCACAGAAATGTTTCCACACTTTTCAGTTCTGATTAG
Source organism: Mantis religiosa (assembly GCA_030765055.1). Classification (NCBI taxonomy): domain Eukaryota; kingdom Metazoa; phylum Arthropoda; class Insecta; order Mantodea; family Mantidae; genus Mantis; species Mantis religiosa. Next base: position 248,677,527 of record CM060948.1, read on the forward strand.
TCTTTAAAAATTGTTCTCATTGTCAACTCTTTGTTTCTATTCAACCATTTTCTACCATTCAATTTTTGTCTCCAACACTCTGTCTCCGAGCATTCTAATAATCAATGAATCCCATTTTCTTTTTCCTTACATGCAGGACATCTTTCCTTTAACATACTCATCGTCTCATCCCTCAGTTTCCAAATTCCCAAACGAAGCCATGCAATCCCTTCCCGTTCTCTTTTATCGCACACCTTAAGGTTTAACTCCTTCCCAAATTCGGGTTTCCATTCCTTATAAAAGCTGTCTTTTTATCCGTCATTTGTGTATATAATATTTGCCTATCCATATCTTCTAGTCTATCCCTAATTATTTTCCGGCTTCCCTTCATTAATATATATCCTGGTGCCCACATATTCCCAAATCCATTGGTCACTAAAATCTCTTTAATTTCTCCAAACAATGTTCTACTATGCTGCTGAATTTTTTGAAAGTTAAAGTACAGTTGGTATCATCCAAAAAACAAAAAGTTGGATAAATACCAAATGTTATGTTTAAGTGCAGCTTCTTTCAAGATGTAACAAAAAAAAAAAATGTCTGGACCCAACATTATCCTATAAAAGTGGTAAAATTTTGTTGTTTTTAGTGACTCAATTTCGGGGGATTTTGATTAAAATACATTTTTAATTACCGATATGAAGAGTATTTATTTACATCTTAAATGTTCTATGAAATTTTGTGTATCCCTCTTCATTCTGACTGAAATTTGTGTGAATTTGTACTTCTGGGAAATTATAATAGATAAAAACTTCCGCAAATAACTGTTCCTCTATATTAGTAGTTATATTTTTTTCCGAATACATTTGACGAAACCTTGGAAAACTTGCAATTCTTTTTCAATTATAGTTTCGTAAGAGCTCGTTAGACTGGCCTTGTAGTTCAAGTTGGTAGAATTAAACCAAGGTTATGATTAACTTAGTAACGTGAAAGTCTAATACATTGTATTAAATGGATTCGTTTTTCATTTAACGTCCTCCAACGTTAAGTCATATCGGACGACGAATGTAATTGGTGAAACAATGCTCAAATGAACTCCAGGGTCCATAGAACTTAGAGTTAGTCGACATTCACCTTTCAGGATAAGGGAAAACCAGAACGAAACCTTATGCAGGTAACTCACCCTGTGAGAGATTCGAACATCTTGAATGTGGGGTAGTGTTGACTTAACGTGATTTATGCCCAATTTCACCAACAGATGTTACGACTTAACACAAGTTTAGCAATAGTTGAAATGAAAATTGCATTTCACCAACAAGTGTTAGCTTAACACTCGTGTTAAATCTCTTATTAAACTAACAAGCCCAATTTCTGTTGTTAAAGTCCTTAACAATTGTAAATAGTCAAGACGGCGGCCGTGAACGCAGCTGTTGATGTCGATTTGCTATATTTAAGACCGTCGAAATGACATTCGTAATAGAGTATGGCCTATGACGAGAAAATATTTTGAGGAGCTATAAGAAGAAAAGTTTCTACAGAGCTATAGACTGTCAAAACAAGTTGCAATGAAGGTTACTGCGGAAGTACATGAGAGGTTAGAACATGCATCGAAAGGAATATGCCGATCTCGCCTTTGCTTCAAGTATTAATAACTTTGTTATTTTATAATTCTCTGAATTATGTGTATAATACACTGTCCACCTCCCGTCTTGAAACGTTCAAGTCACTCGTCACTTGTCCTTCGCACCTCGTTTTAAATTTACATAATACTTAGAACATGCATCGAAAGGAATATGCCGATCTCGCCTTTGCTTCAAGTATTAATAACTTTGTTATTTTATAATTCTCTGAATTATGTGTATAATACACTGTCCACCTCCCGTCTTGAAACGTTCAAGTCACTCGTCACTTGTCCTTCGCACCTCGTTTTAAATTTACATAATACTTAGAACATGCAGCGAAAGGAATATGCCGATCTCGCCTATGCTTCAAGTATTAATAACTTTGTTATTTTATAATTCTCTGAATTATGTGTATAATACACTGTCCACCTCCCGTCTTGAAACGTTCAAGTCACTCGTCACTTGTCCTTCGCACCTCGTTTTAAATTTACATAATACACTCCTGGAAATGGAAATAAGAACACATTGACGCCGGTGTGTCAGAGCCACCATACTTGCTCCAGACACTGCGAGAGGGCTGTAAAAGCAATGATCACACGCACGGCACAGCGGACACACCAGGATCCGCGGTGTTGGCCGTCGAATGGCGCTAGCTGCGCAGCCTTTGGGCACCGCCGCCGTCAGTGTCAGTCAGTTTGCCGTGGCATACGGAGCTCCATCGCAGTCTTTAACACTGGTAGCAAGGCGCGACAGCGTGGACGTGAACCGTATGTGCAGTTGACGGACTTTGAGCGAGGGCGTATAGTGGGCATGCGGGAGGCCGGGTGGACCGGCCGCCGAATTACTCAACACGTGGGGCGTGAGGTCTCCACAGTACATCGATGTTGTCGCCAGTGGTCGGCGGAAGGTGCACGTGCCCGTCGACCTGGGACCGGACCGCAGCGACGCACGGATGCACGCCAAGAAAGTCGGATCCTGCGCAGTGCCGTAGGGGACCCCGCTGCCACTTCCCAGCAAAATTAGGGACACTGTTGCTCCTGGGGTATCGGCGAGGACCATTCGCAACCGTCTCCATGAAGCTGGGCTACGGTCCCGCGCACCGTTAGGCCATCTTTCGCTCACGCCCCAACATCGTGCAGCCCGCCTCCAGTGGTGTCGCGACAGGCGTGAATGGAGGGACGAATGGAGACGTGTCGTCTTCAGCGATGACAGTCGCTTGTGCCTTGGTGCCAATGATGGCCGTATGCGCGTTTGGCGCCGTGCAGGTGAGCGCCACAATCAGGACTGCATACGACCGAGGCACACAGGGCCAACACCCGCCATCATGGTGTGGGGAGCGATATCCACACTGGCTGTACACCTTTGGTGATCGTCGAGGGGACACTGAATAGTGCACAGTACATCCAAATTATCATAGAACCCATCGTTCTACCATTCCTAGACCGGCAAGGGAACTTGCTGTTCCAACAGGACAGTGCACATCCGCATGTATCCCGTGCCACCCAACGTGCTCTAGAAGGTGTAAGTCAACTACCCTGGCCAGCAAGATCTCCGGATCTGTCCCCCATTGAGCATGTTTGGGACTGGATCAAACGTCGTCTCACGCGGTCTGCACGTCCAGCACGAACGCTGGTCCAACTGAGGCGCCAGCTGGAAATGGTATGGCAAGCCGTTCCACAGGACTACATCCAGCATCTCTACGATCGTCTCCTTGGGAGAATAGCAGCCTGCATTGCTGCGAAAGGTGGATATACACGGTGCTAGTGCCGACATTGTGCATGCTCTGTTGCCTGTGTCTATGTGCCTATGGTTCTGTCAGTGTGATCATGTGATGTATCTAACCCCAGGAATGTGTCAATAAAGTTTCCCCTTCCTGGGACATTGAATTCACGGTGTTCTTATTTCAATTTCCAGGAGTGTACTTAGAACATGCATCGAAAGGAATATGCAGATCTCGCCTTTGCTTCAAGTATTAACTTTGCGATTTTATAACTCACTGAATTATGCATATAATACACTGTCCACCTCCCGTCTTGAAACATTCGTCACTCACCACTTGTCCTTCTTCGCACCTCGTTTTGAATTTACGTAATACTGAGTTACAACATGCATCGGGAAGATGCCGATCTCGCCTTTGCTTGAAGTATTAATAACGTTGTGATTTTATAATTCACTAAATTATGTGGATCCGTGTCAATTGTTACGTTACGTTTGTTAACGTCGATTTTAACATCCGTTGGTGATCTGGGGGTCATCGGGCATTAGAGTTCTTTTTTTAATTTTTTATTTGCGTATGTTAATATTTTTCTTGCCGATACATTAATTTTGATATTACATGTTAATTAGAACCAATCGGTGTGAAGTAGATTAACATCCTAATCAGACCTTTAGGTTAGCAGCACTTCATAGCTAAATCTATTATAATGTAATTAGGTATTTTTCAACTCCAATCTCATCCATTTGGTTGAAATGGTTTAAAAGCTATGGATTAACTTGTTCGTTCTCTTATGCCAATAGAGCATGTTGCTGTGGAAAAGAAAAGAAAAGAAATACAATTATTGGCCTGATATCTTAAACCTGAATTCAAATTATGTCCACTCCCTGGGCTTTTGTGCACCTCTCCTAGAGTACTGAACCTCTTAAAACAACAGCAAAAGCAACTTTTGACCCGAATTCTTAAAAATTTCAGTCATATTATCTTAAGCAAAGTTCGTTGCAATCATGGCTTTATGAGTCTGCTGTGCAAGGGTTTAAGACCCGGCTGAGCTTAAGAAAGTTTACCTAGCCAAGGGATTTCTAGATATGCTACAGGCCAAATATATGAGCGCATATCCGCATATGAAAGTCAATTAGCAAACATATTTGTAATAATAATAATAATAATAATAATAATAATAATAATAATAATAATAATAATAATAATAATAATAATAATAATAATAATAATAATGATAATGATAATGATGATGATGATGATGATAATAATAATAATAATAATAATAATCATAATAATAATAATCATAATAATCATAATAATCAAAATAATAATAATAATAATAATAATAATAATAATAATAATAATAATAATAATAATAATAATAATAATAATAATAATAATAATAATCATAATAATCATAATAATAATAATAATAATAATAATAATAATAATAATAATAATAATAATAATAATAATAATAATAATAATAATAATAATAATAATAATAATAATAATAATAATAATAATAATAATAATAATAATAATAATAATAATAATAATAATAATAATAATAATAATAATAATAATAATAATAATAATAATAATAATAATAATAATAATAATAATAATAATAATAATAATAATAATAATAATAATAATAATAATAATAATAATAATAATAATAATAATAATAATAATAATAATAATAATAATAATAATAATAATAATAATAATAATAATAATAATAATAATAATAATAATAATAATAATAATAATAATAATAATAATAATAATAATAATAATAAATACCGAATCTGTTCCTCCGCAAATCTAATACAGTTTAATGCTTTTATCGTAATTAACGTGCCTGAATAGAAGAATCGTTCTATGTTAGATCATGGTTGTGAGTTATAAATGAGAATTGTAATGAAAAATAAATTGGCGTGATTCAGAATTTATAAGCTAATTCCTATTTGACTTCTTTTTCTTCTAGTTAAACATTTTTATCGACGAATTGCATTATTGATGGTGTGTAAATATGTGAATGGAAAGTCTATTATGTAAGATAATCATAATTTTAAAACCACAAAATGGAATACTTTATAAATACCTACCTCAACAAAAAGGGGGGGGGGGTGGGTCACAACGCAACTATTCCGTAAAATGGCCATTATAAAGTCGCCTTGGCCATATGAATAATCGAACCAGACAACGGACCCGATCGTGTACATGTGTTAATGACCGGTCCCGTTGATAGAACTATAGACCCCACGAAACAATCCTCAGCCATTTCTTGATTTTAGATTCTTCGTTGATGCCACTCGGGAATATTCGCCTTCCAGAAGCTTCAAAGCGAGGCACCTTCTCAGTGGATAACGAAGTGTGGTTCAGTGTTAGTTGTGATCCAGTAGTGATAGTTGTCTCACTTTCAAGAGGTCCCGAGTTCGAATCTCGCTCAGGGCGAGTTATCTGGATAAGGTTTTTTCCCGGGATTTTCTCTTATCATAAACAGAGGAATCTCTGGCAAAACTAACCTCTAAGGACTATGAGCTCATTTGATCATCATTTCAACCATTTCATTTATTTTTCAATATGACTTAATGTTGGAGGACGTAAACTGAAAACGGGGTGGTGATACACTGCCACTCAAAAGTTTTTGAACACATCTCATTTTTAGGATTTATTGAAACGATGGAATAAAAGAGGCATAATATGTGGTCACAACGGTATATTTAATGAAAATCAGCAACCTCCCCTAGCTTTAATTACGGCTTTGCAATCTCTGGGCATTCTTTCTATTAAGTGCGCTAGTGCATCTTCAGAAATATCCCTCCATGCGTTTTGCACATGACCCCACAATACATTTACACATTAGAGGATTGTTTGTTTCTGACCTCTCTGTCTACATGATCCCAAAGTAGTTCAATAGAATTGTAGATAAGGCTTTGAGGGGGCCAAACCATTATCTTCAAGTCTTTTCTCTCTTCCAATCGTTCAAAGTATCTTCTACAGAGTAAATATGTCTGTATGCTTAGGATCATTGCCCTGCTGCAGAGTGAAACCCTTGCCAATTAACCGCATTCCAGATGGTTTGGCATGGCGTTGGATAATGTTATAATAATGCTCCTTCTTCATAATTACTTCTATTTTCACAATATCGCATGTCCTATTACCACCAACACAACCCCATGCCACCAGCGAACCACCTCCATGTTTGACTATAGGAGATATGCGTTCACATTTTACACGTCGGACAAATTGACGACCCTTTGAACTAAATAACTCAAGCTTAGATTCATCAGTAAATAACACCTTTTTCCACTAATCCCACACGTCGGTTGGCCCATTGTAATTTTTCCGTTTATTGACAGCTTTCAGTAGGGGTTTCTTTGCCGCAATGCAACTTTTGAAGCAGAATTTAGAATTTCATTGAAGATTATTTTAAAACATCATAGTAAAAAGGGAATGAGGCTAAAAAGTAAAGTATAGATTGAAGAGATAAAAGCAAAGGAAAACGAACATTATTAATGTTTTAATAATAATGATAATATTATTGCAAATTTTAAAGAAATATTGTTTAAATGCTAAGTTGTTTAGAAATGATTTAAAGGAAAAATTCCTAAATATTACCAAATATGGTAACAAAAACTATTCAGTGAAAATGTGAAGTGGACCAATTAAAATGTGTCCAATTGCCATAGCAACGACAATGCCAGTTACTTAGCCTAATTTGACGTTCTTCTGCACATAGAGGCCGCAGAGAAAGGACGCAAATGCTTTTCGGTTCGTAATCTTCCAATCAGACGCTGTAGATAATAAAGTATTTCTTTAACAAAAAATACATCAACGCCTACAAAAGTGTATATTAATCAAGTGTAACGACGGGTTTGTGTAAATCATTCAATTTAATTAAAACACAATTTTATAAAAGAAAGTCACAACGATAATTTCAATTTTTTTCTTACATAATAATCATCCCTTCCTATCCTGAACCATGCCCAAGGTAAGAGATCATGCAAGGACGAGAGCAGCTGAGGTAACAACGATTTCCAAAACATCGTAACCAACGCCAAGGGCCGGACGTTGCAGCATCCAACCCACGCGGAGATCAATTTGCGATCCTGTCACAAAACGCTTCCCAACCTGAGGCTTCAAGATAATTAACGTGATGCTGCATATCATCCTCATCCCATTTGCGATTCCTATCGCACCTTTCACATGTGATACTGAAGTTATCTCTTCACTTTAGAAACAAATACTCATAGATTCATCCTTCAACTGGTTCAGTTTCGCTGTCAGAATGGGTGCTGTTTGAAAGGATCACGTTTGCTGATCACTAGGGCCTAGATTTCATGTAATATGAAATTAAGAAATATGTACATAAATATGTAGCCAAAATTTCTTAAATATGTAGATATATGTAATTCTTTATTATAAAATATAAACTCCTGGTAGGCTAGTCAAATCTCTATGTTTAGTGTTAATCAGTTCACTTTTACTACCAAGCACAAGCTCTCCCATAAGTGTTCAAGTCACATTAGAACGGTATGCACAATTATTTATTAAGACTGGGTTCTCGATACTTGCGACCTCGATACTCACGATACTTCAGAAAATTCGCTCGGTACTTTTTCGATGCTTTGGTGGTTAATATGCAATTTATATTTTATTTTAAAATAATTAAATATTATTTCCGCAAGTAGAACATTGCAACGCCCGAGAAATTGCCAAGAATGTAGTTCCTGTACATTAACATTATATAAGAAAATAATGGTGTGTCAGATTCAGTGACAGTTACCAGTTCCCAAGAAGAAATTACTACATATCTCAAAGATGATTTGTCACCTCCTCTTTCTAGTAGACTGTATTACTGAATAACAAATTCGAAATTTCCTGAACTAAAAAAATAGCCGCTAAATATTTGTGTATTCTACCTGCAGAAGTTTTCTCTGAACGACTATTTAGCATAGCAGGACTCATGTGTATCAGAAAAAGAAGTAGACTTGACTCCGAAAGAGTGAAAATTATAGTTTTTTTTAACAAAACATTATAAAAGTGGACTGTTTTGCTTTTAAATGTCTAATAGAGTTTAAAAATAAGAACACTGCTGGTTTTGCATAATTAAATATGTACATCTAATTACATTGGCACTGTACAGTTTTCCCAACAGTTCTACAGGTAGAAATGACGGTATCGAGTATCGAAGTATCAGGTATCGTAGAAAGTATCGTGCATCGGTTTCGAGATTTGACTATCGAGAAAAACTATTATCGACCCATTCCTATTATAATATACTTTTTGTTCTTTGCCATGTACAGTCTTCTGTTTGGATATACTGGTTCTTTCAGAAATACTTTTACAAACTTCAGGTATGGATTCCTCACACCAAAAGAAGGGGAAAAGTTCATATGAATATATATCCCATAATTCTTGGTGTTCGCGTTATTCCTGTCACAACGAAAGTGTGAATTCAATGGCCTTCGGGGTCCAACCTCAAAACTTCATTTCTCTATGAACTCACAGAAGGCTTTGACCTATTCTACTACATACGGTAGATGGCGAAGTGTTTCCATGGAGACTTATTTACATTTGTCATTTGTTATCAGTCTGTCTTGAATGTTTCAGTTGTGTACATCTAGTGTGCTAACTGCACGTGTTTCGTTCCACCATGGCTGGATATTCATTTCGTGAACGGGTAGACATGATTTCGATGTATGATCGTGAGAATGGTAATGGAAGCGAGGCTGCATTTATCTATAAGATGGAGTTTCTAGACCGAAGACAACCGAGTCATCCAACCTTTGTCGCTGTTTATCATCGCCTAGCTGAGACAGGAACCGTTGCACCACGGACTATTGATAGAGGCAGACCAAAATTTGTTCGTACATCAGAACGCGAAGAACAGATGTTAAAGTGTGTCGAAGACAATCCAGGTATCAGTACAAGAAAATTGGCTGTGGCATCTGGTACACTCACATGTAACAACATGAAGGGTACTTCACGAGCAGTTCCTGTATCAATATCATATTCAATGAACACGTATGGGCAGATCGTAATCCTCATGCTGTACTTCAGGCTAGACATCAGTAACAGTTTAGTCTGAAGGTATGGGTTGACATTGTAGGTGACTGTCTGGTAGATCCACACGTTTCACCAGCACATCTTTCGCCACCATCCCGGAGTTTTTGAAAAGGTGCGACATTCCATGATTCGACAAGAGGAGGCATGCATAGAAGCAAGAGGAGGACATTTCCAGCGTTTATTGAGTTTTATGTGTTATAAGTGTGCCACTGTGTTGAACACCTCATAACGAAAAACAAAGGATTAATGGACATATGTTCATATGCACTTTTTCCCTCTTTTGGTGCGAGGAACCCATATCCGATGTCTGTAAAAGTGTTTCTGAAACATCCTGTGTATATAAATGAATTGGCGTTTGTTGGTCTCACAAAACCTCGAGAACGGCTGAACCGATTTGCCTAATTTAAGTTTTGAAATATTTGTATAAGTCCTAGGAAGGTTTGAAAGGTGAGGAAAAAAATCCTGAAGTGATAACGTACCGGGTAATTAACGAAATATAAACGCACACACGTAAACTTTTACGGATCACATACATCTTTTATTTTCAACAAACAAAAGCATTACAAATTAGAAAGATATTCCACTCCTTTCTAAAGTCTTCAAAGCTATTTCACATACCATATTTTACTAAATAACATTTATCGCTTGTTATAAAGGCTAAATTTTTTATTAGCATAATGATATACCTTTCGAAGATTAGTCACAAAATTAATTTCTGAACGCACTATAACACTGTAAATATTTGACCACAGACAATAAACTTATAAACTTCATTTTCAAGCATCTATGAAGAGCTTCCATTCGTCTGGGTCGGGAATTTTACCAAGAGCATTCATCAAACCATCAATGTCACAACAGTAACTCAAATTCTCTGCCTTTCTGAAATAGATAATATTGATGTATCTCTGTGTAAAACATTCCATTCCCTTAGCTTAGAACCTAAAAGTTCTGCTTGAGATTTGGTTAGATTTAAGTCTAGGACCAAATCGTTTAACTCTCCTTGAGTTACCTCAAGATGCAGGTTGAAATCTGAGTCTTCAAAATCTGTTCCTGAGCTTGAGAAACTAGTGGGTAATCACTTCTTTCGGACTTGTACTCTAATTTCCAGGTTTCAGGAGGAACAGAAATAGGCATCTCATCACTGTGAGCAACAGGTCCAAAAGGTGATGGAATGTTTGGTATTCAATTTTCATTTTAAGCCCTGTTATTTTAGTCATACAAAAATAGCAATCATCAATATGGTTCACTAGTTCCCTATATACAATGGGAATTCCAAAAGTCTTGGAAACTTTACGTTTATTCTTTAACCACTCTCTTAACCAGCTGGAGCAATTTATGCAAACTACGTGGGGAGCCCAACTGCGGTTTTGATCACCAAGTTTAAGATCAAAATGTAATTCATAAGCCTTTTCTTTGGGCGGTGTAATTTTCTGTCTATTAGAATTTATTGTATATTCACCGTACACGTAACTGGAAGTATCAGGATTATTTTTACATATTTTCGACATATTTACTCCTACATTAGTATATTCAATAGATTTATGAAGCAATTATACTTTCAAATTATGTTGTTTAATGTCCTCACTTGGTCACACTACACACAACGTCACACTAGTAAAATTTACAAATCACTGATTCTGCTATGGATGAAACTGGTACTCATTTCCAGGTAAACATAAATTAAGCCATAGAGAACATTACTAACTTACTGTAAGAGTAGGGGTTGAAAAATAAACAGATGATTCAGCTATGGTTTAAGCCTAAGCTTAATAGCATAAGATACTGGGAGTCGAATTAAAGACAGATGAGACATATGCAAATGTTATCATTTATTTACCCTTAGGAGACACAAAAACAGAAAGTAAATTGTACAAAGCAAAAATAATTATCATCACACCTCGGTCTTTACTAACTAAAGCATTAAAATATTAAGAAATAAATGTTGTTATTATCACAACTAGGTCCTGTTTACTATGTCAACCACCATAACATAAATTTAAGCAGTGGTAATCCAGAAAACAAACTTTATTTTTGAAACTGAGGATGCTGGAGAAAACTGTTTGTACCACTGAATTCAGCGCTAAAATGCATATACTAAACACCCAATTTCATGCAGAGGAATTTTTGGCCGTTATACAGTGTAATGAATGAAAATGATGAAAATGTATAATAAATGTGCAATAGTATTAAAATATATAAAATTATATATTATGTTACTAAACATGCATTATACTTCAAAATATGTAAAAATATGTAATTTGAAACTTTGAAAAAAGGGTTCTATCAGTGTAATTCGTCAACATTTTAGTTTATCTAATAATTACATATACAGGAACACAATTGTAATTACGTAAAATCCGGACCCTACTGATCACTGTTTTTCGAGGTCACCCTAGGTCTCTACTTTCGATAACGATCCTTTTGCTATTTATAAGTTACATACCTCTTTACAGTGCTATGGGCACTGACTTGTTCTTCAGTGGCAGTTTCACGCATGGTGTTTTCTGCTGAAAGCTCCCTTCTTCTACCCATATCAGAATCTTCAACTGCACAATAACAATATGTATTCACCAGCTTATAAAGCAGTGAAGTCCTGTTTACCGCCAATACCTATGTACAGAATGTCTGTGAACGACATCTAGGGAATCACAGACATACTATGACATCCAAAACAACATTAGGGTAAGTGTTACTATAAGGGTCAGCAAACATTATATTTTCAAAATGCACATAATTGACAAAAAAAAAAAAAAAAAAAAAAAAGATAGCATAATACATTTCATTTGAGTATCCTTGGATGTCTACCATATATAATATCACATTGGCTATGTTTGGCGTTACACACTTGTTAATTGCAGAAAAACAGTCTGTTCAAAAACTTTTGTGCGATAATGTAGTTCAGTTGTGATTCGTTCTATAAGAACAGTGTGTTGGTTCTGAGTGTAATTGCTAACCACTGAAAAACCCAATAAAGCGCAGGTGTTCTCGATTGTTACAATAAACAATTATATATTGGGGCAATAAGTAGAAAAGAATATTTATTTCTCATCTTTCCTTATACATACATTAATTAATGCAATGCCATTTATACAATTCTAGCAAATAATGACAGACATCCTGTTCACATCCAATATACCCTTCCTAGCTGCTCGCCCTACATTTCGGTCTCAATACAAACAACACTTGGTTTTTCGTGTATTGATGACCCTCTGTTCTCTTTGATCCCTAGTTCCCATTTCTCTAACCTTAATTGTTAGTTAATCTTAATCATTCCTAATTATTTCTCTCTGACTTTCCCCAAATAATCATCTATACTTCTTACATTACTTTCTCCTTTTGCAGACAGTATTTTCCTGATTAACAGTATCTCTGCCCCCTCCTTGTTGCCAAATTTTTTCTCCCCATACATTTGTTTGTTTGCAATATGTTATACCGTGCCAGTCCGTATCATCATCTCCACATATTGGACATTTCCCTTTTACCTTATCATATTGTTGCGTATATAGGCTGAGCGAGACTTAGAAATTACTGTAACCATTGTTGTTTAGCATTCATTTTCTGTGTCTTGAGTTTGGGCAAAGCTGTTTGTTCATGGTTAAGCTTAAATTTTGCTGACTGGCAAAACATGTACCTTGGACTGGTGAATCATACATACTGCTGATCAAGGGAAACAATACACAGGTGGTCAGTGACAGGTCTTAACACGTTTTCGGTTATGTAAGCAGTGATTGTACAAGACGATTTAATATTTGGGAGGAAAATAATAGCTAGCGTGGGAATTGGTGATGTGGCTAGTAACTGCCATTTTGGGCAGGACCCCTATTTAAGAATAGTAGAGCTAGCACACGGAGGTCATTATGTTGGTGAACTTTCAGGCTGGGGACTTAATGCTGGAAGGTTATGCAGGGAAGATGCGGCAAGTCACTTATTAAGTCTAGTTCCTCCGGAGGTCATGCTGGTCCTAAGTTCAGGCTCATCATGCCGCCGACTAGTGGTGGCTAATCTACACTTTACATCCTCAGCTATATACAAACTCACACTTCCAAGGTAAGCCCGGCTGGGTCTTTGATGTACTAATGTAATTATCAATACCATTACACCCAAAGTCTCTTCAAGAATTCGGGAGTGACTTGTCTTGAGACCCAATCATTAAGTTATAATAAATTGGCATTTTATAGAATCTTGCTGTTTCCTCTATTTATCTATCTTTAACCTAGCTACAAACTCCCGCTACCATTTAGCTATATGATCTGATCCCCTATCCTTTCAGCTACGCTCCGGGTTGCAGAGTAGATTGTAAACCCTTAGGGTGAAACCCATTTAAATATACACAGTCCTATCCACAGCATATAGTATAAAGCTATCCGATCCAAAATCATATTTGCAACAATATCTAGTACCTTTCAAATTTCTAACTCCTGTCCTCACCCAAGGAAATCCTTCTCACCCTATCTTATTACACACATCTATGTACTTTTCCCTCCCCCGCACCATGTAATTCCCTATATATCCTCAAAGAGCCTTTCTCTCTTGTACTAGTACAAACTTGACTATCAATATCTTTTAATCTTGATTCTACTTGTTTCCAAAAGCCTCTATAACAATACTCCCCATTCCTCCAAATATGTCCCATACCTATCTGCTCCATCAATTCCCTTACCTTTTGTATCCAAGATCCTTCCCATTTGCTTCTCATTTCCATAAGAAATCATTCATTTATAGTATTGTTTTTCTCAAGTTAGCAGCTCTATACAAATATTGCACTACCCTTGAGACAATTATGACTTTAGTTGAGTGCCTTCTTAACTCTAGATGTGCTCCGCCGTTCAGTGAAGCTATCGGCAAACCTAGAATATATTGTCACCCGATCGTCGAAGTCACAATAAAACCAGCTGGCGGGAAAGAAAGAGACAGATAGCGTCGAGGCCACGCCTACTCGTGTGACAGATTGGCACTGACTGAAGGAGTGGGGAGAGAGAGCCAGAAATGTCGGGACAGATCCATTGCCATCGTGAAAGACCGTGATGCTTCATGAGGAGTCGGGAAACTTCCAGAACCAGTGATTGGTGTATATAAGTGGGTACACTGGACAAGGCGAGTCAGTTTTCGGCAAGGAGCCGAGATAGTGAGCGCAGTGTGAACCTGCGGCAGACGGACTGCGTACGTGTGTTACGTAATTCTGCTGGTGTACAAAGTGTATTTATACGTAAATAAAGAACGTTTTGAATTTCTGCAACTTAGAACACACAAAGTCACAATTGTTGTCATAAGTGGGATATAACGACAATGGGCGCTGCACTGGAAAATATTTTAAAGAAAATGGAAGAAATGAAGACCGCTAACGACAACATCGCCGAGAAGATGGAAGAAATGAAGGCCGAATTAACAACGAAAACGGAAGCTGCAAACAACAACTGACCGCGAAGATGACCGAATTGACCACGGAAATGAAAAGTGCGAACAAGGCCCTCGCCGCAAAGTTTGAAGAGCAGCTGACCAGCGTGAGGGATGACGTCGCAGAGCTGGGCAAGCGGATGGGTCAAGTGGACGAGGGCCTTAACAATTTCGAGGGAAAGGCCGACAATAACACCAAATCCCTGAACGCTATGGTGGAAGACATCACAGACCTGGCGAGCCGCGTTAACAAGCTGGAGGGAAAGGCCGACACCAACACTAAGTCCCTGAACGCCATGGTAGAGAACATTGTCGGCAGGAGGTTGAAGGACTTAAAGGCCAACGCGCCAGGACGTGACACAACAACTGCGCGCTTCAAACCTCCTAAATACGACGACACGACAACGTTCGAGATCTTCCGCCGTCAATTCGACACGGTGGCCAGACACAAGTGGTCACCAGAAGAGCCCACACAGCTAGCAGCCAGCCTCCAGGGACGGGTCGTGGAGGTGTTGATAGTTAAAAACAGGTAAAACGCTGTGCATAAACCTGGAATGCTTGCAGCTACGATTGAATTCTTTATTACTAATAGTTTTGTTAAGTCAAGTACAGAAATTAATACGGATATTTATTTTTTCAGAGCGTTTTTGAAACCTATTACCTGGTCTGGAAATTCAATGGATAAATACTCCCCATAATCATTTTGAAGAATTACTGCTGCATTGTGAATCTCTGCCCGCCTCGGTAGCGTAGATGGTAGCATGTCTGCCTCACGTTCAAGAGGTCCCGAGTTCGAATCTCGGTCAGGGTGAGTTATTTGGATAAGGTTTTTCCGGGGTTTTCCCTTATCCTTAGAGACGAATGTCGGGTAACTCTAAGCTCCATGGACCCCGGACGCATTGAGCATCATTTCACCCATTTCATTCATCGTCCGATATGACTAAATGTTGGAGGACGTAAATTATATATATATATAAATCTCTTCATCGGAGGCAGCATTTAGGAATTTTGGGGAAATAATTTTGAAGAAATGGTGAACATTGTGTATACCCTCAAATCTGTCTTTTAACTGGGCTACAATAATGCCCAAACAACCATTAAAAAAGTGGTTCTGAAATACGTACTTTGATCCAATAGCCGCTCGTCCTGACAAAATTCATAAAAATATTTTTTTCACTTTTCGAATTCTTTTATTTTCAAATTGTGGTGAAATGCCCCATTTCTTTGCCAAAGATATGGCTGATGACATTGCTTTGAGATGCTAAGTTTGTACTTTCTAGAATCTTTGACTGAAAATTTATCTAACAAACTTATCTAATTAAAACTTATCAAATTTATCTGTTTTTCAAAACTACAGCTTCCTCTCTCTCTCTCTCTTTTACATATCAGAGCCTTGATAGAGCTTTAAGTACATCGATATATGCACACCGAAGGGCATTAACAGACTGGTTTCTAGAAGACAAACGAGTTGGGCAAAGCTTTTTTAAGGTACAAGAAGATGCCAAAAGTTCCCATCTTTTAATACTGTTACTCATAAAAGGACCTGACTTCTTGAATTACACATGCAGCGTCGTTAGGTACTAGATTTAAATTGTGCGCTGCACAATGCACATATTTTGCGGTTCTTTGTCTTTGTTGAATTCTTGTTCTAACATTTTTGTATATGCCTGACATATTGGCACATCCGTCATAACCCAGACCACGGCATTTAATTAACGAGAGTCCTTTTTCGTCTATTGCACTTAGTATTTCTTTTTATATTCCTAATATACTTTGATCTTTTATTTCACGAAAACCTAGAAAACTTTCATTTATCTTCACGCCACAAGGTTTCCCAGTGGAAAACCGTAACGTATCTAAATATCTGAGTTAATTGATCCCTTTTTGTAATGTGCTGTGTTTTATCTGTGATAATAGAAAAGAATGGGGCAGCTTTAATGTCATTAATAATTTCTTTTTCAACTGCACGGGATAAGACGTTTATTAACTCATTTTGAATTGCAGGGCTAAGGTATTTTTGCTTGTACTTTGGTTTATTTATTAAATCGCGTAATACCGAATCGTACGTTGCGAGAAGTTCAATAATCGCCAAAAAGTTTCTGATCTTTGATTTTCCAATTTACTCCCTATGCCCTCGAAAAGCTACATATATTATTGGATGCCAGAGTTAAAGTCACATTCACAATACGCTCCATATGTTCTCACTTTTCTTTAGTTCTGAATTCACACCCGCGTCAACTGTGTTTTCCAAACGTCACGAATTGAAAACGACGAATGCGTTCAAATGTGCACAGCTGGTTTCGTGTCGCATTATACTTTTGGTTAGGCACCTCCAATCTCGAACTCCTTCCCTCCCAGCTGACGACGATTTCTGTCCTCCAAGCTGACGACGAAATCTCTCCTAGCAGCCAACATGGTTTACAGTAAATAGAGTCATTTTTAGATGAATAACATAACCATTCTCTCCAAATTCTTTGTCCTGCCAATGTGAACTTTTCATAATATTTAGTGGCGAAGGACCTGTTTTTCTGCTTAGCATCTTTGGGGAATGGGCCCGCTGGCTGACAAGGATTTTGTCTAACAAGGAACCTTTTAGTTTCATTATCTGCATCCAATTGATAATCTGCACGGTCATTTGAATAGTCTGTGATAGGCCCAATTATATTTATGGCGAGTTTGCTATCTTCACTTTCACAATTATTATTGGTGTTCACTTCAGAAATGCACTCACTTGGGACACTGCAAACTTCTGTAACTGTTGAGCTAGTACTACTACTAGGAGGGGAAAAATATCTTATTTTCACTTATTTTTTTGTTCTTTTTCTAATTTACACTTCTTCTTTCTTTTTTGTGCCCCACTTAGATCTTCGAACTTAACTTTAAAAGGTTTCATTTTACTGAGAAAAGTACACAGTTAAATAGAAAAGGTTAAACTTTTAACCAGTAAAGTTTAGAAAATATCACACCACTTTTTACGATGCACCTAGTTGCCGCGAAGAAAGCTCGTCTAAAACTGAGTTGGCCGTTGACTGACCTGCCAGTTATTCACATCTTAATGTATAATTGACATTGTTGTCGAATGAGAAGTCTGACAAAAGTTAAATGTTTAGAAAGAATCGTGCATATTACAATATCAGGAACTCTAGACATCAGTAAAGAATAGCTTTCTGCCTAATGTGATATTTTGGTATTCATTTTCATTGTTGTAACTATGCACCGCTCATTTGTGACGACAGAGAAACATGATGCCAACCAGTGTTATCAGAGAATTTGTAGTGAAGGACAAGCATTGTTAATACATACAGCTGTGCTAAACTCAACTAAACGTTGACCAGTTCTAAAACCAGTTAGAATGATCTGACCATTAACTTTCTATGCAGACTGACATTAAACTTTACTATTTATCTTATACATATTTCAGAATTTATATCTGTATATATTCAAATTGTTATATTCATTAATAATAATAATAATAATATGCTTGTTTTACTTTTCTACGGGCACCTAAAATACCAGGCCCGTACGTATTGAAGGCCCTGCAGGCCCTAACATTGTGCCCCTGACTATAATAAAATTAAAATATCCTACTAACCCATGGCTACATGTTTTCCCTGATGGATTCAGGTTTCACTCATGCACACACGCATACACATAAAAAACACGATGCTACTGATGGTGCAATATCTCCATCCTTTTTTTAAATAGTTGATTAAGTTTAAATTCTATAAATGTTAGTGGAACTTTAATCAGCTTTCCCAAAAGGTATGTATTATGAAACCTTCAAAATATTTGGCACTCTTCCTAATAATCTTAAAAGAAAAGTTTTTAATTTCAGTGCTTTTAAAATTGCTGCTGGACAGTGCCTATGCTCAAAATCATATTCTGTACAAGATTAACTGAATGTCAAATTATCCTGATGATGCTTATGTAGCTCTGTAAGTAGAATGTAACTGTTCTAATGATAAATCTTTGCCAATAAGCCTTTGTTGCCTGTTCAAAGGCTATTTAAATGTATATCTAGTGAATAAATGACAATAAATGGTATGCATTGGAAATCCAACATAAAATGTTGAGATGTACTGGCAAAAGCCAAGTTGAAAGTTGATAAAAAAAATATAGTGTTTGATTTTGTATTATATGTATATAATTATCCCTGCTTTGTTTTTCATATTGTTTCTCATATTGGCTACATATAATGTTAAATTTTCACTGTATACCTTTTTGACATGTTCAATGTACACAGGCCTTTGTGTCTACAAGTGAACTTACCAAACACAGATCAGTCTAATCTAATCTAACCAGTTTACAAACTCTTCTTGATCAAATACACAAATTTAAGAAAGTTTAATTTATAAGGGCAGTCAATGATAATTGTGTATTCAATATACACGGTGTTTAGGCAAACTTTGAAAGGTGGAATAAGAACTGAAAGATTCTATGGAACCACGGATCTTCTGCTCTATGCCACTGAGCTATCATGGCAACATGGTGGTATAACATTAAATTTGCCATGGTAGCTCAGTGGTAGAGTAGCTGCACAAAGAGTAGAAGATCCACTGTTGAAATACCAGTTAAAGGATTGAATTTCTCAGGTCTGATTTTACCTTTACAATTTTAAGAGAGTTATAATATTATCTGACTGTAAAGTAGTTATAGTATCCATAACATCATATACAACTGCCAAAAGCCTAAATGTTGTACAAACATTATAAAACAATTAACTAAAAGGAGTGGTACTTCAATGCATGCCAGCATACAGGGAAAAGATACAGCTGATTTTCTGGCCAAGAAAAGTAAAATTACATCAAATTCATCTGATACGCTGTTTTAAAAATCTATCAAAAGAATAACTACAACAAATAATGCAAAAGTTAAAGTATATGTATTAGAAATAAAAATAAAGTAATAAGAAAATCTACATAACACATGTAGATCAAAGAAATACTCAATATCAGCTTTTAGATTACTAAAAGGGCATGATTGTCTCAAGCATCTACACAGAATTGGTATAATTGAATCTTCTGTATACCCTTTCTATGAACTAGAAGACAGGACAGAAACCATCTACTCCACTAGCAGCTTCCAATCAACATACCCACCTCTCAACAAGATACTGGAGTGCAGGTGACTGAATAGCTTCTTTGCAAAGTGCCAAACATTAGGTACCAATAAACCACTTAACTGATAGTAGGAAATAGATATGATATGTGTTCTGGTGTACAATCAACATTCATATAAGGTCATAAATATTGAAAACAGAAGCATTATTAACAGTGAAGTATTCTTCATTTTTGAGTTTGATTTATGAGTCACTATGTTTACACTCAAACTTCACTTACTTGTTGTATAATTGAAATGTTTTCAAGATCATTCGATCTCATCCTCAGCTGTTTGGTGACTAAATGAACATTCCTCTTCTTCCACTACTATGGTGCTTCGATCCCTCTGCCATCTGGTGTTAGGGGCACTAAGTTTTAATACTTCATTTAATGCCGGGATTTCAAAATTTTTAACTTTATCACGGTTTTTGGTTATGGCCAATGTTGTGGTTTTCTGTCCAAAAATGGTGTGACACTACAGATTTTTCTGTTTGTTTCAACTTTATGTTCCTCTGGTGTTCTTTTTGCCTGGTTAACAGGTTTCTCTTAGTTTTTCCTATGTAGCTTTTATCACAGGTTTCACAATTTATCTGATAAATTTCCGATTTCAAAGTGTTAGGGATTGAATTTTTTAGTGGTTTATTTATCAGGTTCTTCAGACTGAATTTGTTTTGGGGTGCTAGTTTTAAATTTAGTCTTTTGAAGATTCCTTCAAATTTTCTAAAAGCCCATGGATGGTAGGTGAATTTTCTATATTGCCAATTTGTGTTTTTAAGTGGTGTGAGAGTGGTATTTTTTGATATTATCTTGAGTTTTTCCTTTCTTTTCATCATGTTCCTTATGATGGTTGGGTTAAATCCATTTAATACTGCTTACAGTAAGCCCTTGGCTTACAGATATTCTGACATGTGTGTTTTTGTGTCTACAGCCCTTGTAAATTACATAATTGATATCTTATGCAATCACATCATTCAATATCAGTTATTGTACAGAATATTTGTTTTCCACAAGCTTTTAACACATTTTATGTCATAAGATGGCAGTATAAAAAGCTTAATTTTTCAGAACTCCTAAGTAAAAATGATGCACAGTATGCCGTGGTTTTTTGTTAAATAAAGCTGTGTCGTGTGATTTGAGTGCCTGTCTCAAAACACATCTGTGACCAATACTGTTATAATCTGTCAATTAAACAGCACTTGGAAGCATCTGGACGGAGTTGATTTAAGTGTGACATTATATTATAGATTCTGTAGCAATTTCTCTCTCTCTTTCTTTTACTTTTTTTATTTTTCTATTTGTTTATATTTTTATGATTGAAAATAACCTGGTATTACTGAAACAGAACACATCAACAGTCATTCTGACATCTGCAAATATAACATTGCAAATACAACTGCATTAACAATTATGTTTGCTCAATTAAAGGTGCCTATTGAAGGTGCCTTGAAGCAATAAATAATCCAGATAATTCACCTAAAAAATAAAAATCAGGAACTATTATGTGTTTCAAGTGGGAAGAGTTCTCGCCTATAGCGAATCAGATGCGTCATCACATTCAACGTTGCCACCTCATTATCCCCACTCTTTTTATATTTCCCTCTCTCTCGCACACATGCAAGTGTTTGTGGCGCTAGACGTAAGGGAATGCAAATTGAATTTTCCAAAGTTTTATAATAATGCAATTGTTGAAATCATAATTGCAACATGAATATTCGTATATTACACAAAAGTTTTAAATATTTAGTTTAAAGTTAATTATAGTTTATGAATTACTTAATTTTTCTAATCCAACAAAAATACCAGCGGTGCATCCGTCTAGCTGTGAATGTTACTTACGTTAAGAGATAAATCGTGATTTTCGTCAACATCTGAGTACTGCAAAGTTATGATGATAGGTTCCAAAATCTTGTTACATGCTATTTCTTTCCAAAAGTCGTCTTCTTGTAGTTTATCTGATGTCTCACACAGTTTTCCCAGTCTTGTTGTGTTCCTTTCAATTTATTTGCGGATAAGTCATTCAACTTCAGTGAGTTTAAAAATATTATTTCTGTTTGCAACATAATTTGAGCCCACATTAACTCTATTGGATTGGTCTAGCATAGTAAGGGGGGGAGGGAAAGGTGGATCACATCTCATTGATCCAGCTGATACACTTTTTCATGGAAGAGTAACTAAATAATGCTGCTTTGAACTCTCTTGAGTAAATAGAGATTATGAACCATTCATAAACAAAGATATAATGTGACCAGACACCTTCTGCTAGACTAGCAAGAAGTGTATCATTTCCTCTCATCGAATTTAACAAACACCTTGGCAAAGGGCATATTTCTTTTACCACATCATGTCAAATGTTCACCTTTCAGTTCTGAATAATTTCAAATATACGTTCACGCATACATGCCAACCAATAGTGATATTCATCACAGTGCTTATGTTGCAATGCATTGTTATAATATAATGGTATCTACTTTATTTATTTGTATTTGGAAAACTATTTGAGCTAAAAATATGGGTTTTTTCGGTTATGTTAAATACATTACTTTCTCCTTCCACATGGATCTGGTTTTGCAAAATATGAATTTTTGTCTTAGTGTGAAAAGTGTTTATTAGAGATTGATTAGTTTGCCACTCTTCACACACCACTTAGGGGGAATGCAATACGACAACACCGCAGGAGTCCAATTGTTTGCTCATCTAGTAGCGCTCAAGGACAAACACCTTCCCATTTGAAACACATAATAGGGGTTATTTTATGTGATAATTGTAACAGAAATATTTACTTAAAGCATTCATAAAACTATTTATATTTGGTTTCTCACACCATGTCACTTCTATTTTAAAAAATTAAAATTAATTTAGGGGGCGCATGGTAGCCTAGTGGTTATGGCATAGATTGCAAGCCAGGAGGTCACAGGTTTGACTCCCAATGATATCATTGGAATTTATTCCCAGGTATAATCCTTCTGGCCGCACTATGGCCCTGGGGTTCACTCAGCCTCTAAGAGAAATGAGTAACAGGGACATTTCTGGGGGTGAAGGAGGTTGCCTCGTGGGGCTGACAATCTCACAGGCCTTGTATGTCAATGTCTATATAGATGGGTGCTGTAACCACCTGCTGCCCTCACATAAGACGAAGGTTTCAAATAGGCACACCTTTACATTTACCTAAAATTAATTTGAACAGCACTGTTATTAAATTTCTCCAAATATCATGTACTTAGAGCATGCTTAATTTTCCTTTGCTTCAAATTGAAACTAAATACAGCGAAAGTAACTCCAAATATTAAAAGCTACATCTATTACTTATGCAATGAGCACAGCTGAATGTGGTTTCAAATAACTGATTTGCTAAGATATTACAAGCAAGTGAAATGGAAAGACATTATGAATCTCTTTTTAGGTTTGAATACTATATCTCATAGAACAATAATCCTGAAATAAAATCAAGGAGGAATTTACATTAATAAAATCTAAAAGTTATCGCAACAACTGCCATTTAAGTATCATGTAGCATACTGTATAACATTTAAAAATTACTTTGTATACACATCTTGGATATCTGGGCTGAACAATAGGAAAGTGTATTTATCCCTTTACCAAATCCCCAAATGTAACTACTATAATTTCTAGAGAATACTAGTGTAGATGAGCCATTATGAATTCGTCCAATTCATTTTTATCATTATATATAAAAGGTATTTTCCTATTTTATATAGCAAAATAATTTATAATGCTGTATTATGCACTCTTAGAGACTAATTAGGAATTTCTTAAAGAATAAGATACACCTTGCTAGTAGCATATTTTCCAGCAGTGTGTACCTTCAGTATTTATCTTAAATATAAGAATACCTCAGCAGAATATTTTACATACTTTACATGTGATAGATATCTCATTCCTTTAAGGATTTCTCCTTAAACACATCGAGTACTTAGTAACAGCAAATTCTTGAGGAGAACAAGGGATGTACAGACCTTTCTTATTTGGAGTTATAATTAAACAAAAGGAGATCAAAACCAAATAAAATACGTGTTGCATATAAATTGTATGGTGCTGGGAGGACAGAAAACAACCAAGTATTTTTATGTTTACATAATTTTCATATTTCTTAATCTGAAATTCATCCTGTTTCCTTTTGGCTTTGTGAAAGCTATGCAGATGTTTAAATGTAAAGAAGATGTAAGTTTTAAATTGCTGAATTTATAATCACTTCAAGTAGTTATGTTATACCAGGTGGAAGAGATATATGTACTATCCACTTGGAAGGTCATTCTTTACACCAGATAAAGAAAAGTTTTAGGTGCTTTTCATAGTAGCACAATTCAAACACTGAATGGCAAAGTTTAACTCTTATTGAAGTAAATGATAGATGAATAGCTGATGTAAACCTTTTTAAGTTCTCTAGTCTTGGATTTTGCAAACTTGGACCTAATTTACCTTTGTTTAACTGGTAAATCATAAGCGATAGAGCAAACTTACTTCATAAAAATGTCATTGTTTCTAAAACTCTTCATATGATAAATGACCTTTGAAGAAATTAAGTTCCACCAAGTGATGACTAATCCATTTATTAGACATACAGCTCCAGTAGGATAATAAAGATGACAATGGAAGGAGAAAACTTCAGCTTTTAACATGTTTGGCCTTGGGAATACTCTACAATTTTTAAAAAATGTAAATCTCTTTAAAAGTATAATTTATTTCAAAAAAATGTTGTGGCATCAGCCATTTAAACACATTTGTTGTTGTGGGATTCAATCTGTTAATACAAGTAATTGTTTCAACTGGTGCCACCATTCATTTATTTTTCACCATATGACCAAAGACTTCTGGAATTTCAAAGGCAACATATAGTAACCCACTTTCTAAAGATCTGACTACTGCTCCAGCCTCCTGTATCTCTCTTGTACCTTATTTTTCAACAATTTATATTAAGGCTGCTGCAACTAAGTCTTCAAAGTATGTGTTACATCCCTATAAAGAGTTGTGATATGGAGCAAACACTTCTTGCAAAGTTTGCAGTTATGGACAATATTTTATTATTAATATCCTGAGGCATTTTTATTTTCATTCATTGAATGTTTCAATAAAATTAAAATAGGTGCTATTAATTTTTGGAAATATTTCCAGTAAGCATATGTATTCTTTTACATATGAGAGTTATACTGTATTGGATTATGGTACGGAGGGTATTCAGTACTGCGACCAGTCTTGATCTATTGTACCTATGCCCCCAATGGGGCATCCCCAGGAGGAAGGATGGGCAGAGAGGAGACAGAGAGCAGTCATCCCAAGGAGCCACAACAGTGCAGAGGACAGGGTACCCACATTTCACTAGTTTGGTAGGCCAGCAATTCCAGCAGCTCACCCGACTGCGGTCAGGAAGTGGCCCGCCAGATGGGCTCAGAAACTGGGGACATGTGTGGACACATATGAATATTATGAACATATACCTCTCAAATAATAATATATAAACAAAAACAAAAAACAAAAAACAAACAAACATATTTCTGTTGTGTTTTATTCATCACTGCTAATGCTCTCATTACTATTTCAATTAAGAATAAAGATTCTTCTTCATTGTCCCTGTTAAAGGTTTCCAGTTGCTTTATCTCCATGCTTATTTCAGTATACTTGTCAATTCTATTTACACCTCCTTGGGTAGTTTGGCATGTACTTACATTAAAAAATGGCACTTTGTTGTGCTTCCTTAATCATGACACTATTCACGCCTATTCCATAATGATTCGGCATTTATCTAGCTTCCAGTATCTAAATCCAAGCTCATTGATTACCTTTCTTAGCTTGAACATTTTGTATGGGACATTTTGTTTCCTTCTGTAAATGAACAAGCAATTCTTTTAAGGTAGGACAGTTTCCTTTTTAAAAAACTGTAGATTTCCAGACAAGGGATTCCATAAACAATTATCTATCTTTTCAAATATTTTACCTTTACTTATTCAATTGTGTAGAGATTTTGGATCTCACTTTACAATTTTACTGTATGTCCAGGCAAACTCGAAAATTTTGCCATTTCTCTAATTAGGGCTCTACCTAATTTATTTTAATAGCATAATTATAAGTGTTGCAAACTAATTATTAAAATTAATTGCTTAGAGTAATCTTTCCCTGGTTGCATTGCTGCTGTTTGAAAGTTCTTCAGCTTCCTGTATAATGGAAGCACTCCACCACTCCACTATAATCTTCACAGAAGTTAAAGGCATATGGAGGCAGGCAATACTGCAGACTCCAGCAAATCCCAAGCTTGCTCCTCCGAATGTGATACACTCATCTCATGCTTCTAAACTGAGAACATTATCTCATTAATTGCACTCGGATATTAATATTTGAAAATGACAGATGCCGATCTCATAATAAGAAAGAATTTTATTTTCTGATCATGACCGTACAAAAATCCTGTCTCTACAACACTTAGAACGTGAACGATGCACATTTTATCTTTCATATGGTTATGGATAACATCCATCCATACAACACAGATAAGCCTGAAAAACAGCATTCCTTCCTGACAGCACTTATGTCAAGCATAAATAAACAGTGCACCTACTGCACACAGTTTAAAACAGACCAAGTTCAGTTCGTTTTCAGAGCAGTGGTTTGTTATTTTGTTAAAGTGAACAGCATTGTTAAGTCATTAGTCAAATTCGAGCTGAAATATTGTTAATATTACATTAAATTATTAGTATACACATACCTTTTCTCCAGTGTTTGTGATGCGAATACGTGAATATGTCCTTCAAAGCTGGGACAAGTGATTTTTCGATCAAAACGTGAAGTGATTCATGCTCAGGGCAGAAAAATTATATTTAATATGCACAAGTTTTTACGAAAACTCTCCAATCAAGAATATAGGGCAAGTAGAGATTTTCAAAAACCCAACAATTAACTGTAAAAGCTTGTGGTGTAGGTAGTGTGCATACAGCGTCACAAATTTTTAGTGAAGCAGCTTCATCCTTAGAAAAGGGGAGCATGCCTGTATTTCAATCTCCAGGAAAGAGCCACAAAGTTGGAAAGCAAATTACTGGATTGGAAACTCTGCTTGATGTTCCACTGCTGTGACGTATGTCAAGGTAAGATTTTAATGTTTTAGGAATATTTAATGTGTTGTTTAATTATGGGGAAAATAGGCAGAACCTTTGCTGGCGTGTAAAACGTGCTATGTACAGACCCTCTGCCGCCAGTACATGTGCTACACTTGGCAACAGCATTCAGCGCTCTGCTTGATCATTGGCCAGCTTTCATATGCTTTAACTTTTGCGAGCAGTATAGGTCAAGTCAGGAAAATACACAGAGACTGTCACTCTCATCTCCTCCGCGTGGAGTTGAAATGCATTGTCTCTATATAACAGTTTTGCTAGCATTGGTTAAAAGTGGAATACCATTGGATAAATACTAAATGGGGTCATTGATATTTTTTTTTTTTTTTTTTCACAGGACAGCAAGGACTTCTCAAACAGGGGGAATTGCTAACAAGGCTTTTGCATAAACTGCAAATCACCACAGAAAAGTAAACATCTTTGTGGGGCAGGTGTCACATGTAAGTTTTCTCATCCACCTACTTTGGAAAGAACACAGTTGTTAAATCTCCTTCATCTATAGTATTTTTCTACAAGTATATGCAAGTTAGAGGAAAAGGGGTTAACATTAAGATCTATTTTTAGTTCAAAAAATGATATCCATATCCCTTCCACCTGGTAAAATAACTTTCTTACATTTTTTGTCATTATTAAGAGAAATAACTTGAGGGCATATGAAACGTACCTCTTTCAGTAGGATATATACCGTAGACATCAACATATTACAACCCTGTCAAGATCATGGTTTCACTCTACCTTTTAATGCTTTTTGTCATACATAGACAGACTCCTATAGTTGAGAGGAACTATAGCATCCACTCGCTTAATTAAAGGAAAAGGTATAGCACTTTTTATACTTTAGGGCACTTTCCTTTGGTCAAATCAAACCGAACACTTTTGTTTCTACCTTATTTACTTACAGCAAATGAGCAGCTTTAGCTCACAGTGAGTGAATTTAACACAGTAATGGACCATATCTCAAAAAATGTTCCATTATTGAGATGAAAAAGAAACAGAAATACCAAAACAAATATGCATTAACTTTACTAGTAAATAACTTCTAAATAAGTATTATGCTCGCAAAGCATACAAATAAAACCTTATGGTAAAACTAAGTAAAATATGACAATGCAAATATGTGTATATAATAAATCTTTTTATAACTTTTCTCAAAATTTAAATTAATGTTTGCATTCAGAGATTATTCTGAGAATCATTTAAACAATTACATGAGTAAGTGAGTGAGTGAGTGAGTGAGTGAGTGAGTGAGTGAGTGAGTGAGTGAGTGAGTGAGTGAGTGAGTGAGTGAGTGAGTCAGTGAGTGAGAGTGTGCGGAGTTTTACGGTCCATCAACAGCTAGGTCATTTGGGCCCAACAATTACATATTTGGAGAAATTTAGTAGCAGTGATGTCCAAATTAATTCATAAAACTATTAGTAATTGGTTTTTATCACATAATGTCACATTTTAATTTTTGAGGGATAATTTCAGGAGATGTTGCTGCCATGTTCATCCTCAAAGGTCCAACTATCATTTTTTTTCCCTGCTTGCAGCTTTCTCTCTAGTGGTGGAACAATGAACTTCTTTATCAGATTGTTGACTGGTGAGATTTCGAAGTTCATCAGTCAGTCTTTGAGTTTCCATATGAAGATGTTCTCCCGCATTATGAGATTCTTATGGTTTATCATACCTTTTAATAATTTTGGATTTGGTTCAAGGTTACCTATGGTTTTCCAAAAGTGAAATGCCACTGCTGACGCTCCTTTCTGTTTCAATTTGATGTTTCTAAAATGCCCTTTAACTCTGGTCTTTAGTTTTCTTTTAGTTTGTCCTCTATAGAATTTTGGAATGAAAATCATAACCTTGAACCAAATTCAAAATTATTAAATGGTGTGATAAAACTTAGATAATTAATAATGTAGGAGAGCATCTTCATATGGAAACACAAAGAACAACTGATAAACTTTGAAATTCCAACAGTCAACAACTTGATAAAGAACTTCATTTTTGGACCACCAGAGAGTAGGCTGCAGGCAATGACAAAAATTGACAGATCATCAAGGTTGAAAACTGAACCAACAGCTTCCAAACGTAGCCACTCAAAAATTAACATTTAAGTAATGTAGTGTGATAAAAACCAACCATCAATTCACTTAAACATTGTTTGAAAATCCAGAGGGGTAAAATGCTACATTTTACTTGTTGATGAGGTATGTTTCAAAATGTGTTAAGCCTTCTTTAAAAGAGTCCTGGATCCAACTCTGATGCCATATCATTCATAGATAGGAATTTCATCTATTTATCTTGTTAATAAATTAACCATTTATTTGCTCTCTATAATATAAAATCATAGTTTTACTGAAAAGACAAAAACTGATCAGTAAATAAACATAAGGAACATTGTAATATTCCTAATATTTATAAGCAATAAAGTCAATTAATAAAATTCATTGTTGTAATACAAACCATAATTATGATGCTATATTTTACACTGTATAATGATTTGTGTGTTATAAAAAGGACCAATATAGGTGAATGATCAGCTAAATGCTATATGTGGCAAGATAAATTCCAATGGGAAATTTAGTTTAACATGTCTCATTATCAAATGGGGTCTCAACTCAATTTCTAGTTAGAACAAATTGATCAGTTAGAGCAAGATTTTCTTTACTTAAAGAAGTTTGCATATTTCATATTTATTGTACTTTGTTATAATACAGCTTCTTCTTGACACTATTATTATATTATCCTGAGAATATATTTATAAATATACTGCTTATTGTAAAGTAGATAATATCTATTCATAATTACTATACAGATATATTTTAAAAATGAAGTAAAGATGTCAGTGATGGTCACTCTTGTAGCCTTAACTTTTAGCCTTAGAATGAGGGAAAGGGAATGAAACTAACAGGTTTAAAACTGCAAAATAAATGTGACTGAGAACTGAGTAGATAAGAACTTACAGAAAAACTAAAAGGACTATCCCAGCGATGTTAAATCTGTTACATTTGTAACCCAGTATCTCAGCCAACTGAAATTTTTATAGGATGTATATGAATGCCTTCTGAGTATACTGGATCTCCTTTTATCAAGTACATTAGTTTTAAAACTAACTGAGATAATTTTCTTAATTATAAACCCATGGTATAACAGCCCAAGTTGGGCCAGAGCCAGCCAACGCGACTGCTGACCTCACACCCACATACGTAAGGCAGAGGTGGGCAATCATCCAAGCGATTCAGGGAGGTGATGTGGTGAGCATTTCAGCACCCCCAACCGGAAATTTGGCTTTCCTGACCAGAGTTTGCTAGCAAAGCTCTTCAATTTCCTCACAATGCTGGGTGCACACTGGTTCTATACTTGGAACTTAAAATCCACAGCCCCCAAGGAAGGGATCGAACCCAGGTGAATTTTGTGGCAAGGAAACAAAGCACAACGCCCTAAGTCCATTATGCCATGGTGCAGCACTTTCTTAATTATACCATCTTTTGATTCAAATTAATCAACAATAACTTTTTTTAAAAAATAACTTAAGTTCTATTAATACTACAGTAGGTTCAGAACACCACTTACAGGTGGTTTTTATCATCCTGAAATTTAAGTTAGTTGTTTTCAATTGTTTCAAAGAAGAAAATTTGTTTATACCAAAAAATTTCATTCACAGAAACTCTTCAAACGCAAAATTGAGAAACCAAGTTGCATATTTAAATTAGTGGCCTGGTGCGTCATTTTTAAATTTTCATCTGTCATCTTATAGTTATTGCAACACGGATACAACCTCTTCCAAAAGTAACCTAATTAAATATTATGATTCATGTACATTAAAATTATGAAAATATTCCTAATCACTTCAAAGAATTAGAGTACATCCTTATTTATTAACACATTATATCCTATAGTGGATAATCAAATACTTTTTCAATGAATTTACCTATAAGTTTATAATATAGAATATAAGTATTAATGACACTTTGTATCTTAATGTATTATTTATCATCGGAAGAGAAGCTGGATAAAAAATTATGGGGCCTATTATATGAATATATGCCGGTATATAGTACTTCAGAAGCAACACTCCAGAGTAATTAAAGGAAAGCTGTGGTGTCTGGAGAATTAGGAATTAAAAAATTAGATTTTCAATAAAGCTTAAAAACCAACTATGAAATATCTACATAGAAAAGATATGAGAGAAATATCAGAAATGAACAGAGTGTGGTAATGAGTGGGAAAGGGATTCTGGGCAGTTAACTGTGGCTAACAGCATTCCTATGTACTAAGTACCAGGATGATGTTAATGTGTATAGGATCCCAGGTTAGATAAGGAGTTAGTAAAGTTGCTAAATTTTAAAATTTTTGTATTAACTGTAATAATATTATACAAATACTGTAATGAAATTTTGTAAACAAAGAATATGAATAACAAATAAATTGATTGATTCATTAACTGATAATTCATTCCTTGACAGCAAATTGTTGTACGTGTTATACAGACAACTTAACTGCAAGGCTATGAAATGTACTTTCTATTATATTACAGCTCAGTATAAATCAATAACTCCACCAGAAGGTACATCAATAAAGGAATATACCTGCTTACACAGCTTAGAAAGTTTGCTGAAATTCCATAAAATACAAGCAAATGAAGCTGTCAAAGCATTCGGTACTGAACATATAACCTTGCACTGCTTCAGCCAACCTCTCAATTTTCTTTAGGATTTTAGTAAAACATTGACTGGAAAAGTATTTACTAAAACAGTACTGTTTACACAAGATGTTTTCTTCTTTTTTTCAGTGAAATAAGAATTTCACAAGAATGTCTATATTGCTTACAACCCATGACACCTAAACTTCTAAGTTAATTAAACTAGAAATATTTCTCCAACTTATGTTGACTAAATCTAATGATTGAACTTATAGATTGCAAATTATTTAAGAATAATTTTATGACAAATGCTATCTGCTTAGGCGGAAGCACAATGCTAAGCATTGAAGATGTATTCTGTTTCTGTTTCTTTTTTTTTTTTTTTTTTTTTTGCTTTATATTGTCCCATTCATTCAGTTAGGAAAAAATGCTAAATCTATTTTGTCAACCACATAAGTTAATTCTGAAAATCTTGTTTAACATTATGCATACCTAACTGCATGCATATTTATGCCTTAGCTGACAAAGAAATGGAAAAAAATTGGAGGGAGTAGAATGTAGTACCTTCAAAACCTTCCATGCCTAGCATTATGACCCTGTGCTCAGGACTCAAATATTTTAGTTACCTTAATTAGCCAACCTTAATGCTACATTAATAATACACTGAACACACACAATTATGATTCTACATCTTAAGCATGGATTGATTACACAATTGCAAACAGGCACAGAGTAATTTAAGTTGTGACTATATTCACAAAGTGTTAATACTGTCTTAGTGTGAGAGGTTGCACAAATATCTTAATCTGAGATGCATGGGCACATGGATTCAATTTAGCTAACAAAGGAAAAGAAAATACATATGCCAACATGAGGTACACATTTTATTTGAACAATTAATGTGAAAGAAATAATTGCCAATCTCAATAATGAACTCTCTTAGACCAGAATGTGTATTGGGCTGAATTACTAATACCAAGCACAAATCTCTAAGTTTTATACCTTTCAAAGCAACAATATAATTGCCTCATTATTGTCTATATTTTACATTCTTGAGCAATTACTTACATATAATTAAATCATTAATTTTGTACATAAAGAATATAACTTCACTTAAACTGCTGCCTTTAAATTTTGATTTGCCAAGAACAGCACATCTTGGAGTAATAAAATGCCTAAAGTCAAAAGTATGTGTTATAATCCTCTTGAAGAGTTATGCATTCCATTTTTAATGCAGTTAGCTTGTATCTAAGATAATTAATTTGCTTTTATTTACGTTAATAAAGAATGCCATTGTGACTCATAAAGACCTGTAGGTTAAAAGTATGAAAGATGATGAAAGGAACAAAAGAATGAAGAAAGTGCTGTGATGTAATATACCTTGTTATCTGGCTATACATTTCCCAGAGGAAAAATTTAATTATTCCAGCTAAAGTATACACTGTGATACTGACACAATATTTATTATATTCATTTTTGTATATGCTTTTGTAGAATAAACACTAATTACATCAGATACCTAAGTTTTATTTGTAGATGTAGAAGTGCACAATAAATTCTACCATTTAACAGTTAATAAAATATGCTAGTCTCAATTACATACATAACATATATACAGTATATTTAGGAACATGCTGTTGCAGAAACATCAACAAATTATAAATAATTAAGATATAATGTTTTTAAATATATCTGTCATTGGAAATCATATTCATTATCATCCTAATGTTGAAGTAAAATAATTTAAATTATCTTCATTCTTAAGCTTTATATTTCAAAACTAGAAAACTTCAAAAATCAAGATATTCACATATGAACAAGAGGTGTTCAAAATATTTTGAACTGTCTCCACTCTATGACTGAAGCATATTAAGATTAATAATAGGTTTAACTTCATGCTATTCTAGAAAAGAATGTATTTCCTTCTTAGCACTTTCCACAAGATCAGGTCCCCACAAGTTGAAAAAACTAACTTACAGCAGTTTGGTGTCAGACTGAAAAACTATTGCCATTAAATGGTAGTTGTTAAATGTGACTGGCCTCTTCACCAGCAGTCATCTCAATAAACGAAGAAACTATTTAAAATTAAATGCTTACAATCAATAGGTTTACACCTGCATTATTATTGGGAATTATTTTCTCAGGATAAACATTTATTTAAAATTACTATTTTCCTCAGGATAAAGATCTGATTAATTCATCACCCTATTCTTCAGTAGCAATAAATCAAAAGAGTGAGACATTTTTCATTATTTTGTGAAATGAATCTTTCAATATGCTGACTAACTATACAAACATATTCTACAATTCTTTTAATGTGATAATCAAAATTTTAGAGCTTTTAAGACACTTTGTAAGACTGCAGATGTAGATATAAAATGAAGATCAAAGGGTTTGGGGGATCTGATCCTCAGAGTTTTCCAAGAGTATAATTTGTTTCCATTGTATAGGTACTGTGATAAAATACTAAAAAATATTTTTGATTATTGCGACATAAGTTTACATCATATAACAGATGTACCTTGTAACCCATACAGTGCCCAGACAACCAGTTTTATGGGACAATCTTTCTTGGCCTTGTCCTTTTGCCCTACACCATATACCAGAATGACCAGCACTTCAAAAATTACAAATGTTAAAATTGGAATACAGTAATTTTATTGCTCTCATGATAGTGGTTGTTCTAAACAAGTAATTTGAGTCTTTATCATCTATAAACCTTGAGCTGCTTTGCATTGGTAGCATCACTGCAGAATCTCTGTTTGAACATCAAAAGACAGATTCTTTTCATGTATTATCCTCAGTTCTTTATATGTGAACGAGAAACATATTATTGCCACTGGTGTATGAATTAACAAATTGTGTTACAATGAAAAGGAATTTGAAGTTTCACTAACACTTTATGTATTTTTAATCAAGGTATTTGTTAGAATTAAACATTAAAATGTAAAAATAAAAGAACCTGTTACAAATATTATACTATATGGAAAGCAGTTGAAGGGTAAAATGGCCAACTTACTGACTTGATAAGTACATGTGCTGTTCACCTACACTGAAATTAAGCAAATAGAAAAGGAATACGAATGAAAGGCAGACAAGTACAGCTTCTACATTTGTGACCATTAAGAAGTTATCATGTAAACTTTGCTATCTTTGGTGAAAATGGAGAAATTCAAGTTTAAGCACTTACAACCATGATGTACTAACCTTATTCTGTATCCCTCTGAGTGTCTATATATTTTGTATTGGTGTTAAATGTTGGGCCAGAACTCATGGTACTGAAACATTTTATTAAAATAGAGTCAATAGAAAGGCATTCTTGCTGACATCACTGCCATAACTTAAGCTAGAATAAATGTTTCCAATAGATGAGTTATGCTTCAATCATGATTTCCAAGTTTTAAGATCTGAAAAGTTTGCATGCCCTAGCTGCTGAATTTCACATTTGTGGCAATAATGTTCCTAAACAAAAAAAAAAACAAAAAAAAAAAAAAAAAAAAAAAAGAGCACCAGGAATATGACATTCAGTGATTTTACACGTTTGACACTACAGAGAAGTTACTTAACCACAGAGACAAAGCGATCAAATAAATATAAGTATGAACAGATGACAGTGTGGGTGGGGGATAGAGAGAGGTAGAGAGAGAGAGAGAGAGAGAGAGAGAGAGAGAGAGAGAGAGAGAGAGAGAGAGAGAGAGAGAGAGAGAGAGAGAGAGAGGGCAGGAGGGAGGGGGAGAAGCACAATTTTAAAACAAAAGCCCAACTTCTTCTAAGAACGTAGCATTACAAATTGCACAAAATGTTCACTACTGCATGCTACCCTTTGCATTAAGATATTTTTGTTATGGCTCATTTACTTAAAATATTTGAATGCATGTGATATGGATATAGCAGTCCAGTGGTAGGCCTAGATCCAGAAAGGGCTGTTTTGCTGCAGGGGACGTCATATAGTTGAGACATGACATCAGGAATAAGTTGTATACTTTGAATTCTGTAAATAGCCTGTGAAGACCACTTCATTTTGATTAAATTTTGTCATGCTATAAAATCATAAGAAATAAGATAAAAACTTACTACAGGAAACAATGTACAAGCCATTGGAATATGCAATTTGTATATATAAATATATAATCACTCAAGGAAGCAATATCTAGTACTGTTTGGCAGCAACATGTGAATTTCTAGTTCCACAGAAGGCAGACACAGTAGTCAAAGCACATACTCATATGTAACGGTGGCACATGCGGTATGGCCAAGCAGTTAGACCAGTTGACTCTCACCGAGGCAACTCGGGTTTGATCTAAGCCAACTGCATGTAGTATTTGTGATGGACATAGCATAGGGACAGGTTTTCTTCAAGGTTTATGGTTTGCCCCATCATCATTCCGTCATTCCAATTGCTCCATTATCACCTTTTCAATCATCCATCATCAGCGTGTAGTATTCTTAAGAAATGGAATGGCCAGTAAATAAACACAAATTAAAAAAAAGAGTTCTTCACTTCTGTAAAAGAATGCATTTTGTTTCATCTGTCTCAGTGGACTAAACATTCTGAACCAAAAACTGCATTTCACAGCCATTTTAGGAAGGACTCAATTTGAAACAAATTGACTGCACAGATTGATTCAGATTCAGCATTATCAAAATAGGGGGAATCCATATCCAAAGGCATTTCACCCATGCACTTTATTCTGATAATTTTTGTTTAAGTTGTGTGACACAAATTCTATATCACTAATGGCATCATATTTGATTTTCTCTATAGTTTCCTTTGGCATATTAGTGTTCCTTGGTTTGATTCCTAATGTGTACTTTAGCTTTGAGGTATTCCCAAAAGAAGTAGACTCATACTGATAGATATGGTAGACATGAGGACCATCTCCTCCGATGAAAGCCATATGGTTTGCAGATATTCCTTTAAACATTGTAATGGAGATGTTGGGAGTATGGGCTGCAGCTCCAACTTATGAAACTAGGTAAACAAACATAGGGTTTTAACGAATGCCACTTCAACGAATATTTATTTCAGTCCAATGGGGGGGGGGGGGGGGGAACTGATTTCCTCATCTGTATTACTGTATTAAATTATTTCATATGAATGACCCTCGGTAAAATGAAAATCTCAGTATAGGAAAACTAATTTCTCCTTAATGAATATATGACTTATTGAATAACCTTGTAAAATGTCTTCTTAAGTTACTGAAAAATTAGTGTTGTTTTCTGAATCAGGTAGTGGCTTGTTCATCCCTGACCATGCATTGATTTACCTTAGCTTTTATCAAAGACTCTGTTTTGTTTAATGGAATTCCATAATCTGGCAGTCTGTTTAAAAGGTGCCATTAAACAATAATACATTGACTTTAAAGAGAGTCGATTAAAGACACTAGACAACACTTACTTTTAAATTTTTCCGGAACTAGTTTCAGAGGCTTTGCCTCTATCATCGGCCGGCTCTCGACAGTCGAGAGCCGGCCGATGATAGAGGCAAAGCCTCTGAAACTAGTTCCGGAAAAATTTAAAAGTAAGTGTTGTCTAGTGTCTTTAATCGACTCTCTTTAAAGTTAATTTATCATAACAACACTGTTTTCAACACTTCCAAGAAAGTAATTGTAATAATACATTGTTTGGTCTGACTGTTGTTGCATGTGGTTTAACTTATCTAAAGCAGGAATTTCATTGTGCTTAGTCTGCTTTAAACAATGTCAGCATACAGAGTACCAAAAAGTAAAGAGAAAGCAGTTTTCCTTAAAAGATAAATTAAAAATCCTTGAAATTTATAAAGGTCTAAGAAATAGGATTTGAATGCTAATTTTCACCAATTTCCGTTCACAATTTTTTAAATCTATCTGACTTTGGAAAGGATGGGATTTTCTGTAAGAAATTTTATTTAGACCATCCAAATGTTTTCTGCCATCAAAGGGTACATTTTGATGTGTTACATTAGCTCCAAAGGTATACATTTAAACCATTTTATTAATTACTAAAACCAAAGTCATGAATAACCAGTAACTAAATTTTCATCAACTTAGGACCTGGATTTTACTGCTCAACCTTGTCCTAGTTCACTTAACATTGTCATTCTTGTAGCCCTTCTTGCAAGAGCACTGTGGGGACTTTCAAGTGTTTATAAAAGGATTCTACACTGGTAGCATAAATTATATGACTTAACATTTGGTGTACAAGTAAACAGCCAGCAAATAGGTGATACAATTTATTTAGAACTTGCTCCATTAAATCCTTTTATGGAAGTGTTGAAAACAGTGTTGTTGTATAAATTAAGTTAATTGCTCCATTAATTTTAAATGGATTGTGTAATTTCTAATCAGCACATGGTAGTGCTATTGCAGAAAGCAGAACTTCTAGTGCAATTTAGTGGTTGCTTAATAGGGCTTGAGGTTCACAATTCCATATATCAAATCAGAATTCCATGACTGACTTCTGTTTATAGGAGTTGCTTACTGTCAGCAGGATACAGTTTATTTCTGAACAGTATGTTTCGATCATAGAAAATTACTCATAAAGTGGATGGACACCCTGCTGTCCAGAGAAATTTTCTCTAAGAACTTAAACTGAGCACATAACCTTTCTAATAACATTTTATAATTTAATAGAATAAAGTACATGAAACTGATAATATATCACTAGGAAACTTCCCCCAGTGCAATATCTATATGCATGCAAATGTGACCCTATTGCTTTGCATCACAAAGAATACATGGATGGTGTAGCCCTTTGAGGTTACTGGTGTTCAGTTATGCTGAGGAACCAACATATATTCAAAACCTTAACAGGAAAGCCCAAATGAATTTTATTGCCTAGTGCATTCAGAATTATTTCTGGTACTGGTCTTAGCATTCACTCAGCTTTTGGGAGTTGCTGAATTTTGTCAACCCTATGTTTTCTTTGGAGTACAGCAATCGTACGTCTTATAACTGCCAAATATTTTCATCCACAGATGATCAAATGAAATAAATGTTTTCTCTAGTGAATACTCTCTGGTATATACCCCAGTGCTAATGCATTTTAGTTATTTGTGAAGTGTAGGCAATTCATTAAACTATTCAAAATATTTCCCAACACAGTTTAAGACACGATGGTGTTTGACAATACAGATACACTTCAAGCATGTGCAAGTGGTACTCCAAGAATTAGGATTCCCCATTCACTGCATAGAAAATCTTTAGCTAATCTCACTTGCTTAGACATCGGTATAGGGCTGATCGGCAATTAATAGGAAGAACAAATTTGCCAATAACAGGTAAAAATAAAAGTGGCGTAACAACTGTTCCTCAAAATAAATGCAAAAATATAAAATTGGGCAATTTCAATTATATTGTTTAGAATATTACCAAATTAAATTATAAAATAAACATAATTTGGAAACCAGAATGAAGAGGTATGTTAGAAACACTAAATGCAAATAATTTAATAAATCAGTCACAGCAAATAATTTTTGTTCATTTAATCAGAGATAAACTTTGAAGTTTAAGTATTAATGTAGCAAAATAATTTAAACTATAATTTACAAGAAAACTTTTATTATAAAATTTTTATACTGCATATGAATTTTGAAATAACAAATGTCTTATTTTTAATAAATAATTTTTAATAAATGCAGGGAACAATCTAATTCTTAATGACATTATATCAACAAATTGTAAACAAAGTAAAGTGTCAGTTACCAAGATATAAGAAATATGCTTACAAAATGCTTATTTTAATGTAGACCAACTTATCAGCCGGTGTATATCTTTCTTAACTCATATGGTAATCTGCAAAATTATCGAACCTCTAATAAAAAAAAGGATGACACCCATTTGAATTTTTTAACAAAATATATAATTAAGTATTTATTGGTTAAAACTCTGCTATTTTCTACAAAAAATTCATTACTGATATGATTCAGCCAAGAACTGCTATTGATGGACTAACTGTGCTTTGTGCTTTTTAACTTATATAATAATCACACAGAATATGTATGATAACAGCAAAGATTGTTTGCTTTTACTTGTATGCTTCACAACCATTTTGCACAACTTAAACCCTTAGAAAAATTAAAGGAATTTCAGTACACATAAATATGTGCATAATGAATAAATGTAAAATGTTTCATAAAACATGACGATCCACCAAAACAACAGTGATAAGCTCTGTTCACAGCTCTACCACTATCACTTTCTTGTTTAGCACATTTGCAGGTAACATAACTAATGTATTGCATCACAAAAAACATTTTTTGCAACATAAAGTTACACATTTAGCAAAGGAGTATGCTCTTATATCATGTATAGGCAGTCTTAACATTATGTGGCGACCTTCCACCTCCTTCCTTGCATTTGCATTATGTTCTGACCTCCCACATGCCCAGTTATAACAGAGAAAAGTGGTAATGGAATTTTAAACTTTGCACTCTTGTAGACAGGGAGCGGAAGTGACAACATATGACACATACACCACTGCAAATAACTCAAGCAAAAATAGGAAATGAAAAAAAAAAAAAAAAAAAAAAAAATTCAAATGCATGAAGAGAGGGCAAGGGTTCATTATAGCTCATTCAAAAATGTAAACAAATATGATTTTTAATATAAATTTATATTTTTTTAAATGGAAACCCCATATTATTTCACATGAGTAAATAATGTTGAAAATAATACCTACTAAAGAATGGTATTTTTTGTATCACAATGGGTTAATTCTACTTTAAGAAAGTAACACTTGAGACAGTTGAAGAGGTAAACCTTTTTCTGAATGGAAACCCTGTTTCATTTCCAGCATAATTTAAAATGCAAAAATAACATTAAGATTTTCAAGCATTTTAGTCCATCACTCACCTAGTGATTAACTGTTATATTTATACTTGAGATTCAATTATGTGGTTGAATCTCAGGATGTACAACCAAAGTGTGTTTCACTGTAACTCAAATGTCAAGTTCAACTCACAATTTCTTAGAATGTGACTGATCTACTGTGATGCAAAAATGTCACTCTTAATGTTATTTTCTATCTTATCAATTGCATAAAAATAATGAAGGGATCCCTTTAAAAACATTTTGTTCAAAATTATATTAGCTTACATTTTTAATGAGCGCCCCCTCCTATATTTATGTCTGTAAAAGTCATGATTCATCCAGTATAGTGGGCTGCTCCTACATTCTATATAAATTGCAGCCCACTTTGTATTTACACAGCCTTTTGATACAACAATGCTGCTTTACTTTGTTACCACAAATACATGCAGAGTACATGTATAAGTAGTTAGAAGATGCATCCCACAAGAGGTGATCAACATTTAAACAACAATTTTAAGCTGGCAAAGATCTTGAAAGGTGCTACAAAATTAATTCCAAAATGAAAGATGCTGCATTAAGAGAACAGTGTGTATCATATATTGCCATTCCGCACCACTTTCCTCCCTCCTGGCTGACACACAACATACTCATACCTGTTTTAAGTAAACAAGCTGTTATTAGCTCAGTTAAAAATAATCCCAATTTTAAGTATTCATTTACATAATTTCAAATATTTATTACAGTACGGTGTTGATGATCTACCTGTATACTTTTACGTATTATCTAGTTGAAGTTTCCAATTTGTTTTAAACTTCATAGGTAAACTTTGTCTGATCTAAGAACAGGAGCAAATTAAATGTTCTATTATGAGTTGATAGCTATTGCTTGCATTTTCAGCATGAGATTATCTAAAATAAGGTTTAAATCCATGCATATCATTCTCAGTGAAAAATACATGATGCAAATTATTAATTTATAGATGAGTCGTATTTATTACACATCTGCTTCACTTACGTACCTATTTTGAGGACATGTTTCGCAAATCATCGTTTGCATCTTCGGCTCTTATGCGACTAAAGCTTGATCCAGTGGTGTGGGTAATTCTGGAGTTGCTGCTGCCATCTGTTGATTTAGTGATGAACTTAAATGTGGGATTCTCTTCTGGCGGGATTTCAAAGTTCATTGTTGGTTTCTACGTTTTTCTATGTATATTCTCTCCCATATGACGAGTTCACTATGTTTTTGTAAATATTTTAGTAATTCGGTGCTATCTTCAATTTCATGATTTTCAGACCAGAAATGAGCTGCTATTGCGGACTTATCAATATTTTTGTATCTTAAGTGCCTGAAATGTTCTTTCTTTCTTTCTTCAGGCACTTAAGATACAAAAATATTGATAAGTCCGCAATAGCAGCTCATTTCTGGTCTGAAAATCATGAAATTGAAGATAGCACCGAATTACTAAAATACGTACAAAAACATAGTGAACTCGTCATATGGGAGAGAATATACATAGAAAAACATAGAAACCAACTAATGAACTTTGAAGTCCTGCCAGAAGAGAATCCCAAGTTCATCACTAAATCAACAGATGGCAGCAGCAACTCCAGAATTACCCACACCACTGGATCAAGCTTTAGTCGCATAAGAGCCGAAGATGCAAACAATGATTTGCGAAACATGTCCTCAAAATAGGTACGTAAGTGAAGCAGATGTGTAATAAATACAACTCATCTATAAATTAAAAATTATTTTGCTTCACTGTGGTGTTCCAATACAGTTAAATCTCAATATGATGCAAATTGTTTGGAAAATAAAAATATGTCAGTAACAATCACTGTAATAAGTTAAAAGATCTGCTGGCGTGTGCATTACTGCACCGTGTGCGGCTTTTATGTATATATTTTATAATTGTTTCTAATAGAGTATGCTTATAAATAAAACATGTAGCAAATGTTTCCAATGCAATTTACACTTTTAAATGCACTGCTCTTTTTGACATACAGTCAGCTCAACTGCAAAATAAACGAAACACTGGATAATATGTAATGAATTAACAATAGCTGGCCAATGAAAGATGATCCTGGTAATTAGCTGCATTTGTGAAATGAAATACTGATAATTTCTAATATTCAGAATGAAAGCTTGTGAATTAATGATTGTTTCCTGTTACAGTATAACATATCAGTAGTTTATGATCTTTATAAATATTACATCTATTCTATGCCCAACATTTTGTATAGGAAAACTCATTAGAACATAAACCCCTATGGCCAAAATCTCTCCATTTATCTAGCTACCTGAGCTGTAAAAATAATAATGTACAGTATAAAAGAAATTTACATACAATTTATAATACAAAAAGTACTACTTTGCAAAAGTTGTAAACATGTCTTACATCAAACATCCCTGTCTATGCAAAACACTGATGAATTGGCTCATAGAAACATGTTAAAAGAACAGAGAGACAGAGAGAGAGAGAGAGAGAGAGAGAGAGAGAGAGAGAGAGAGAGAGAGAGAGAGAGAGAGAGAGAGAGAGAGATCTGAGATGCATTCAGCTTGAATTTGTAATAATTACTTCACAGGCCATTTTGGTATGTTTATTTAGCTTTACTAAGTATGAAAGAGATTTTTACATATTCATTTAACCCTTCATTGCATCATTTTTTTCTTTGCTTTGAAAAATCATAATTATATTTACTTATAACAGACATATTAATTATTAGGTAGTTGCCTTCAAATTAACTACAATCAAACCAACGACTGAAAAACAATAGAGATCAAGGTCACTGACAAATAAGATAAGAACTATTTTGAGTACTGACTGAAAACACTAAAAGAATGTACAAGGATTGGGGTTGGTTTCTTATTTGTGTCATCACTGTCTATAATATATCATCGCGCCAGCACGAGAGTGCTGCTCTCTGCAAAACGAGTCAAAAGTCATCCGAGCTCACAAATGGGATGTTAATATTGGGCCGTGTTGTAGCCGCCTTAGCTGCCGAATCCGCTAGTTCATTCCCTGTCAGTCCCGTGTGGCCAGGAACCCATCCACATACCACACTAATGCCGGAGGCATGCAAAACGTGGAGCGAATCCTGGATATGTTGCACAATCGGGTGAGGGCTGTATAACTGACGAAGGCTTTGAAGGGCACTAAGGGAGTCAGTAAGAATTAGGCTGTCACCCAGATTCCGTCAACGTACAAATAAAATTGCTCGGTATATAGTATACAGCTCGGCACTAAAAATGGAGGTGCTTGATAAGGGGAGGTAGTGAAACAGGAAAGAGAGAGAGAGAAAATGGAAGAATAGAGAGGGAAAAGAAGGTGAGTGTAGAGAAAGATTGGGACAGTAAGAGGAAAATACAGGTGGAGAGAGTGAGAAAATGAGAGAGGAACTGAAAAGGACCTCCATATTTAATGCAATAACAGAATATAGCTGTGGTGTCTGCTATTTAAAAATTAACTTAAATAACCTGTTTCAGAGGCTGAAGGTCTCTATTTTCAGCTTAGATTCACTGGCATGCTTTTTGTGGTTTGCAGATAGTTTTTGTTTTGCTAGATGTAATGTATGATGAGATATAGTTTTTGTTTCTGCTAGATGTAATGTATGATGAGATCACTATTATATAGTACATCAAAATACTGAACAGAGAGACAAAAATAGTATCCAAACCATTTCTTAATAGTGAAGCTAAAGTGATAGAATTTCATCTTTAAGTAGTTTGTCACCTCACTGCGGTTTTCCAATAAAAAAAATAATAGACTTACAATGCTCTGAACTCATGTGGAAAACTGTCTTAATATTCTATGAATTCAATTACTGAAAATCTGGAAATGTTTGCCATTTTGTAGCTCTGAAAAGTGGCAACTAATGTTCTGAGAGTGACTGTCTGTGGGCGGTGGGTGCAGAGAGAGAGAGAGAGAGAGAGAGAGAGAGAGAGAGAGAGAGAGAGAGAGAGAGAGAGAGAGAGAATCACTTCCTGTACTTTTTCTTTTTTACTCATTGTTCACTACTTTTCCTCTGAAGCACAGGATGGTATGTCCATAAGCAGAGCTGCGTCTTTCAATTGTAGCCAGCTTATATTGAAGTTGGACCACCTGGAAGATGCAGATGTGCCAAACAGAAAAGACACTACAAGAATAAAATGTCATTAAACCTAAAATGACCTAACCTGACCAGTCAATAGCCAACATAGGAATCATTCTAAAAAGGAACAAATTCCAATGGTAAGTACAGAAATTTGGAATAAAGGCCATAGGCACTGAACACCAACCACACAGCTGCACTTTGAAATTTGGATCCCCCCTCTAGAATATGGTAAAAT
Organism: Mantis religiosa; assembly: GCA_030765055.1. Lineage (NCBI taxonomy): Eukaryota > Metazoa > Arthropoda > Insecta > Mantodea > Mantidae > Mantis > Mantis religiosa. The sequence continues at coordinate 248,722,276 of CM060948.1, forward strand.
AATCCTTATTTGGAAGCATAGTATTTCTATATCCATAAATAAAGTCTCAAGGTAGTGCCAAGTGACAAAAATGCCAGCACAGTAAAGGGTTAAGCAGAAATTGAAGTTTAATAAGTTTTAAAAAAATAAAATAAAATTATTTTCTTTTGTTAGCTGCAGTACATATAAAGGTGCAGAAAGATATGCTGAGTGATTCTTGTGTTCCTCAGGCCATAAAGTGTAAAATGGCCGAAAGCTTGATCTTCCTAAATTTGATGCGGCTGATCACCCGTGAAGCCTTAATCAAGAATGGTGTTTTTTATATCAGGAGTGTTATCATGACTGAATGGGTGCCTTAAGGTCGAACTGTTAATCAGAAATACTACAAAGAAGTCCTAATTAAGCTGAGGGAAAGAGGAAGAAACAACAAATTTTGGAAGAAGGATGCATGGATTCTGCATTAGGAGAATGTGCCAGCCTACTACACTGTAACTGTGAAACAGTTTTTTTTTTTTTTTTTAAAGCAGAAAAGCGAATACCAGTGCGTGAGTATCCTCTATATTCACCAGATCTGGCATCTGGCTTTCTGTGTCTTTTATCTCTTCTTAAAAGTCAAAAGTGCAATGAAGGAAACAAATTTTCAGTTTGTTGAGATGAAAGTAAAATCGGCAGAATTGTTGAAGAGGGTACAGCATTGCTTTCAGAACAATAGAAGACACATATACAATGATCTACAGATTGGAGATGAGAGTATGTTGAAGGGGATAAAAGTTAATCATAAATTTGTTTGCAATAAATCACATTTCTGACACTTGTCTTGTTATTTACTTGCCACACCTTATATTTTTGTGCAAATTTAATTTTTGATACTTTAAATACTTTTTAATAATTAGGTTTTAATTTAGCTATGATTACAAACATTGCAACAAGCAAAACTAATCTGTAGGTAAGTTTCCTGCAAATGCTTCAATATTTTCTGCCATTATTCTACTTTGATTACTGTTTTTCCGGTACAAGGTGCTTTAAAATATATAGGTACAGCACAAGTTGAAATTTTGTTTGCAAGTTTTTCTCACAGCAGCATGTAAAGTCTGTTTAGTTAACGTGTGTGCAGTTCCGACTCAAAGGGACCGCAAGGGACCTGACCTTCCCGCCCACAAATGACCGTCATAAATCTATCTCCATACTTCAGAAATGGAACACACCAATAGCAACCCTGAATTTCTTGAAGTGACGATCGCATGTCTACTCTGCATGGAGTCTCAGTTGCCAAAGTTCCAACTTCCAGTTGATCTGTTTCATTACGTGCAGCAATTCGTTGTGTGTCACGATGTGGAGATCGTGGGAGGGAAATGCAGTGGTAAATGCAAATGAAGTAGTAGATAAATTTCAGTCACGTGAAAATAATCAAAGTGAAGACAATAGTGTGAATAACTGGGCCAAGTTATATTACTGGAAAAGCCTCAAAAAACAAAGTTTCAACAGGAACTGTTTCTAAGCAAATTCAAGCGCTTGTTTTGAACACATATAAATATGTGCTGAAAAATAATCTTGATAAGGGGTCATGCAATGATGATAAATTATGGGTATTCACAGAAATACAGTAAGAAATATTGTGACGAAAGGAATACCAAAGACACCGATTAAGTGTGAAAACAAACAGAAACGTTTCTGTAAAGTAGATAATTTCACATGTGATTTAATTCGTCGAGAAATTTATAGATTCTATGCAAAAGGGAGAGCGGCAACCTTAGACGAATTGGTTGCACATTTGCAAGAAATTTTTGATTTTCCTTATGGGCACTGCACTTTGCGTGGCCTCCTAAAGGAGCTGGGTTTCAAATACTGCACATTGAATAATTTAAGGGTTATTATGGAATCCAGTAGAATTGTAGCTTGGCGATATATATCATCAAAACTAAGAAAGTTTTGCAGTAATGGACATAAGATAATTTATTTAGACGAAACATCGTACGATACCCATGACGTATCAAGAAAGGTGGCAACCTTGCGGAAAGGTCTGCGAGGAGGCTGGCCAGGGTTGTAAAACGATTATAAGGGTTCGTCAAAGGCAGCGGCCGACTGCACATGGGTTAAATAAACAGACTTTACAACACAATCTGTATATACAAGCACTTTTAATGTGAACTGAGAGATCTCTAACAGAAAATTATAAAAACAAAATGCAATCTAGCCATCTTATCTTAAGATGTTCTGTTCTCTTGGCTAGTTCTGCTATAAGATTATATTTCTCAATTTTGTGTAATTTAACAATACTTTTAATACAAAGCAGCAGTGAAAATAAAGCGAGAATAATATTTTAATAAGAAGAAATTAAGTTCAGTGAATACTGTCATTAAGTTTTATTTACTACATGGCAAAGCATGGAAGCATATCGGAAAATATGTGTAACAGTGGAGTTATTTGCAAGTCTATTACACATACATGATGAGTCAGTGTATCACACTCTGTTCAAATGCAATCATGTCTTCTGGACAGCAATGTGCAATACACCGGCAGGAGCGAGAAGTCATATGTAATGTAACTGAATATTGTGAAAAGGGGGAAAAAAGAGGGAATCAAAAGCCCTTTATGTCAAGTGACAAATGGGTGGCTCCAATGGTAATTTATATTTGCATATAATAATTACTTGGCTAACTTTTCATATCACACATACACAACATCGAACTGCTTTATTTGTATTTTGTAACTTACTGTATGCCAAGTTACTAATGTTTTGCTCTTCTAGTAAACAAGATAACAAGCGAATGAAGGGCTTGTTAGTGAAGGTCAGTACACTTAAATACTCTGCCATGTAGTATAAATCCCATTTGGTAGATTTAAATCACACACAAAAGTGTTAGCTGTAATGTGCTTGTTTGACAAACATATTTAAATAAGCAACTTTTTTACCATAAAACTTTACAAATAATAAATTGCAGACAGCCAAGAAGTTGGTTGTTTTATGTATGCACCAATTCATTCAAGTTTCCTCAGTTATTGCAGAACACTGCCAACAAAATTAAAAGAAGCTGAAGGCTTATGTAGTGTAAATAAACTGTAAGTGTTCTTTAAGTTCTTTTCCAAAATCCCCAACAGAGCAAGTATATTTTGTGGTAAAGAAACTGTCATTCTTCAGTACACTGCTCTGTTTCCTGCATTTGTCTGCCTGACTACCTCTCCATGCTTGATCTCTGTTAGTCCCTCTTGTATACATGCTGCCTATAGAGTATAAGCAGAAGAGAAATAATTTTTCATTGCTATATTTGTAGAACTTATGCTTGAGCATTATTGGTTTGAAAACAAGGCACTCTTCTTAAAATCCACAGTTTGCTCTTAATTAACAAATCACTACAAATAAGGAGACTCTAATTTTATATATAATGGATTTTGAAATGACAAGAAAAATTTTGGAAAGAGATTGATATTAACTAAAAATGCTTTTCCATTTGTATGATATTGCTTTTAGTATTTATTTTTATTTATATATCTTTTTTAAAAAAATGACCTTTTATGTAATTTTCTTAATAATACAGAGTGGCACAATAAATATACTGTTTCTTCAGCAGGACATCTATGGCAGGATTTAAAAACTTAATCAAGTCAAATACTAGTTCATCAAATATCTTTATTAGGGAAACTTTTGCCTTTATCGGTCAATGTCTCAGAAAAATACTAGGCCGCTCTAAACTGTTAAACATCAGAAAAGGCACTGTTAAAAAATGAAATCAAGAAGAAACCAAATACAGAAATGCATATATGTCTTGGCAATGATAATTAGATACACTAAGTTTAATACTGCAAGTCTTTTAAACATCTAATAGGGTAGTTAGGGAAGTCCCCTATACTTCCAGTGCATACAAATAAGAGCTCTCTATAGTGACATTTAAATAATACTCTCACAAGCAAAGCACATAGATAAATTCTGTATTTAAAATGTGTTTTAGTAACAATTAAAACAGTTAAAAGCAGCAATTAAAAACAAAAACTGAGTAATGAATATGTATAAAGGTTACTGCATGACCTTTTTATAAAAATGAAGCAACAAAACATATCGATAAAACCACTGCAAAATCTAATTTGTAAGACATATCATAAATACAGTACAAATAAAATGCAAATTATCTGTTTCCAACACTACTTTTCAGAATTTAAGATATTAGTCCATGTTTAAATTGTTTTCTTCAATTACCCTTTCAGAAAAGGCATTTTCCTCCCATTGTAAACAGAGATGGAAAATGGATTTACATTGCCCTAATTCACAAAAAGGACCATCACTTTTACAGTTCAAAAATACCTTCAATTTCTAATTATATTTCAGCAATTTTTCATATATAATTAATTATCTCTACCACACTTATTATGTCATTAGATACTCTATAGAACTGCTAAAGTAATACATTCAGAAATGTATTCTGTACAGGCTATCAAAAAAATAAACAAATATATATATTATAGTTCAGAGCAGTTTTCTTTGTATGTTCTAAAACTAATATATCACAGTACATTGTTACATGCACCACTGCACTACGTCTGTCAGGTGAGATGTTTCTAATAGTGCTGTTCCAAGCTGCCAAAAATGTCCACCAGAGATCATCTTTCACTTCCAGCCCTCAGAATCTCTCTGATTTCTAACAGCATATATCATTCTCTGCAACTTGTTTATGGCACACAAATATTCCAAATTAATCTGGATTTCTACACATCACTTTTAATTAGTTTGCTAAAACTTTAAGTAGCAAATGACATTATTAATGCAGACCTAAGTTATCAATGAAACTGGAACTGTTAAAATAAAAATCAGCTAATCTGCCATGGTGTTAACTAACTGGAAAGCAACAACTAACCTAGGTACTGAAATTTCAGTTTGTTGCAGGGAAAATATACTGGCAAACTAATGCTGTTTTCGTTATGCCCTAGTCTCATGGAGAGAGTGTACATACTACTACCCTCTTGATCTGCTTGTGCATTGGCTGCATTGACTCCCATGTCCTCTAATTTTGCTTTTGTTGCTGAAGGAGATGAATGTTCAGTCATCCATAACCTGCATCCTGAAGCTCTTTCCACCAAGCCTTTTGGTAGTCACGGCAACAGGAGGGTCATCATCTTCCTCATCATCTATGAACTCATCAGAGGCGTCTTGAGGAATGTCATGATATTCGTCTAACTGCAAAAATGAAAAAGAAATACACATTAGAATGGTTATCTAATAGTTAACAGATGTATGTTACATTAAAAGAGTAACATTTTAGTTAAAGCAAAGTTTCTACATGTTTTAATGCATAACAAGCAGTCCATATTGAAATAAATACAGATAATTTGTTTGTTTTTGTGACATTAAACTAATCAGCCATATTCAATGAAATGACACTATAAGAACTTTACATTAAAAATATCCTCATGCGTCACAAAAAGTATGTGTTAAAACACACATATTTCAAGAATCAAAAAGGATGAAGTACTTACTAACAAACACCTCAAACAAATGAAGCCAATAAGTCTAAAGAGGGTGCTAACATTTCCATTTAAATGCTATAGGCTAATGTCGTACTAACATTTAGGCAGTATTTCAATGAAGCACTACAGAGTTTATCAGACCATTCAGAATGAAAATTTTAGCATCAATGTAAGATGTGAATGATAATCCACAGTAAAAATTAACATGCAGAAGGTTTCCTATTTGTTTACATATCTCTTTTGGTATTCAAATATCAATATACTTAACTGGAAGAATATTGTTAAATAATACAATTTTGCCTACCTCTTCAAGAGTATAATTATTATTTTTCTTTTCATACACTGTCTGATACTGTTTTTGTCTTTAATATATCTATTAAGAATTACAAATTAAACATTTACCATTTGCTTACTATCCTCCACATAAGTGTTTATGCAAATATCTTACATAAAAATAAATGAAAATGTTTGTGAATGATTGCATCTGGTAACATAATCTGACAAGTTCATTATTAATTTTTAGATGAGTCGTATTTATTACACATCTGCTTGCAGCAACTCCAGAATTACCCACACCACTGGATCAAGCTTTAGTCGCATAAGAGCCGAAGATGCAAACGATGATTTGCGAAACATGTCCTCAAAATAGGTACGAAATTGAAGCAGATGTGTAATAAATACGACTCATCTAAAAATTAATAATTATTTCGCTTCACTGTGGTGTTCCAATACAGTTAAATCTTGACAAGTTCATGTTCATATCATATTTGAAGTTGACTTTCATAGTGAATGGCCCATAGCAGCATAAAGACTACAGTATTTATATGCAATGCACTAATTAGGTTTTTAACATAATTATTTTAAACTATGTTCTTTTCAGGAATACTAATTAAAGCCAAGCAAAATTAGGTATAGTATTGAAGTTATTGTACATATAATTAACCATAAAGTACACAATTATACAGTGAGGAAGCTCTACTAATAATGCTTTGATATTAGCCAAGCATCACTACTATATCAGTATTGCAAATAGTCAGAACTAGTCGTTCCAGGAGCAGTTACAATGGTAAGAACCATGTCTATGACATTAGTTAAATAAAGGAGATTAAATACCTATTTTAAAATAAGGTTCACATTTCATATATATCATATACAATCAAAAATTAAAAACAGGTAATAATAATACAAGAATAGTTCCCAATGAGAAATGCAACATCACACTTAATAGTAGCTAATCGTGGAAGCTAATGATGAAGTTGCAATGCTAATATTACTATTCTATGGATTTGTGACTAGTAGCAGTGATACATCTCAGCCATGTGCAGCTGTGGGTGTCGAGATGTAAGAGCATAGCACATATCCATGCTCATTAGCACCAGATACTGTTCCACATGGCAACATGTACCAACATTACAATATACAAAAAGAGTTTGTGCAATATTATATTTTATTTCATATATTAACAAGTGTGCTTATATTTCTTAAATCATATTTGAAATTAAACAGCAAAATCATTTGTTGCTTGCAGAGTTTTCTACAGGTGAGTGGCAATAAACCAAATAGAGTGCATTAATATGTTTATCTCAAATTAATGTCTTCTAATTTACAAACTCAACATTCACAATTTATGTGAGCCTTCATAAAAATACAGAGAGGAAACAGAAGAAAGTAAATATATGTTACATTTAAAAATAAACTATATATGTACATTTATCTGAAAAGTTAGAGCTTATATTATGGAAACAGAATAATTCAGTTAGCTCTGATAATATCTAATTTTCAGTAATAAATCATTGTTGGCACTGCTGATGTATCCATCCTTCAGCTGCCACTGAATCACTCTTCTATTAACTTAGTATATTAATTCAATAATGCAAATGATATGCATCATGTTCTTCATTATAGTATATCTGAAGTTTGAAATATGCTGTATAAAGAAAATAGAAAATGCTGACATTTTGTAAAAGACCCTTATCCTCAAAGGCGAATGTCAGGTAACTCAAAGCTCTATGGACCCTGGGCTCATTTGAGCATCATTTTACCCATTCCATTCATCATCTGATATGACGATATGGAAGACGTAAATTACAAAAAAAAAAAAAAAAAAAAAAAAAAAAAAAAAAATTAAAAGAAAAAAAAAATTAAAAGAAATTTCAAAGAGAACAGATATGAGGACCACTCTGAACATTGCATACTTCAAAATCACAAACTTTTTGTGGTAACTACAAATAATAAGGAAAGAATACAAATGTCATTAATATGAGACCATGAGATTTTACTGACAGTAAATGTATAAATTTATTTTTCTGTGATCAGATATGTAAAAAGATGTAGATGTGGTAAAGTGTTAATTGTATCTACATGTATGTGCATGCATGCCTTACTGACCAGGTTTCCTCACTGTATACACTGTATATGTATACACATACAGTAGACATCTAGAAATGATTCAGAACAACAAAAATAAGAGTGCATAGATTTGTTCAGAGTTTATCCAGGGAGATACTAAGGGAGGCTTTGAGCTTATCAACTTAATTTGTTAAATGAAATTAAAACTAACAGCTTTATTTTTGCCTTCAATATGTATGTCATCAAAATGTTCCTATATCTCTTTAAGAAAAACTGTTGAACTGAACCAAACAATAACTGGGGTACTGGTAACAAGTTAGCATGTGCCATTTCCAACATACAATTTGAATGCTTCACAACAAGTTAAGATGAACTTGCACTTTGCACTGCATTAACACTTATAATCAATAATTTTAAGTTTTCAAAAGTAGTTTTGTGGGCCAAAATGACCTCGCTGTTGACAGGCCCTAAAACACCACACACTCGCTCACTGAAAAGTAGTTTTGTTTCACAAATAATACTTGAAATATTTGCTGTAAGTTTAGTATTTTATATACAATGAATTAACAAATGTAAATTCTGTAGTATTTCAATTTTGACTTTTTTAAAACAGCTAAAAAAGAAAAAAAATACATGAAGCAGAAGATAAAACATGTAAAATTTCTGCAGATAAGACTTCTAATGATGATGCCATGATTACTACTGAGTGCAGAGGGTCTACTCCCATTAGCCTTGCTCCCGTAGGAACAAGACCCGGGCCTCTTAAAACCAGGGAGTATCCGAGCTGTCCCAAAGGGCGCTCGGCATCCTCCGTGGGGCTTTCCATTAGGGCAAGACCTAGTTTCCTAACAAGCCCCCCCCATCTGGTCCTAGGGACACAAGACGGGACGGAAGTGGATACGCCACTTACGCGCGTCAACACTCAAGGTTAAGACTACCGATATGACCTCGGTGGGGCTGCCTGGTGATCTAGCACACCTTCTACTAGCTGAGCAGGCTAGTACCCGGAAACTTAAGCCATGATTACTACTGAAAAAGAAAATGAATTTGCACATGATGAAAAAACTGTAAGTGTTCCTGGTACTTCAGAGAAAATAGCTAGCACTCCCACTGATGCTGAGATTAACACAAGGAAACACACAGGTCTAATAAAACAGGGTCTGCTTACTAACAGTACAATGAATAACAATAAGTCCACCTTACATAACATTTACCTTACTACAATAGTTTCCTTAAAATAAATTTTGGACGTGTCACCATCCTAATAGCTAATTTCTGCTTTGTGATACTGCTGTCCTATTAAAAAATATGAAAAAAAAAAAATGGTAAAAATGTTAACCCCTCCCTAGGGAATCTTGGGTTTGTTTAAATGCAGAACAAACAATTTGATTTGATTTATTGATTCATCCATTAAAACATGTACATGTTATAGGACACGTCAAATTAAAAACTAAGTACAATATTTATAATTAAGGTAGCTAACTAAATATTTATAAATTTAAAAATTCATCCACGCTGTAGAAGCTATTGACTCTAAGGAAGTTTAATAACAATTTCTTAAATTGATGTTGTGATTCAATCTTTTTTATAGATTCAGGTAGCTTATTGTAAAGATGTAAGCCAGCATATGTGAAACTATTTTCATATATCTTTGTTTTGTGTGCCTTCACATATAAATGCTGTTAACTTATTCATATTGTCGCGGCACGGACATTAAAGTTTCGGCGCAATAAGAGGACAGTCGGCAGATTTAGTTTCATGGTAATGATGAGCCTTGCTGAGCAGTTAATGATAGCAGTGCTATTGTAAGCGGGCACCGGCAGGCAGCGATAACAGAGGTAAAGGCACCTCCGGCTTAGTTTAGGTTACGCTTCTAGAAGGTGATAGAATGTTCGAATTATGCAACTAGATGCTTGTTTTCCAGAAACCTCTAGTGATTGACAGAACAGTCTGGTAATCATGAATGGAGATATAAAAGGGATTGTGACACGCTAGCAGGACAGTTGTAGTTGTGAAGCAGTTGTTGTGAAACCAGACAGCTGGAAGTGTTGTTGTAACAAGGGCTAATGTAATCAGCTGCAAGTGTTTGTTATTGTTCTCGACCTTGGAAGATTGATGTAATGTTGTTACGTGAGAATTGGACAGTGTATTGCTACGGAAATAAAGGAGATTCTTAATTTCTGCAACTCGGCCTTTTAATTCTACGAACCCACAAAGTTACAATTTGTGTCTGGAAGCGGGATATTACCAACATGGAGACTACACTGGAAAAGATTTTGAAGAAGATGGCAGAAATGAAAGCAGCGAATGACAATATCACCGAGAAGATGACAGAAATGAAGACGGCGAATGACAACCTCGCTGCAAAAACAGAAGCGGCAAATAACAGCCTGGCCGTGGAACTATAAATAAATAAATAAATAAATAAGGAAATGAGAACGGCGAACGATAGCCTGGCCGAGAAGATGACCGAATTGGCCGCGGAGATGAAAGCAGCAAACGAGGCCCTCGCCGCAAAGTTTGAAGAGCAGTTGACCGGCGTGAGGGATGACGTGACGGAGCTGACGGGTCAAGTGGACGAGTGCATCGAAGACATGGCGAGCCGAGTAAATGAGCTGGAGAGAAAGGCCGACAGCGGCACAAAGTCCCTGAACGCCATGGTGGAGGACGTTGTCGGCAGGAGGTTAAAGGATTTAAAGGTCGACGCGCCGATACGCGACACAACATCTGCGCGCGTCAAACATCCTAAATACGACGGCGCGACAACTTTCGAAGTATTCCGCCGCCAGTTCGCCGCAGTGGCCATGCACAACAAATGGTCACCAGAGGAAGAGGCCACACAGTTAATAGCCAGCCTCCAGGCACGGGCCGCGGAAGTCCTGAACGCGGTACAGATAACGGCGGCGCCCAAGGACATCTGGGAGACCCTGGAGAATCGTTTTGGAAACCACCGCTTAGCCGCAGCGTACCGCAGCCAGCTAAAGGCAAGGTCACAGCAGCCAGGGGAGACGCTGCAGGAGTTCGCCCTGGCAGTTGAGCAACTGGCTAACAAGGCTCTAGTCGACCTCCCACCAGAGTTCGTATCCCGGGAGGCTACCTACACATTCGTTGACGGGGTACGAAACACGGAGATTCGTCAGCACCTAATGCTCGGCGATTATAAAACCATCCACGAGGCGCTAACGGCAGCATTAAGGATGCAGGCAGCCAAGGTAACAGCTATCCCGACGTCGAGAACGAGGAGTGTCCGCTACACCGGAGAGAGAAGACCAGCCGAGGGACGCCGGCGAAGACCGTGGCCTGTGTTGGGGGTGTGGACAGCCCGGACACCTGGAGAGAGACTGCCCACACCAGGAAGAGCAGCCGGAAAACGAGTAAGGGCCGTCGTGGAGAGGGGCACGTCGGCGCCATCACCACCATCCCCTCGAGTGACGCTGCGCACCGTCAGCCGGCGTATGGATGACAGCCTCATCGAGGAGGGTTGGGTGAGAGGGAAGCCGTGCCGCGTGCTGGTGGACACCGGGGCGGCCGTGACCATCATCAGACCTGACGTGGCGAAGGGTTTGCCGACAAGGAAGCCGAGCCGATCATACCAGCTTGTGACGGCATCGGGTGACACCTTGCCTTTGCAGAAGGAGGCCGTGCTAGAGTTGACCTTGGGAAGGGATGCCGTACGTTTGTGGGTGTTCGTCACGAAGGTGGCTGAGGTGATACTGGGATTGGATGCCCTCAGGAGCCACGAGGCGACGGTTGACGTCGGCAGGAAGGTCCTGCGGCTCAATGGCGAAGAGGTGATACTCCGGCAACCCGATGAGCGCCTTGGAATTTGCAGGGTCATCTTGAAGGAAGACGTGGTGGTCCCCGCGAGAAGTGAGGTGGTGGTGACGGCGCGACTGGAAGGCCAGTGGACGAAGAACATGATGCTGGACCAGATGACGCCTGTGCACGGACTCTGTGTAGCTAGGACATTATTGCCGTGCCGAGAGGAGGTGCCAGTTAGGCTGCTCAACCTGGCAGACCCGACCACGACGTCCAGGCCCGAACGGAGTTGGGGACGTGCGAACCCGTGGTCAGCGTGACAGCTATCGACAAGACACAGGAGCCGGTGCCGATGCAACACCTGGTGCCCCGGCTGGAAGGCTTATTGGAGAGAGCGGCCGACCACCTGACCGCAGAACAGCTAGAGAAAGTTCGACAACTACTGACGCGATACCAGCGCGTCTTCAGCCAAGGCGACAGTGACTACGGCCGCACGGATAAAGTGCTTCACCGCATCGACACCGGAGACACCCGGCCTATTCGGCAACCACCTAGACGCGTTCCGTTGGCGAAACAAGCTGCGGTACGGGATATGGTAGACGACATGAAATCCAGGGGAGTGACTGAAGAGTCTGACAGCCCTTGGTGTTCCCCTGTAGTTCTGGTGACAAAGAAGAATGGCGAGCTACGCTTCTGCGTGGAGTACAGGAGGCTGAACGCTGTCACTGGGAAGGACTGTTTCCCCTTACCCGATTGACGACACCCTGGACACGCTAGCTCGTGCACAATGGTTCTCGACCCTGGACCTGAAGTCGGGTTACTGGCAGGTGGCTCTAGACCCGAGAGACAAGGAGAAGACTACATTCTCGACAAGGCTAAGAGCTTTGGCAGTTCACTGTTATGCCCTTTGGCCTCTGCAATGCACCAGCCACATTTTAACGCCTCATGGAATCAGTAATGAGAGGATTGACATATGACACATGCCTGCTATACCTGGACGACATCATCATCGGCAAGACTTTCGAAGACCATTTCGACAACCTGAGCAAGGTGTTACAGAGACTACAGGCAACCAACTTGAATCTGAACGCAAAGAAGTGCCAGCTCTTCCGCAAAGAAGTTAACTACTTGGGCCACATAGTCTCACCAACCGGAGTGGCCACAGACACGGAGAAAACCCAGGCTGTGAGAGATTGGCCTCGGCCGAAGGATAAGCGAGAGTTGCGCAGTTTCCTGAGGCTGTGCAGTTATTACCGCCGTTTCATAAAAGGGTTCTCCAACATCGCCATACCCCTTACCCGCCTGACAGAGGAACAACGACCCTATGTGTGGACGGAGGACGCTGAACACGCCTTCCAGCACCTGAAGAAGACACTGTGCAGTGCTCCTATTTTGGGATTTCCACAACCAGGCGGCGCTTTTATTGTAGACACCGACGCCAGCGATCATTACATTGGAGGCGTCCTATCGCAAGTTCAGGACGGCCACGAGCGGGTGATAGCCTACTACAGCAAGACGCTATCGTAGGCAGACAAGAACTACTGCGTCACCCAGCGAGAATTACTGGCGGTAGTTAAAACCTTGGAGCACTTCCACAAGTACCTGTACGGTCAGCCATTCCACCTGAGGACTGACTATTCCGTCCTACACCTGGCTATTGAGCTTCAAGAACCTGGAAGGCCAGACAGCACGTTGGGTCCAGAGGCTGCATAGGTACGACTTCACCTCTGAACATCGTAGAGGGAAGAGCCACGGTAACGCAGACGCCATGTCTCGAAGACCCTGCCCAGAGGAGTACGGCCAATGCACAAGAGTGTAAGAAAAGGAGCGTGCCGCAGCAGTCCGAGTAGTCACGGCAGTGCCTGCGGATGGCTGGGATAGCGCAGGCCTGAGGAGGGAGCAGCTGGCGGACGCAGACTTGGGGCCACTCTTGAGACAAGTGGAGGCAGGGACAAGACCAACCTGGGAGGACATCGCACCGAGGAGCGCCACCTACAAGTCGTATTGGGCCCAATGGGATTCTTTGAAGACAAGAGAGGGCGTGCTGTTCCGGGTATGGGAATCGCCTGATAGGAAGATGCAGAGAGAACAGTTGGAGCTCCCCCGAAGCAAGGTCCTGGAAATCTTGGAGGAAGTGCACGCCGGTGCTTCAGAAGGACAACTGGGAGCAAACCGAACGATCGACAAACTCCGACAGCGCTACTACTGGCTGAGGCTCCGAGCAGACGCTGAGAGATAGTGCCATCAATGTCATGTGTGCACGGCGAGTCGCAGCCCCCAGACTAGGGGCCGGGGTCGCATGCAGCAGTACAACGTCGGAGCGCTATTCGAAACGATTGCCGTCGACATAGCTGGACCATTCCCCGTGTCCGACCGAGGCAACAAGTACCTGATGGTGGTCGTAGACTACTTCACCAAGTGGCCGGAGGTGTTTGCCATTCCGAACCAAGAGGCGAAGACAATCACGGACTGCCTTGTGGAGCAAGTGTTCTGCCGATTTGGGGTGCCACTAGAGCTCCATAGCGACCAGGGCACCAATTTTGAATCCAACCTGATGAAGGAGGCACTAGAAAGACTTGGGGTGTACAAGACGCGCACCACACCCATACATCCACAGTCGGACGGCATGGTCGAGAGATACATCAAGACCTTAGAAGAACACCTGAGAAAGGTCGTGGCCAGCCATCAGCGAGACTGGGACATAAAGGTGCCACTGTTCTTACTGGCCTACCGCTCTCAACACACGACACCACTGGGATGACGCCAGCCAGTTTAATGTTCGGCCGGGAGTTACGCCTCCCCTGTGATCTGGCCTTTGGAAGCCTCCCGGACGCAAAACAGCCAGCAACCGAGTATGTGGAGCACCTGGTGGACCATCTCCATGACATGCATGAGATGGCTCGTCAGAACATCCAGAAGGCGAGCGACCGCATGAAGACCCGATACGACAGGCAAGCCAACAGCCAAAGGTTCCAGCAGGGTGACCTAGTTTGGTTGTACCGTCCTACCCGGACCAAGGGACGATGCCCGAAACTCCAGCAGCCATGGCAAGGACCGTACCGGGTGGTAAAGAGGATTAATGACGTGGTCTACCGCATCCAGAATGTGCCCCGAGGGAAGATGTTGGTGGTACACCTGGACCGTTTAGCCCGCTATGATGGTGCTGTTCGGGACAACCAGCCTTGAGGAGGGAGCAGTGTCGCGGCACGGACATTAAAGTTTCGGCGCAATAAGAGGACAGTCGGCAGATATAGTTTCATGGTAATGATGAGCCTTGCTGAGCAGTTAATGATAGCAGTGCTATTGTAAGTGGGCACCGGCGGGCAGCGATAACAGAGGTAAAGGCACCTCCGGCTTAGTTTAGGTTACGCTTCTAGAAGGTGATAGAATGTTCGAATTATGCAACAAGATGCTTGTTTTCCATAAACCTCTAGTGATTGACAGAACAGTCTGGTAATCATGAATGGAGATATAAAAGGGATTGTGACACGCTAGCAGGACAGTTGTAGTTATGAAGCAGTTGTTGTGAAACCAGACAGCTGAAAGTGTTGTTGTAACGAGAGCTAATGTAATCAGCTGCAAGTGTTTGTTATTGTCCTCGACCTTGGAAGATTGTGTGATGTAATGTCGTTACGTGAGAATTGGACAGTGTATTGCTACGGAAATAAAGGAGATTCTTAATTTCTGCAACTCGGCCTTTTAATTCTACGAACCCACAAAGTTACAATATACAAAAAGATTGGTTAAGTGATCAAAGGAAATCATTATCAACCTTCGCTACTAAAGGTTTCCTCCTTTATCTAGATTTTCAGGAATATTGCAGTCTTCTTAATATATTTTCCTATAGTCTTTGAGCAGGGCAGAAAATACTTTTCTCCACAACTTAGGTCTGTATTCATATTTAAAAGTTTCATTAGCATAAATCCTTATCTTAAATTTGTATTATCAGCCAAAGACTATTTTAACATATAGTAAAATAAAAATTCCATGATGGATTGGTGCACTAACAACTAATAGGCTACCAAGGACCCTTGACATCCACACTGTTTTAATAGGTCATCCATTTATGGCCATGGCTTTAACAGCAGTGTATCAATACCAAGTAGCAAACATTGTTGGTCACACTTAGCACAGCTCTACTTACTATAATTAAACAAAATCAGTAATATTAACATCATGTTGGAATATCAATTTTCAGCTCTGCCTGCCCAAGTGTTGCTGCATGTTAAGATTTCTTTTTTTTTTCTTTGTTTAAATCTAATATTTTTTAACTAGTATGTCATATACCTACATACAGGAAGAATACAGTGAATGGATGAAATGATGCTATGGGGTGCATAGAGCTTAAAGTTACTTGCCATTTATCTTCTCATGATAAGGAAAAAACCTTATTCAACTAACTCATCCTAATCAAGATTTGAACCTGGGACATCTTGAATGTAAGGCAGACATTGTAATACCACACCACAATGGTAGACATTAGGAAATATTGTTCTGTTATCCTTTTATCCTGCAAGGTTGGATGAAATATAAACCATAACTTCCTATTGGTGGTTCAGAATGGGTAGTGTTGGGATGTCGGAGTTGGTCTCATACAGCAAGTCGCTTCCCAAATCACTAGCACAATGAATGCACAGAAGGTATACATGTTTGTTGAGCAATGCATTATCATAAAGCCGCATTATCATATCCAAAATCTTATGAAGACTGCTGGCTCATTTCAAGAAAAACTCTTTTGAAGATTCAAGTCTAAGAGAGACACTACATACTTTGGTGGGATAAGAAATTGTAAAAATTGAGCATCACCAATGATAAACATTACTGCAAAACATATGTATGCTGCTCATAATCTCACTGAGGTAGAGACACATGTAACAGTCACCAAGGTTGCATTAACAGTGGGAATAAGCTATGGGTGACCCGAGTTCATCATTGATGATGAATTTGACTTACAGAAAGTTTCTGCATGATGGGTTCCTTGTCTTCTTTCTCAGAAGCAAAAGCGTGTTCACCTGAAAGATTGCCAATGGTTCTTGCTGTTACCAGGACAAAGAAGAGAGGGTCATTCTTCCAAATTGTCATTCATGATGAAATTTTGATCTATTACTATACATCCAAATCCAAACAAGCAAATAAGGAGTGGTAGAAAGAAGGTAGAACTGCACTAGCAATGGCCAAATGAACTTTTCAACTGGAAAGGTATTCACAGAGTTTTTTCTGAGACTCTAAGCTCATTATGATGGTAGACTTTCTTCACAAAATAAAAACACGAATGTTGTCTATTATTGCAGGTTATGATTGACGCAAAAGCTGTTTATTGTGGCAAACAATGTTAGTAGCACATCCAAAACATTCTTTTTTACAACAATATGAAGGCATTTGGCTAAATCATAATGTGCAGATTTACTGGACAATTGTGGATCACCCATATTACAGTCCAAACTTATTGTTCTCCAACACCATTTGTTCAGATCACTTAACTCTTCTGCATTATGGACAGAATGGTTCTGTCACATGCAGATGCCCTTCACCTTTGGTTTCACATGGGGTTAGAGCTATTTTAATTTAAATAAAACACTATTTTCTAGCTAACTTGTGGACAATATTACTTGCCATACACTTCATATAGCACTGTAGCATGCTATCAAGGAGTTTTACTCCTATTAGCAAAATGTAATTTCATGACTTGTGTATGAGCATGTCTCACTGCTGCTGATTATATTGCAGTGTACTTATTTAATATACTGCAAGATAAGATTCTTTCGAAATTAAGCTTGAGTTAAGTATGCCCCTGTGATGCTCCACTGTGCTTGAACTTCACTTTTAAGTGTGTTACATGAAGAATTACTGGAAATAAAGAAATTATGCAAGTGAATTTGTCTTATGAACCTTATGAACCTTATATAGGTCTCTTTACAACATGGAATTTTGCTGTTGTTCATGAATCACATGAGTATTTAATGTTTATTAAGGTTAAGCTAACTAATCAACCGATAACTGATGGTGATATACTTGCGCATCATAAGACTTGGAGAAGCACCAATAAAAATAAAAGAGGTGACCCATCACTAAATTTTATTATGTTATCTAACCTAATAAAACTAAACA
The DNA here is from genome assembly GCA_030765055.1 of Mantis religiosa. Taxonomy (NCBI): domain Eukaryota; kingdom Metazoa; phylum Arthropoda; class Insecta; order Mantodea; family Mantidae; genus Mantis; species Mantis religiosa. The sequence continues at coordinate 248,739,928 of CM060948.1, forward strand.
AGAGGGAATTATGCACCTGTGTATAACACAGACATAGAGAAATTATAGACATAACTCTTATATCCTTGGGTATCAACATCAAGGTAGAGCAATAGTTTGTGTCTGAGGAACTGTCTGTCTCAAACCACAGATACATAATGATGGAAATCAGATCTGATGATAAGCCATTGTTATTGTATCAAAATCCACAACTCACCAATTTGTTGCAGTATGCAACAGCTCTGAAGGGCTTCGTAAAGTCTATTACACAATCTATAAGAAACTCACATGATACTGGGGTAGTCTCAGAACAGATCCATGAGGCCATAGTTATCCTCATATCGTGAACATTCTCTACAAGCCACAACCACCACCAGGAAGGGCAAGAGCTAGTGGTACAGGAATTTAGAAAAGCTGAGGAATAAAACTCACAAAATGTTCAATGAAGAACAAATAAAGCTGATAATGGGCAGAATATAGACAAACCAAAACTAAGTACTCTTTAATGGTAAAGAAGTCCAAAAGTGACTTATGGAGGAAGCTTTGTCAAGAGATAATGATAGCTCTAACATGGTGGGACTCCTGATAGTTATACCCAAAGAACCAATAAATACATTAGGGACTTTAAAAGAAATTGACAGAACCTACAAGAAAACTAGGAAGGAAGTAGTTCAACTCTTAATATAGGCACACTTTGCTGATTATAAAGTTAGTTATTCCTTAGATGAATATCTATATCAAACCTCAGGTACTATGGGGAAGGCAAATGAGGTAGATTGGAGAACAGCATCTAGGACCTTTGACACAATAAACTTCTATGAGCTATCAGTTCATTTGATTCTTATAAATCTCCAGGTCCTGATGGAATATTCCCAGTCCCATTGCAAAAAAGGGAAGGAATCCTTCACACCTGTCTTAAACAAATTATTGAGAACAAGTCTGGCATTTGCATAATACCAAAAAAATGGAGAATGGTAAGAGTGCTCTTCATACCAAATCTGACGATAATAATTAAAACCTGGGTAAGTTATGTTGAAAATGATGGAGTGACTTACATGCTTATTGATAAGCATGAGAAGAAAACCTCCTTACCAACAGGGAAAATCATGTGAGACAGCTTTTCATCAATTGGTTAAGAGAGTCAAGAACATGCTGAACCCTCAAGATCTTGTTGCAATTCTTGACATATAGGCTGCCTTTAATAATGTAACATGTGAATCAATGATTCAAGCTACCAAGAAGCATGGGATAACTGACACCTATTGTATGTGGATAAATGCTATGCTAGAAGCTTATGATTCTCATAATAAGAATCAGAAAAGCATAGGTATCCACAACCAAGAGATGCCTACAGAGGGGAATTCCTTCCCCACTCCTAAGAGATTTGGTAGTGGATGACTTGTTCATAAATCTCAACAACTGAGGCTTCTACACTGAGGGATATACTGATGACATAGTCATACGAATCCAGAGCAACTAAGTCAATATAAATTAAAGTATAAACTTGAAAGAAGCGTAGGGACAGTGAAGCACAAATTAGTACAAAAGTGAATCGAGAATATATTGACACATTGCTTCACTCACACTGTTTATTCACAGGACATGTTTCAAGAGCTCTTGCTCCTATCCTCAGCTGATACTCGATTAGTGCAAGTTGTAGTGGTTGACAATACGGAGAAAGAAGAAACCACTACAACTTGCACTAATCGAGTATCAGCTGAGGATAGGAGCAAGAGCTCTTGAAACATGTCCTGTGAATAAACAGTGTGAGTGAAGCAATGTGTCAATATATTCTCGATTCACTTTTGTACCAATATAAATAAATTAATTGGGAGTAGATTAATTTAATTTATACAACAACACTGTTTTCAACACTTCCATGAAAGGATTTAAGTCAATATAACTTCCCATTTACACATTAAAGGAAATTGGATAATTTTAAAGCTCCATTCTTTTTAATCAACAGTTGCAAATGGGCTCCAATGTTACCTATTTACGGTTAGTGCTGAACAGTAAACTTACTTGGAATCTGCATTTGGAAAAAATAATAAACAAAGAGAAAATGGCTCTGATGGTAGCCCGACAAATCTTTGGTAAATCATGAGGATTGAAGCTAAAGATGATGTTTTAGATACACAAAGCTGTAGTGAGACTCATAGACCTATGGGTCAGTGGTATGATGGCCTAAGGTAAATAAGAAACATGCAGCAAAAAAATTTTCTACTGTTCAGAGGTTGGTTTGCATATGTGTAACAGGGGAAATTAAGAGCACCCCTTCAGCCACAATGGAAACACTCCTCAGTCTGTGGGCCACGCCGTGGCTGAATGGTTAGACCACTTGGCTCTCACCAAGGCAGCCCGTGTTCGATCCCAGGTGGCCACAAAGTTAGATTTCAGGTGGACAACATGGTGCTGGGGTGGGTTTTCTACAGGATCTCCGGTTTCCACCACCATCTCATTCCACTGGTGCTCCATCTTGATCCCATGTATCATCAGTGTCACCGCCTGCAGTGCTGCATGTAGTAAAAGTGGCCATTAAAATACTACACCTTCCTCAGTCTGTTCCCTATTGATATGTACATCAAAGGGAATGCAAGGTTGGGGGCCTATCTGCTGAACTTAAACTCTAAATGTCACAACCACAACCTATTGTGCACAATAACAAATATGATCCAAAACTGTATGTTTGATATGCGTAGTGATTATATAGTACATAAATTAAGTTTTGACAAACCTTTTAATATAATATCAGAAGGGAGTCAGAAAACTACGCTTAAAGGAGATCACATCTGAATTCTATTTGACAGTCGCCTAGCTTTGAAAGCTGTAGCAGATATTTCAGGCTGTTAAAAGAATAGTTAAAGAAATTGAAATTGAAATTTGTTATGAAATACAGATATAACGTAAGGTAGGTTATGTGTAACCACGACAACCTCAAATGAGAGGAAAATGATAAATGTTTTAAAGATTTTTTTTTTTCTTCTACTTAAGAACGTCGTAGGAGAAAGACATTTGTGTCTCTCCAAGGTTGTGCAGTATTATTTTTGAGTGTGCATTTAAGATGCACATGTGTAAGAGAGTAATAGTTAATCAATACACCAGTCATCGTTTGTTAAAGAACAACATTTATAATATTTAAATTTGAATCCCAACTTGGAAATGTTTCGGAAGAATTAAATCTTCATGTTTGAAAAAGAAAATAATTATTTGTCCATTCTTCAGCAATAGTAATAGTAGCTTTCTCAGCCCCGTTTCCACTACCCTGGGAAAAGGAACTCATCACTCCAGAATTACTGATGCACCTACAGATCCAGAGTTGCAGGGGAAACTTCTAGATATCTTCAAGATCATCATCAAAGGTGAGTAATTCATCTGCATCCAACTTCATCCCAATAAACTGCTTCAGAGCTATGGAAATTTTTTTGATAACATCAATGTTAGTCTAGAACAAATAAATAACCTTGTTTTACTACCAAGACACACAAAAGGGAATCTTGGGTAGGTGTCAGGACATAAGGGAATTGCTGGCAATAAGAAAGCAGATATCCTAGCAAGAACAGGAACTGCTCAGATTTTTACTGGTACAGAACCAATTTTTGGCATTTCTATACATTCTGTTTGTAAAATCACTGCTAAGTGGGAACTCATCACCACCACTGGTACTCTGTTCTGGAAATTACTCTAAATGATCACTATGTGCAAGCTAACTGAAGACACAAAGTGACCCAAGCAGAAATGAAACATATAACAAGTTTCTATGCCGATATATGCCTAAATTATTCAATAAACTATAATAATTGTCAGTGACAATACTTTGCTTATCTTTGATAGTATGTGTAATAATGGGAGTGGTTTTGCAAATACATAATTTGTGTCACTAGCCAGCTATTTATTTTTATGCCCAAATTAGCATAAATACCTTAAAAATAGTGAAAGAATTTGCATTTTAACCAACTTGTGCAGAGTTTAATTGCCAGCTCGGATTTAAAGTAGTATTGGCTGACATACAGCAGTGAGGTATGGTTTAAATGGCTGATGGAGATCAGTTGAAGAGACACTGGAGATCAGTGATTTGATGATGTAGGAGTGAAGGAATTTGTGTACAATTGGCTTGGAACATTTCACTCTTCTTTCCATGAGGGAGGAATTAAAAAGCTGTCAGCTTATTGCATTTTGAAATCGAGAGATTATGTAACAATTTGATGTACTATTATGGTGCCTTTTAACTGGTTCAATAAATTATAAAGATTCTTTTGAGTCAAAGCTTCTTAAATTTGTTTTAGTGTTTTACTAAAAAATTATTAAAAGGTTATGTAGTTATTAATTAGTCTTAATTCCAATTTGCCTTTTCAAAAAAGGTAAGTGTTTATGCTTGATTCACTGTCATAACATTATATATATGCTATGCAATTCCTTAAATGATGCAATTCCTGTTTTCAGTCTGCTTAGAATGCAGGAGGAGAGAACACATTTCACAGTATTGACTATTCTAATAAAGTATATGAATGTTATTTTCATGCATCTACTAATAAAACGAGCTTTGAAACGTTTAGAGTTATCTAAAATAAATTCATTCACAGGAACTAACACAAATTACTACTGCACAAATGACATTAGTCCACAAATTCTGCTGAGCAGATTCAGGGATAGAGAAATGGCAACTTACTGATTTACAAAAGTTGAGTTTGTTTCTAAATGGCAGGCCACAAATCCACAGAAACTTTATTGGTATTTAAAACCATCCCTATTATCCTGTTTTTATTCATAATCTACATCATGAGCACTACAATTTCATCCATTTACTTGTATGCAACAAATAGAAAATTAGATGCTTAGAAAGTTAAGAAATAAAAATACTTTAAATATTACAGAACTAGCATCCATCTGTTACATCTATATTCATAAGGGTATTTAAAAACAGCTTATTTATCATTGATGTACATATGAAGAGAGTCATTTTAAAACATTTTATCCCCTTATAATCAAAATTCAGTCTGATATAATTTTATAATCTTGGTATGTGTTCTGTAGTATTATTGATCACAAAGGCATATTTCATATTCTTTCCTTTCTTTTTCCCATATTGAAATTGAAGTGGGAACAAACTGTACCCAAGTGATCGGTTCAAAGCAGATTAAGTTTTAAAGCAAATTTCTGATATTTGTGAGCCTGCTTGATACTGTGCAAATTTGTTTCCAAATTTGCTTTCAACGTCAATACACTTGGCAAGAATTGGGTGGTGAAGGATTATAAAGTACTAATATCACAGCTAAAGAAAGTGAAAGGTAAAAAGGAGATGAAGTGGGTAATGCTGGGAAAGCATTTTCTACAAAGACAAAAAGCACAGATATATACTGTCGCGGCAACAAATAGAAAACAGACGGCGGCTATTGTTTCACGGTAATAAAGAGCTTGCATAATCAGTTTACGATTGCGCGGCTAGTGTACACAAAGATAACATGCAGATAAAGGTCTGCCGAAACAAACAAACTGAGATAAATGGAAATTTCTGGTGACTTCCGGACTGATAGAGATAATTCGGTTTCTGGTTTATTTTAGAATGATCTAGAAATGATTCAGCGAGATATATAAGAGATTGTGACACGCCAGCAGACAGTTGTAGTTGTGTAACAAGAGTGTTGTTGTAACGAGAGCTGATGTTGTTTGTTATTGTCATCGACCTTGGTGCTGTAGATTGTGTTGCATTGGTGATGTAATATTGTTACATGAGAATTCAACAGTGTATTTCGACGGAAATAAAGAACATTTAGAATTTCGGCAAATTGGACTTTTAATTCTACGAACCCACAAAGTCACAATACAGACTAAATTTTGATTACAAGGGGATTTAATTTACCCTCTTCATATGTACATCAATGATAAATAAGCTGTTTTTAAATATCCTTAAGAATACAGATTTAACAGACGGATGATAGTTCCAAAATATTTAAAGTATTTTTATTTTGTAACTATCTAAGCACCTAATTTTCCATTTGAAGCATACAAGTAAATGGACAAAATTGTAGTGCTCATGGTGTTGTAGATTACGAATAAAGAGAAAGATAATAGAGATGGTTTTAAATGCCAATAAGGTTTCTGTGGATTTGTGGTATCATTGCCATTTACAAACAAACTCAACTTTTGTAAATCAATAAGCTGCTATTTCTATATCCCTGGATCTGCTCAGCAGAATTGGTGGATTAATACTATTTGTGCAGTAGTAATTTGGGTTAGTTCCTATGAATTATTATTTTGACTTTGTGGGCTCGTAGAATTAAATGTCCAAGTTGCAGAAGTTCAAATGTTATTTATTTCCGTAGAAATACACTGTTCAATTCTCATGTAACAACATTACGTCACATACACCACCCAATCTACCAAGGTCGATGACAATAACAAACAGTGTTCTGATTACATCAGCTCTTGTTACAACAATACTCTACAGCTGTTTACTGCTTACAACTCTCACGACTGACTCTTGGCAAGTCGTCGCCTTCTTAAATACCTCATTGATAAATTCTAGATATTTACGGAACAATAAAGAAACCGAAAAATCTCTATCAATCAAGATGTCACCAGAAATTTCCATTTATCTCAGTTTGTTTCGGCAGACCTTTATATCGCGCTATCTTTAACTGCTTATGCAAGCTCTTTATTACTGTGAAACACTATCTGTTTGTTATCTATTTGCGCCGAAACTTTTATGCCTGTTACTGCGACAATATTTTTTCCATAACATATAGAGTTGTCATCATCATCATCAACTAGAGATGCATAGAATTAACCATTTGGGAGAGGTTAATCAGGATGGAGTGCCAAGATTAATTTTTAACTTTTGATATACCCAGTGAAAAAGATCTTGGCACCAAATTTGTAAATCTGCAAGGTGGCCACAAAGTCCCATTACCTCTATGTAATGTAAAAGTATATTTTCATTCCCACTTGTGATTGTATGAAGTAAACAACAGTTGATACACCCAATCACACTATTGAGCAAATGTTAATGGGAGTTGTTGGGTGTCTGAAAGAAATCAAAGTGGGAAGACTACTGAAAACGTGCATATTGTGACTTTCTGACATAATTTCAATGGAATCCTCCTCCTAAACCAGCACTTTTGAGATGGTGACATACTAAATTCCTCTCCACATGTGATGTAAGTGATAACAAAAGAAATAACAGGCAGAGAAAAGGCAAGCAAATTCATCGAGTTCAAAATGAGATTGTAAAAAGTTGACATATGAACAAGCCAAATCTCAGATTCTTTGGGAGGAAGACAGTTGCTTCATTGCTTATTCTTTACATCATTTGTGCTGACAGATTTAAGCTCCTATTCCTCAATTATTTGTTTCAGAGGATAATTCCATTAAAAGGATAAAAAAATCAACATGCACCTCTTCAATCACTTTGGTTCCTTTCATACAGTCAACAAACTTTCATAATACCTTGTTCAATGGTGTAACTGAACATCTCATTATTGTACTTTTCATAAAATCTGAAACAGAATAAAAATAGAATAATATGATACATTCACATGACAAAACATACATACAGAATGTCGAAAAACAATGTGCAAAAAATTATAGAGTAGAAAGACACTATCAAAATAAGCATTCTGTAGTTAGAAGCATAGGCTCATAGATACAATAGAATAACAGGAGCACTGCATGAACATAATTCTAATCTAACTTAATGAAACATATTAATTTATCAGTCAAAATGGAATGTAGCTTACATGATAAGTATGTGAGTACTGTCCCAATAAATTAAGCACTGGTACACAATGAGAAACTAAGCATTATATTTGCATACTGTACTGAACAAGAAAATATTGCTGTAACAACCATTAGACTTAACATCAGATTCACCTAGTGAGAGCAATTACTTACTGTGCACTTTGTTTACATCTGACATTCGTAAACAGATTTCACAATTAGAGATGCTATAATTGGATTTAATGTTGACACATGTAGTGCAGTATAAAAAAAACCTGTTCTTATGCAACAATTCTTACTTCACTATTCTTTCTACTATACCATTTTCAGCACACTATTTCTCTATTCAGGTTGCATTACTGACACTATAGATTCACTTGGAATTTATTTCAAACTAAGCAATATTTTGCTTATATAAAACATGCAAAAACAGCGCTCTAAAATGTATACATGGTTGCAAGCTCCTAAAATAAGAAAATAAAGAACTGCAAACTTTCAAGCATGTATGAAACACTCATATGGAAGGGTGTAAGCTTACTACATGGAATATTTAAAAAAAATGGATATTTGAAACAAATTATTTGTTATAGAAAGCTCAACCCTCATCAATAAGTTTTTATTTGACTATACAACTAATTAAAGATATTAACCAAAATTTCAATATATCAATTTTATTTCTCATTTCAATGTGCAACATTTGACTTATTAATCAAAATTGGGAGCCATGTTTGATAATATAAGAAGTAATTGAACATTCCCCACATTAATGGCAACTTTGCAGTGGGATATTTTCTTGAAAACCTTTATGTGGTGTATCTGGAAGATGCTGAACTTAAATAGCAAGTTTATTCATCCAGCATTCCATTTTTAGTTATACTATTCACAGATAAATACATAGAGGTGGGGGGGGGGGGCCAAAACAAGGTATTTCTTAATAAATTTTGATTGAAATGATTGAGCAAAATACAATATTTCCTTGCCTATTTACATATTGATACACTTAGGGAACACAGTTTTATTATATGTAGGGATAGTACTAATTAATAATGATACATCTTGCTAATAACATTCTTCAATCTCCTTAAGCAAGAAGTATTGGACAGCAAGAGAGTTAAGGGCTTTGTTATAAATAAATACCACAGTAGCAATGAGACATTGTGGCCACTTTGTAGAAAGAGATAATTCTACAAACTAAAATGAAAAATTAGCAATTGCAGATACAAATACACAATTCTGAAACATGTCATATAACTAGCATAAATGTAATTATTCAGTTGTTAGTAACTGTTTTGTTTAACTACAGCAACATGTTTGAGCATTCTGTTTAAGCTTGTTAGCAAATGAAACAAGAGAACTATGTTTAAAGATGTAGGCATATGCAAGTAGAGGGCAAGATTAATGCAAGTACCTCTCTTCAATAAAGAGGTTTATCTGCACCTCAAAATAGTGCTCCTCTGATTAAAATGGCTGCATGTTACTACAGTAGTAGGCACCATAGATATAAGTAACATTTACTATTTTAACATAAAGAGCAATACTTCTAAAATAACTACTTGATCCACAATTCCACCTTTAGCTCAAAACTCAAAACCAGTAGTTCTGTTCAGATTAAAATAAGCACAATGCACAGAAATAAGTATGGCTTCACAATCTGGATGACTACAAAATTAAGACAAATATATACTTATGGTGCAACATAATGTGCAGCTGCAGTGTTATTGTGTGACTGTGCATACAGCAGCCCTATATGCCGGACGGACATTTATGTTTCACTTTCAATAGCTACTTACTTTACTTATTGATTTACTTCATCAAGGAGAAAAGTTTATTCTTGCCATTGTAAAGAAATAGACACAAGCATGACTAAGCTCTGCTGAGCTTCTAATCAGACGGAAGTGGGAAATATAGTGCAACATACTGCATCTCCTACCTGAAAGTAGAGGAATGTTTATGAGATGAAGACAGATACAAGGATGAGGAAGTACAGAACCAAAATTCGTGTGATCTTCTATGCGCTTTTACTTTTGCTCACTCAGATTTTGGCGTTCATCAGATATTTTCCTCTAATTCAGCAACTTCTGGAGGCTCATGGATAGTAACTTAAATATGATTTATATTTTGAAAACCTGAAGTTAAAAATCTTACTATGTTTGCATTTTTAGATATGTTTGCTACTGTGGTGCATTTATTAGTAATGTTTTGTTTACCTACAGTGATGACACAACAAATTGCTGCACATACAGATTTGAAATTTAGCACAAGAGAATCTGAATAAAATCTGTCCACTGAAGGAGATAATGGACCACCATGGAAAAACACATGCACATACATGTGAACATTTTCCAAAAGTAGATTTTTCGGATTTAGTTGCCCTCAAAACATGTATTTTAATAACATCTGTATGTTATTATGGACAGTAGTAGAGAAAATAAGCAAATATTAAGAGTTTCATTGGCATATCTTTCTCTACTCACTCTTTTACAAACTCTCTTAGAAGCCTTACCCTTCTACCAACTCTTGTTAACTGAGATATACATACTATGACATTTTGTCATAGGTTAAGAAGGCACTGGTAGCTGATCAGAGGAGGCAAAGGAGGCCAGGCCACACCACTTTTCTGTAGTGGTAGTAACTAGAAAAATCTGAAACATTAAAAGGAAAGGAAGAGGGTATTTCCAATATCAGCTTCCTGGCCTCCTCAGAATTTAGGCACACGATCCACTGTTGAAAGGAGGATTGAGTAGACTAAAGTTACAGTCAGATACTTAAAATGCAGATTGCTATTTAATGGCTCTTATTCTTTTTTTAATTTAATGTCCTCCAACGTTCAGTCATTTCGAACAATGAATGAAATGGATGCTCACAGAGCTTAGAGTTACCCAGCACTCATCTCCAGAGTAAGGAAAAGCCTTATCTAGATACGAGATTTGACCTCTGGATCTCTTGAATGTGAGGCAGACAACCTACCCTCACACCCACACCACAGAGGTGGACTTAATGACTCTTTACATGGGCATAATAAAAATGACCAAAGATTTACCATGCAAAAAAGTATAAGTATGCATTTCAAAATTCAAACCAACAAAGAATATCTTAAAAGTAGCTAACTTTTACACAAAATCTTATTCTACATAAATTATATACTTTGTTCATTTTATAATGTTTTAATTATTCAGGGAATTTCAAAAGTGTATTTTTCTTCAGAATCTTGAAATCAAATTTTTGGACTGATACAGTATTTTCTTTTTTTTTTTTTTCTTTTTTGTAATAATCTGAGCCAAAATGAGTTTGCCATAAAGACAACAAACAAAAATACAAAACAGTCTTTTAGAAACCAAATATTAAAAGAATTTCATAAAGCAGAATATAAAAGGTGTATGATAGTTGTTACTTCATTAAATGAGTAATAAATTGAATAGATATAATTTAAATAACAAATAGGAGCAGATGTAGAAACTTATATAGCTATCTGCTTGAACCTCACAAACATAATAATGATGTCAGTGAAGCATATGCACGTTACTAGAGCCAAATACCACTGACTTCATACAAATTTCATCAAAAAACTCAAATTACGTCCATTTTATAACCCAATGCAATTTCACAAAATCTGATGTGCTGCACTTACATGACTTTCTCCACTTTTATACAACTATTCTTACAAAATATAACTGTTCTTACAAATGCTTATTCTTCTATTTCATGTTAAATGAAACGTTACCAAATTGCTAATTTTCATATAGGTGCAAGGAGAATATGGTGACCTAGCAGACTTACAGTGATAGCCAACTTAACAAGAGATACCCCCAAAATGGTTCACTTCACACAGAAAAGGTATATCAGACATAAACTGTGTGTTTTAATAATCAGAAAATATAAAAGAAATGTATATTTTTTGTGCAGTATTGTCTATCGCTTACGGTTTTCAAGTTATGCAAAAGTCATCCAGAATGTGGAAATTTTTGAAAAGCTTTCCATGTGGAGATTTTCTTGGAAATATTCATGTTGCAACCTTGAAAGATGCTGAACTTAAATTTCAAGTTTGCTATTTAACTAAGTTTTTGAGTTATGCTGTTCACTCGCTTGCGCACATGCGCGCGCGCACGCACACACACACACACACACACACACACACACACACACACACACACACACACACACACACACACACACACACACACACACACACACACACACACACATGCACACGCACGCACGCACGCACACACAATGCACACACACTTCTAAAAATGCTTTTTTACTCAGGGGACTTCAAAACATGTATTTCCGCTGAAATCTTGATATCAAATTCTCGGGTGGAATGTAATACTTTCTATATTTATTGTATGTAGTAGAGACAGTAAAACTTTTAACACATTTTCAGCCAGCTTTCTCTTAGAGCAAAAATTTCATTAAATGCCAAAATACAAAGGGAACAGATTTTATCTGTTACATTCATGTTAATTTCTCTGTCCTCTATGTTTAATGGTGCATATGGAAATAATTCTAATAAATGTTTATTTTTCTATCTACTTCACTTTAAAAGATGGATGCTTTATTGTAAGAAATGTTTACAATGTAATGTTGATCATGCTCCGTAACAGTTGACTTGTTAATACATAAACATATAGTAATGATATTAGCAATGATATTGGTAACTATAAGAATTATTATCAGATATTTCAAATATGATAAACAGAAAACAAATATTTAAAAATTAAAAATAAAATTACAACACATGACTCATATATTCAGTGATCAAATAATAGACTTGTCAAGTAATAGATTTTTTATGGTTTAGTTAAAGAATTTAAAATCATTTATTTATTTCATTTTAACAGGCACTTCGTTGTAAGAATTTAAGCCGGCAGAGATTGTACAGTACTTTTAAATTTATATAGAATAAAAAGAAGTATTTCAGAAAGTGGAGTGCCATTGTTACTAAAATTAGGCAAGTGAGTCAACCTTGTATATACTTTTCTCCACTTACAAGTTTTTTATGAAGACTAGTTTCTGGGGACTTCTCCCCTATCGTCAGCTCTGTGGTAGACTGATGATGCATCCGGTGTCTGCATCTGGCTTGGTGTTGTGCTGCCATCTAACGTCCTGGTAAGTTTGATGACGTCATCTACCGTGGGAATTTCAAAATTCATCAAGAGGTCCTGTTTTTTCGTAATAAATATGTTTTCCCAAATCTGTAGTTCCAGAGGTTTCTTAGCCCCTCAAAACAAACACAACATCCGCAACTTACTAAACCACCCTCTAAAAAATAGCACACCGAAAACTCAATTATCAGGCATTTACCAAATGAGTTGCCAGGATTGTGACAAGATATACATTGGTAAGACCAAAAGGAATCTAGGAACAAGCATGAAAGAACACTTCAGAAATATTAAATTCAAACAAATGGACAAGTCGGCCGTATCACATCACTTTTGGTCTGAGAATCACAACATAAAGCAAGAAATAGAACTGATCAAACAGGCAAAGAAACCTCTGGAACTACAGATTTGGGAAAACATATTTATTACGAAAAAACAGGACCTCTTGATGAATTTTGAAATTCCCGCGGTAGATGACATCATCAAACTTACCAGGACGTTAGATGGCAGCACAACACCAAGCCAGATGCAGACACCGGATGCATCATCAGTCTACCACAGAGCTGACGATAGGGGAGAAGTCCCCAGAAACTAGTCTTCATCAAAAAACTTGTAAGTGGAGAAAAGTATATACAAGGTTGACTCACTTGCCTAATTTTAGTAACTTTTAAATTTGTATGTATATATTTGTTTCTTTCATATCAGAATTGTGATAGTAAGGTTAGAATTTTCAAATACTTAGACAGTTAGATAGAGTCAACCTGAAAAATTCAATGCCATGGCCGGATTTGAACCACAGATCTCCTGATTTCCATCTGGTCACTCTTAACCTTTGAGCTATCATGGCCAAAATACTGTCATGAAATATTCTCCAAATGACTGGCATGTTTTCCCGGTAAATCGCTAGGGATTCTCGTATTTGAGATACACACTGTTTGCGGCAACTTACTATTGTAAGTGCTTGATTCCCAGGCTTCATCATTAAACCATTGTTATTAGGCTAATTGATGGAAATTAATTGTTCCTCTGTACTAGTTGTGTATAGGCTAAAGTTTTGGATAGACAAAGTCAACCTGAAAAATTCAATGCCATGGCCGGGATTTGAACCACGGTTCTCCTGGTTTCCATCCGGTCGCTCTTAGCCTTTGAGCTACCATGACTAACGTGTTGTCATGACATTAATTTTCTCCAATTAACACGTATGTTTTCTTGGTAAACAATTGACTTGTATGTTTTCCCAGTAAACCGCTAAAGGGTCCTCATAGTTGAGATTAATTCCATCTTGATTAACAAACAGCAGTGCGCTCACAATGTTCCATCAACCCTGATATCTCCTGTCCATCTCCTAGATTTTGATGAAATCATTTACCTTGTTCATTTCTGAGGGATCCAAAATTATCAGGAAAATAGTTTAGATGAGAGTACAAGAAGTGAAGATGTAATCTCATATTTTGCCTTAAAGCTAATAGTTTTTGTAGCATATTTCTCATCATTTTCTAATATCACAGATCTTTTATATTTCCAAGAAATTTACTTGACTACCTCCTTGAAAGTACACTACAGTTGTGGTTTTCTGTCATTCATGGTGTCCAAAAATTCACTATCTTCATTAGCTATCTTATCGAGAGCCATTAAATATACCCTCTTTTATTTTAGCTCCAGACATCACAGAAAATTTACTGCTCAGATATTTGAAGCACCAACCATTCTTGTCTGGTGCTTTCATGCACTGTTTCATAATACCTAATTTTATATGTAAAAGAGGCAATAACTTTGTTTTTTGGACACACTAGACCAGCATGAATGATATTTCTCTCCTGGCATTAAACCTTTTCTCTTAGACAATTCTCTCACTGACCACTGTTTAATCCTTTTCTACCATTCCATTTTTATAAAAAGCATGGTAGTATTTCAAATATCTTCCTTGCTGCTCTAGTAAGATACTGGATAGGTTTGGGTCTATGCACAATAGCCATTGATATTCCCTGTAATTAATTATAAAATTGGTTTCAAGATTTTCTTATGATTGTTTTAGAAACATAGAATATGCAACTAGTACTCAGGGAAATTCCCTTCTATTGTGAAATAAAACAGCTTTCAAAATTCTTTTCAAAGCATCAATAAATAAAGCTGGTCAATACTACTGTATGTTCGTCTTTCCAGTTAAATCAAACCTGGTCATCATAACAATAAACAAGTTGGTCTTTTGTCTTAAAGAACTTGGTAAATTCTTGGTCTCATATACCAGGAAAATGTGGTGTATGGAACCAGCATATCCTCTCTTTCAACTTTGATCCACGTAATTTGCTCTTGACTAAAATAATGTGATGTGCCTTCAGCAGTGTGTACTGAGAAATCCTCATCTGTATTGGAATTTTCTGTTGACCCACAAAATCAACTCTTCATACACTCTAGCTGACCTGGTGGAATAGGAATAGGGACATCTACTCCATAGGACACAGTCTATTGGCTGAAGCAAAGCCATCTAGATATTTATTTTTGTTTCATTTGTCTTATTGTATCCAGATACTTCAGACATGCAGAAGTAGCAATCATCATAGTGAATTGTTTTGTTCATGCCATATTATAGGAATCCCAAACTCCATGAATTTCTGTTTTCCATTGTACCATTACCTAACCCCTTACTACATGTTTTATAAACAGTATGCAGGGTCGACGTTTGAATTTGATCTCCTAGCTCAACCTTAAAATAGCAAAATACACTTTCTTCAAAAACTGTGTAATGTTAGTTTTCTATCTCTACAACAAGAAAGAACCACATATGTATCAGCAGTTATTTGAATTGTTCATTCATTTTCTCCTAGAAGAGGTGGAAGCCATTGTGAACAACCTATCACTACATTAGACATACTAAAAATAAAAAAAAACAAAGATGAGTTTTTTGTGGAAATGGCATTGCCACTGAGAGTTATAGAAAGCAACTAAAGTTCTGAGATGTTAGGACATATAATCTATATGTCTGTTTATCATGTAACAATTGACAGTTTCACTGCCTTGAATCAGGCATCAACTTATCGCTTAGGAAGATAAGGGACAGAAGGTAGGGAAGCACAGAAGAAGTGGTTTGTTTTTAGGTATATATACAGGCTGAAGATGCAAAATATGTTACATTATTATTCATCGTTTGCTGCAAAAATACACACATATAATCACAATTATATATAGTGTCCAATATATCAAAATATTGAATTTAATATAAACGGTGCTTGTTAGGTAAAAATTGCTACTTTCAAAATCAGTGTGTTTGCTTCCAAACAAGTAGCTTATTTTCATCAAAGCTGGGAAAGTGTCACAGGACAGTGTAATTTCATTTGTGTTATTATGTAGTGCTTCAATACTATTTATTAAGATGGGGAGATAAACATTTGCAGAAATAACTCCATTAAACATTTTGTTATATGTTCAAAGGGAAGAGTGATAGTCAAAAGTATAACAATTGGACATTATATGCTGGCCTTAAAATTCCATGAAATTGTAAGAAACAGGAAAATTAACAGGACATTAATACAATACAATACAAAGAAATGATATGCTTTGAACAGATCAAATCATTAATAATGGGTATCTTGGAAATGGCTTATGACACAAAGTAACTTATTTTAAATAAAAGGTATGTTTTACAAAGGTCTATGTTTTTTGTATGTTGTTTTCAGTATTGCTTAATGTTTGAGTTATGCAAGATTATACGAAATTCTTGCCAAATGAAGAGGACTTGATGAGCTATTTCCAGAAAATTAAGGTATATGTATTATTTGTCATACAAATATCTTTAATATACAGTATTTTAGTTAAAATTGTCACTCATTTTAGAAAAAACCAATATATTTTAAAAATGTTCCATGCAAAGGGTAGTTTCAGACAGGGGAATTTTCTTGGAAATTCTTATGTTGCATCTTTGGAAGGTCCTGAACTTAAATTCACACATACACACATGGGTCTTCATCTATTATTTAAAAAAAAAAAAAAAAAAACAGAAGTTCTTTTCAGGGAGCTGCAAAACGTATTTCCTCTGAAATTTCAATATTGAATTTTTGGGTGGAATGCAATATCAGCTATATCTACTATGTGTACGGTAGAGGAACTAAAAAACTATATTCAAGATAAGTAGGTGTATACAAACTGTTCATACAAAATGTAAATGATCTTACAGATGTAAATTATCTTATAGGCTCTTGAGTGTTGAAGATGTGATTTCATGCTGGCTGACACAAAACAAGTTCCTAATATGACATAATTCATCAGTCTAGCCAAAACAAAACAGTCACATCAAAGTGAAAATAATCAAAGAGTGAAGATGTATGCATCCTTTGAAACCATTATCACCATTTAGGTGAGAACATGAAGTATTTTTTTCAAGAGTTAAAATGTGGTGAAATAGGATAGTTGCCTTTCCAATGGACTAGGTATTCAAGATGCATAAATATAGTACTATCCCATATACATAGCGACATCTGAAACCATGACTCTTAAAACACTCCTGTGCATCAGGATGCAAATGAAATCTGTCCAAAGTTCATTAGGTTTTTCAACTAACTAAAAGGCCAATTTGTGAAAGTTTTCCTCACATACCACCTTAAAGATCATTAACCATCTTCTATGAAACAGCAGCACGATGTTTATAGACATGGTTTTGGTGACCATATTTTTATAAAATTATCTCACTTCAAGGATATTACTACATTGTAGATATATGTAAAGAAACTAGAAAAGTGGCAACATATGCAACTGCATGCACAGTTAAATAAATATATGCATTTTTATGCAAAATTCTTATAATATACTAATCTAAATTGGATTTATTTTATTGTATTCATTTAAAAATGATAAAAATAAATATATATCCTAAATATAACCCTTCAATAAAAATTGCAATTAATGCAAACCCATGATGTACTGAAAACTGACAAAGAGGAAGTAAATTAAAATTGTTGCTGCTCTTTCCTACTGCTTATCCATATATGTCATGAGACTCAGACCACCACATGCAAAGTCTATTTGATATGTTTACAGGCACAGATTGCTAAATGCAAATTAAACTGAATTTAATATGTTTTTTTCTTGTTTTTACCTTGAGGGAAATAAAAGGAAGTAATTATGTGTATACAGATTAATACAGAAGTAACAGTATTATTTATAGCTGCATAGTTAAGGATTCATATTCTGACTATGTTAGCATTATTTCAAATTACTGTCTCACTTCTGTCACATCTACTTCAATACTTACACATATATTTTCCTGAAAAAATTAATTCTGCAAATTTCTTATTACACTTCCCTTGACCTTACTCACTTAAGTAGTACATTTCATGCTTTTGTCATGCTGCACTTCAGGAATTATGAAAATCACAAACAAAAAGGGCGTAACCTTCTAATCTAAAGAAATATTTGAACTAAGATTTCAAAGAGCAATTTCCAGAGCTAGCTTTCTATTGCATAAATGCATACATGTGAATACATGTATTTTTAGCTTATAGTTGTCAATTGCTTATCCAGCAGGGTGACCAATCCAGAAATAAAATTGTATAAAAATTATTAATTTATTTAGCTTTAAGCATCAGTGAAGCAGTCGTAATGTTTAACCTTGAATTAATCCAATTCTTACACAACTTTGAGTTAAAAAATTCCATTCTTAAAGTCCCTATGTTATTAAACTACCTACATAGAAAAAAAAATCTGTGCTACTTTCACATGACTTTCTCAAATCGCTGTTTTACATTTTTATACTACTTGGAACTTTTTTACTACTTGGCATGGAATTAAAATTTTACATTTAAGAGAATGAAGAATATTTGTTAATTAATTTCATATTTGATTTAAATTGATTGAAAATTAAGACTGGTGATACTGTAGCATAGGTGATAGGTGTCTGCCTCATGTTCAAGAGGTCCCAAGTTTGAATCTTGGTCAGGGTGAGTTATCTGGGTAAGGGTTTTTTCCAGGGTTTTCCCTTATCGTGAAAGATGAATGATGGGCTACTCTAAACTCAATGGACCTTGGACTCACTTAAGCATCATTTCGCCCATTTCATTCATCATCTGATATGACTTAACCAGTTAAAGGACGTTTAAAATAATATTACTTAACATGTGCAAAATGACATAGTTTATGTGAAAGGCCTCCTAAAAATGTATATATTTTGCATTTAGTTGAAGTTGTTACAAAATTTAAGTTTTAAGAACCTACTTTATAGACATTGGCACAACTTGATTTTGGGAACTAAAACTCTCCTGGAACCCCAAACAAAAACATATCAAAACGCATGGCAATGAAACTGCACATCCAGACCCTATTTTAGTAAGCAACAATGACAAGCAAATTAAACTTTGACAAAACTGAGTTTTAGTATTTTATAATGATAGGCAAACCTCTGCTGGAAATGATGGATGTGAGAGATTAAATATTGCTGGCCAAATATCTGTTTCAATTATCATCACTAATACTTTCTTTGCATCTGTGTCCCCAGTGGACTTCTCATACCATACCAGTAGATTAATTAAGGAAAAAGAGGCATGGAGTATGAAAAACTTTCAAGCTTTACTACCAGAGCTACCACCTTGGAGACGTCAGAAATTGCAGTAACAATACAATACCTTTCGTGTCACAGATGCAGAGAAAGAGAAGGCCCGCTAACCTTGGCAACATTACTATAAGAAAATGGGTATATATATATATATATATATATATATATATATATATATATATATGAGTAATTTATAGTAAGCTTTGAATGCAATCATAAATATATGATACTGATTTATACTTTTTTTCTTATCATTCATGGTGTGCCATTTAACTCATCATTACAATTGTAAATTAGTATTTTGGCCTAACTGAAGGTGACTGGGCAATTACTGCAAGTGTAATCCTTGCAGAGTACAGCCCATTATCCTAACAGCTGTCATTACGTGAATGGGCGACGTGGAATGTGAGGATGGAGATGGAGGATGTAGTTTTTGTGGAATGAGGGTGTAAACACTACAGATATTCACCGATAATTGGTGGCTGTGGGTGAAAAATGTGCACCATCATGAAAAACCACATACAACTTAGAGGATGGCTGGAAAAGTTGCCACACATCAACAAAGAAAGGAATCAATTGTGGAAAGAAAGTGACTATAATACAGTCAACAACTGAAGAGTGGAAAAGCATATTCAGGAGAACAGGTACAATATTTTCATGGAAATGTGGTGGCTGCAGAATTTATCAAGATCACCTGCCCTGCCTAGGGCACCAGCATCTGAAGCTTGGGAAGGTGTCCATAAAGTGGATTTCCAAATCCCTGAATGCAGGACAAATACATCAGAGCAAGGATATGTGCAATTACCTCCTTCAAATGCCACAGCCAAGATCCAGGAGGTTTCATGTCCAAACTCACAACAAGCAATGAGATTTAGCTCCACTGCCTTGAACCAGAGACCAAAGCTCAATCAATGGGAAGGATAAAAGCAGTCTCCTGCTGAAGAAGTTCCATACAATGCCTTCATTAAGAAAACACATGCCACAATCTTTTTCAACAAGATGGAATCCTTCTTATTCACTAGCTGTAAGCAAGAGCCACCATTCATTGGCATATGTGGAAACTCTTCAGAGGCTGCACCATGCAATTCAAAAGAAAGAGCAAGTTAAATAGGCAGAAGGAGTGTTCTTACAACACAACAAAGCTTGTCCTCATACAGTGAGAAAACCATGACCGTCATTACTGAAATGCGGTTCCAGGTACTGTAACATGCACTGTATCCTCCTAACTTGACCCTTTCTGATTACTATTCAGGACTATGAAGAAACCTCTGCATAGACATTATTTTCCAGATTTTCAGGAACTGCAAGCAGATGTCTGTGGTAATTGATAATGTAAGTGTGTGCAGCTTAATGAAGATTATGTAGGAAAGTGAATGTATCTGCTGAGGCAGATAATGAGTGTTGAAAAAGAAAGTGTAAATCAATATGGAAGGCCTCTCATATGTATAGTGTTAATTTCAGGCAAGTTCATCTCACGGTGGAAATGATGGTGCAACATTGTAATACTTAAGTTTTGAAAGTTTTGGTAAATAGTTCTTAAAATCATGCATTTTTAGAAAAAGTTTCTTTAAATTACCTGAATTTTGTACCAATTTCAACCAACTTTTAAATAAGGTAAGGTCTCTTCACTTCTACACTATATAAAAGTTTACCTGCATATCTGCCATGGACCACCTAAGTCATAAATATTTATGAGCCTCTTTTTAAATTACCCTTAATTTTTCTCTGATTTCAGTCAAAATTTAAATGTATCATCAAATGTTTCTCAACATTCTGTAATTTGTGATTGTTTATTATTTGTAATTTTAAAGTAATATATCATATTACTACATTAATACAATATATAAAGATGAACAACTTCTTTGATTAGTTACCTTACCTTTGTTGCACACTTTATGGTGATAAAAACAAACAGGCATCAATATGAATAATTGAATAATTGCTGATATAAGCAATAAACCTCAACACTCCCCTTTATTCATTAACTTACAAATACCCATTTTATTACATAGTTAACAATTTTAAATGTACAGGGATATACTCCTGTATATATCAAGCACTCACACTTGAAATACTTATGCATATACATTGTTCCACAGTGCTGCAAACAGCTGAAAATAAACTAAAGCATGCTCACTTTATAAGCTATATAAGCTTATATTAATTAGCAGCCAGTGGTTACATCACAATACATGAGCAAGCAAGTATGCATTCCTTAATTACACTTAGGATTAACTATTTGTGTAAGCTTAGGTTTCTGATTCATGGGAGGTTAATTTAAGATACATAAGCTTATGTTAATCTTTGTTGTGGCAACATCTTGTGTTTAAACCAGTTCTCAATTCCTCTGGATTACTACTTGATAATGTGAGTATTTTTCACATATTACTTTGATGTATATGGGAGTGAAACCATGCTAAGTAAGCAAAAATTTGATTAGTATATCACCAAGTTGCTCCTCTATGAATAATTTTGAAATGCTAATTTCATCAGCTGCTACTAACTCCCGAACAAAAGAATACTTATGCAAATGTGCTTTGTTTTTTAATTAAACTTTCGAGTCTTAGCAAGACAAATAGCAGCTTCATTTTCTACTTGAGACAAGGCCTTACATCTTTTAACTAATCAAGCCGAGTTAAAAGACTTGTCCTCATTGGATGTGACTTGTTAATTTACAAGTATAGTTAATTGCACTGTAAATTCACAATATTCATCTTGATTTACAAGATGAATAAATTATCCATCTATCTATCTATCCATATAATTTCTTGTGCTATTTCAGTGGTTGCTACAACTTCAGCTTCTATGGTAGAAACTGCAAATGAGCATTGGCGCTGAATCATCCAAATAATAGGTGACCAGAGTAAAGCCACAGTACACCCAAAGTAGAACATCTTGTGATAGGATCAACTCCATGATAAGCATCACTATTGCATTTCAAGAGACCTTACCTTTGTTTACAGTGCTTTTGTAAACAATTTTACAGTTATACCTCTCAGATATTGCAAAATTCTTTTGACTGTGTTTATATTTTGTTTAGTTGCTTTTGCAGGTTTTCTAGACACTATTTCAATGCCATAAGCAATATCAGGTTTGGTATCACACATCATATAAATAAGCACTCCAACTGTCTGTCTGTAAGGAACTCTTGATTATGAGAGAATCCATTTAAATCATTGCCTTTAGTAATTGGAGTACTAACACATCTGCATTTGCTTATGCCAACTTCCTTCAAACTCTTGTCTATGTAATGTCCCTGGCACAGTTAAATGGATCCATTTTCGCCTTGGTAAATTTCCAGGTCCAAGAAAAATTATGCTGGTTTAGAAGTGATTTGAATTCTTTCCTTAGATCATTTATAAATTATTGAAGTTCACTGTAATCACCCTGCAATCATTCCATCACCCACATAAAGAATAAATAAAACTTGCTAATCCCTCTCTGCCTGATGAAAAGACTGGAATTCAGCTTCACTTCTTGGGAATCCTAATTCAATAATTCGGTTCTAGAACTGTATTAACTGTATTTGGACTGTATTAAGTTTTTCAATGATCAATAAACTTTACCAAAATTATTACTGTAGCTCTCAGGCTGCTTAATATATCTATATGATTTCTCTCAACTTGCTATCAAGATAAAAACTTGATACATCTATTTGAGCAAGTTTCATATTTACCTTTGCTGCAACACTAAGTAGTATCTGAATGGTAGATGTTCTCACTATAATACTTAAAATTTGATCATAATCAGTATCTTTTTCTTGTGAGAAACTTTTAATTCCTAGACTTCCTTTATATCTGTCAATTGATCAATCAGCATTGTAGACCCATTTACATGGAATGACCTTCTAAAATTCATGTTTGATTTTCTTTATGAGCAACCATCTCCTAATTCATGTCTTCTTTCTAGTTGTCTACATCACCTGAATTCATTGCATCTTGGCATGTTTCTAGTTTTGTGAAAGTTAATGAAGCCATTGCATAGTCCTGAAATTTCCTTGGCAGCTTCATCACTGAATGAATCACTCAGTTTTGGTTTCTCATTCATCTTTAATATTGTTTGAACTTTATCATTTTCTGCTTCTTTTAGCAATTTTTTATCTATGTTACAAAGCTGCTCTTTTTTCCTTGATTTCAAGCTTGAACTTAATGTTCATATTACTCTAAAACTTATGTTCTTTAAAAAGCTTACTATTTACAGGACAATTCAAAGTACTTTCTCTTGGAGGATAACATTATGTGATTTCATTAATTTATTTTCTTTGAACCAGATTAAATACCCTTCATCATGGTCATAGCCAAACAGAACACCCTTCACTGCTATTTATCCATTTTCTTCTTTTGCTGTTTTAAAACATGAACATAGTATGCTGAACCTATGACTCACAAGTGCTTCAAACCAGGCTTTTTTTTCTTTGTACCACAATTCATAGGGAGAGATCCTAAGTACACCAGAGGGTCCTATTTGATTTAAGAGATATGCTTCTGTATTTATCATTTCTGCTGAAAATGAATGATATTTGTTTCCATGTGAGTGCATTATAGCTCTAGCAGCCTCAACAAGTTTTCTCTCTCAATCTGCACGGAGTGTATGGCATAGTAAGGCACTTTCACTTATTTCACTTATTTGTTGCTGAATTCTCCTCCATTATCACTTAAAACCTGCTTAATTGTATGATCAGCAATCTCTGCTTCCATTAGAAACTAAATTAATTCAATAATAATTTCTGATTTTTCTTTAATGAAGTAGTGCAAAATACAAAGAAACCATCCTTTGAAAGTACAAAATAACTTGATACAGTCATCTGGAATGGCCCAAACTTCTGCATAAATTAGCTCTTCCAGCTGCAACGCTCTCTTCCTAATATCAAAAGGAAGTTGGTGAGCCTTGTCATAGACACATTCTTCACATTTCTTTGAATCCATCTTAACATCAATATTCAGGTTTTTCATTGTTAATGTATTCACAGTTTTTTGTTTTAATGTCGAAATCTCTCATGGCGCAACATGACTACACTCACTTCAGCAAGTGATTCCTCTGATTGACAACTTGAATAGGCCTCTAAAACATTTATTACTGTCCACTAATTTTATATTTTCACCAATTTTGAATTTCCAATTTTCTGGTATAGATATGAATGTACTTCAGGATCTTTATACAAGGCTGCAAGAACTGAAGAGAGTTCCTTTATAACTATAGTGCTCATACCAACTGCTTCAATTGTGTTCTCTGTTAGCCAAAGTAGCTATATGCTTAGTGCAAAAGAGCTGAACTGTGTTAAAAATTTCACAACCATTTGTAATAGATTGACTCCTCCATTGACAAGTATAATATGCTGTTGTTACATTTATATTTGAAAAATCAGTTATTTCTGTTGCAACCATTTCCAACATTTCTCAGCTATTGGCATCCCCCCCCCCCCCTTATGGAAGTTGTAGATAATTTTCTTATGCTGCTTCCCTTGAAGACTTTTGTCTTGATGTATCTGCTGCAAGTACATCTTGAGGTGGTAATTCAGCTTCTTTCAGTGCAATTTTATAAGCACAAAGTTGACTTGTCAGGTTAACAACTATTCTGTCAATTTTTGTCATTAGTATCCAATTGGATTTAAATGAAAAATATTCTTCTGTCAATATGCCTAATAAAAAAAAAAATTAAGTAATTCTGGATTCTTCTGTCCATCTTTGGCCATTTTTTGTTTTAAATCATTCCAAACATTTTTCAATTTGGACATATGTATAGCAATATCATCATTAGGACTTCTTTTGAATTAAAGAAATTGCATGCACAGTCATAGACTTATCTTCTGAGACATCATCAAATAATTTATGCAACTCTTTCCAAAATTTTTGGGATGTATTAAGACACATTATCTTCTGTGATGTACATGATTAGGAAGTTTTCCATATGGACCCCTAATCCTTCACATTTATCAGTTTCACTCTATCCTATATACTGATGTTAAGGGTTCTGCAATATATGAGAACTATAGACAGTTTTTGTTATTAAATAACTATAATATCAAATAGAAAGCCCAAAGGTTTAAAACTTCATCTACTTCCATTGTTCTAAAGCTATTCAGCCATTCTAATACATTTTTTCTGCTTAAAGATATTTATGGGGTACATTTATAGTTCCAAAACTTGGAAGAAGTTAGGGAAAGGTTAAAGAAATAAAAGTACATCTGCCAATATTTACATACTCATTTATTTGAATATCCATTATTAGCAATGTGATAGGGCCGTATGACATTATGCTTAATAGGGGGTGATAAAGATGTTTCACTATAAAAAAATACTTTCAGATCATGGTACACTAATTTCACAAAAAACATGGGTGGGAGAGTGAGGAGAAATATATTAATTTAGTTGTCACTAACTGTTTAAAATGCCACCCATATAATGTCAAGTATGATTTATATACATAATTTCAAGTGTGTACATGAGGCAACTTACAAGTTGTTTGTGCTTATGTTGAGCAGACAAAGTGATATTAATAGGCACTCCACAGCAGTGAATGTACCTAAAAATGCTAAAATGTCAAACATGTGCCACTCTCATAGGGAGAGCTCTATACATTTAATGGCTTTTATGGCTATTTCCCAAGATTATGTACTAATATATTTTACCAGCACTATTATACTATTTCTGCCACACAGATGCCCCTGAAATTTAACATTGTGTATTTATGATCTTTTTCCTTATGTCAAAACAACATAATCACCTGAAATAACGTTATAAAATTATATTTGCCATTTACAACATGGAATTAGTCCATAAACTCACAGTATTAATTTTCATTCCAGTATATATAAGCTTTCAGGAAGCACATTGTATGAAAAACAAAGATGAGAGAACTTAGTGAGTATTATTTCCAGAAATATCTATAAAAATAACTAAGCATTAAGATAAAATAGCATTAAAAAGCAAAACTCTGGAAAATGCAAAGAAGTTTTAGTTCATTGTAAAGGGTGGGGATATAACTAATCTACCAGTCATTCCATTCCTTTAAGGCCAGCCACATTCTCATGAATAGCTTGCTGGTAGCAAATTGACATTCACAATGAGTTTGCAAGCAAGCAAATCCATCTCACTCACTTGATGTTACATTGTTAATAATGTTAATGTGCTGTCATGGTTACAGGAGATGAACGACCCGAGCCACCGGCTGTGCCCAGTCCAAGATCTGGTTCAGGCTACAATTGACACAAGCGATGGGTCAACACACTGTACACTGCTTCAAGCATTTTAATTTTGTTAAGAGAAAAAGCACTCAAGTTTAGTATATACAATTCAGTGGCCAGTGCTACCTTCACCTCACCAAAGATTTCAAAGAAGTATATTATGTTAGTATCTTACACTTCTACATAAGAGACAAAGATTAGTACTTTTGTTAATAAAACTCAAGTAGAGAAAGAAAGGCAACTACACAAGGCAACATCGAAAGCTTTAGGTTTCCTCTTATAAAGAAAGTTTGTCACACAACTGGTCAAGAGCACATCCCTCAGTTACATAAAATTACATTGAGAACTGAGAATAACTGGGCTAATATCCCAGTACCCTCTCCTTCCATGGCTTACATATTATCTGTACAGACAATCTTTAGCTTTCTATCCTTCTTTTACTGATGTCACATAATTGTGCTAATCAGGATTGTGTATAGAATTTTATTTTTCGGAGGACATAAAGGATAGGTACTAACTCAAAAAAGTTAACAATTTGGGACACTAGTAAAATTATGTCCCTGATGCCAAATCTGCTGCAATATTCTATGTATATGACTTGAAGTGAGTATTCAGGTATTTAAATATTAAAAGCAGAAGCATTATTAACAGTGAAGTATTCTCCATTTTTGAGTTTGATTTATGAGTCACTATGTTTACACTCAAACAACAAGTAAGAGAAGTTTGAGTGTAAACATAGTGACTCATAAATCAAACTCAAAAATTCAGGTATGTGTCCAGTGGCAATCCTAAAATATGGGACAAACTTAAAACTTAAATAAACAACTTAAATAAGTACCTCTAGCACATTCACTCACCAGACTCTGGACATACCACAAAGCCCTCCTAATTAAAGAAAAATTTCTCAAGCCCAACCAGAAATTGAATCAGGGATTCCTTTCACAGCAGGGTCAATCCTTTTATATTCATTATATAAACGTGATGAAAATACCCATCAGAGCTGAGAGAAATTATGTATGCAAAAGAATGCAGCCATATTCAGTATTAATACTGTATCTAGCATTTGATTTCTGTGCACCATGTTTAGGATAATACTGACAGACAGTCTGATTGTATGACATTTGTCAATATTGCTTTTACATTTGTAGTTAAATTTCCCTTATCCTTCAAGACGAATGTCAGGTAACTCTAAGCTCCATGGACCCTGGACTCATTTGAGCATCATTTCACCCAATTCATTCACCGTCCGATATAACTTAACGTTGGGGCAGACGTAAATTTAAAAAAAAAAATGTAGTTAAAATTTAGCATTGGCATGTAAACCAAACATAAACAGGAACCCCTTATTAATAACTTATTGAGTAAAAAATATGTTGTACTCTTGTACTTTACTGCTCTGATTCTGAAACACATTTTGCACATAAAAGTGTCTGTTGGCCTTGTCAAAATTGTGAGAAGGGTGCTAATGAAGTAATGAAAAAATCCAACAATTGAATTATACTAGATCATATTATCAATATAGATTACATAGGTATTGATTTGTTCAAATTTCAATACACTTAAGATATTTTATTGATAATGTTAATCTTAAAATGTGACAAAGTAAAATACGTGCAATTACATTTTTAAATATATCGAATGTATATAGATATAAGAAATAATATAGACAATAAATGCTCATATCTGTTAAGTATTTATGTTACTAAACAAACATTTTAGCAAACAGCTATCACAAAAAGCTAACAAAATGATAAAATAGGTTGAAATATAACTATTGAAGATAAAAAGCACAATTTTTTCTGGTCAGTAGATACCACTCAAGTCCACAAAATGGTTTGCTTACTACTTATGCTGCTAGAGAAAAATTTGGAAATTTGATCCCCACTGCTTGGAATCTACAGTAATTAACCAATCCTACTGACATGATGAAGACTTTGATAAAGAATAATTGGTCAAATGATCCATAGAGAAAAGCAATACAGCAATAATGCTGAGTCAGGTATTAAAATATTTTCAGTTGCACTGCTTCCAGGAATATCAGAATTGTTATTCTTCGCATTTCATTTGCATGACTTCCACTGGCATCACCTTTCTTGGTGTTACACATATAAATGCATTCAATATTAAATAGAGAAATCCAGAGCACTCATGTTTATATTAGAAAGCACCTGGTAACTTACAGTGAATTTACATTATGAAAACAGTACAGGACTTTTAGGCACAGGAACGTATTATTATAATAAACACAGTCAGTTGTTTTATAGTGAGGCCATAACAGTGTGCAGTGTGCAGTGACTTTTAAACTGCACAATAGCAGCAAATAATGTATTCAAGATATTAACTTTTATCAGCTGTACTTCAGTTGCTACTTGTACCCATGTTGTAAAGACAGTTTGTGCATTGTGTATCTGAAAGGTGAAAGTTTATTCAACACATCCATATTATATTTGATTTCTTAAGAGTGTTATCTTGTTACTTGTTGACATGCCTGCTGATAAATTTAAGCTTGAGCAACAAATTTTTACATATGATAAATAGATAAAAACTATTTGAAAGTAATGATTCCGTAATTCAAACACAAACATCACTCAAAATATCCTAACTGGATCGGAAAATGTACCTTCTGATTGACTTGTTGGCCAGATTAATATTATTTTAAGCAATATATCCGGATATTTTGAGCGATGTTTTGTGTTTGAATTACCGACTCATTACTTTCAAATGTTAAATACTTCACTGTTTCTAACCTTTTGCTTCAAATAATAAGGTAAAAACTAAATTATTTATACAGATGGTCCAGAATTTCATAGAAATTTCCTGGTTATTCAATTCTGAGTACAGACACTATGAGATATGTTGTTAATAAGTTTAGAATATTGGGATCACTAAATGCTAAACCCAGGCATGTTCTAACAGAAGAAAAAAAGACAAAATTAGTGTATCATTTGAATGCTCTCTTAAGAAGTCTATAAGCTGTGTTGCACAGCAAAGGGGTGTTTCAAAAATGTGTTTTATAAACCTGTGTTCTTATAGCTACTAAACTTTTAAATTGAAACCTTACTAAACAATTATAGTTCATGAACTACAACCTCATGACAACAAAATTGAGTAAATTTCACTTAACAGATTTTTACAAAATATCATTGGCAGTATTAATTTTTAGATGAGTCGTATTTATTACACATCTGCTTCACTTTCGTATTGGCAGTGTTGACCGACATTTAAAAATGTTCTTAGAAGAGGCATGATTTTATTTACAGAATCACGTTGAGTCACAGAATAATAGGTATTGGAGCAGAGAGATTCCTTATTTAGCTCATGCAGTTGCTTTGGATGAAATGAAGAGAGCCAGATTATGACTATTAACATTAAATTGTGTTAAAAGCGCATAAGTATTAATTATTCATGTTAGAGTTCCTCCTTCTGCTTGGTAT
This sequence comes from Mantis religiosa, assembly GCA_030765055.1. NCBI lineage: Eukaryota > Metazoa > Arthropoda > Insecta > Mantodea > Mantidae > Mantis > Mantis religiosa. The sequence continues at coordinate 248,769,880 of CM060948.1, forward strand.
AAGGGTTAGCTAGTGATGATACCCCAATAGTAATCTTGATTATCCTATGCATTTGTGAATTCATTGTTTATTACTGCCATAAACCTAAAGATTATACATGCATTGCATATGGTTCTTTCGTTCCTGCTGTATAAAATTCTGAAACAGGTATACTTGTGATCTCAAAATCAAATGATTGGGCACCAGAATTATTTTCACTGTCATTATACAGCTACAATGCACTGTAAGACCTGTACCATTTTATCTGTAAATTCCCTATAATATACATGTTTTATTTTAAAACATCAGATGTTTCCCAATCATATGACTTTCTGTATTCACCCTTCTAAAAAACTATTCTTACAAATTTGTAGGGTTTTATCCAATTCTCATTACTCAAGACAAATGCTTCATTACACATTTACACAATTTGTTATTGGTAAAAGAAGGTTAAAGCTAGCTAAAGTGATATTCAGATGTTTAAAAAGTCACAAAATGATGGCATTGAAATTTCAATCCCTTTGCATCACCAGCAGGAAACAAAAGTGAATAGAAACTTGGCAGTCCAAAAAGGTAAAAATACTTGGTGTTTCAAACCAATAATGACGATAATTTCAGAAATATTTAATGTTACTAAAAATAAATAATTTTATATAAACTGCTTGCTTTATTGAGATCTACATTTTCATATAATAATTTTTTTTCTGTGACTAATAATTTACAAGTTGTAAAAAATTTGTTCAGAATGAACAGGTCCACAAAGCATTCCCACAAAATTCAAGGTATAAATTTTATTTGCAAAGCAAATATCTTAAACATATGGAATTTTAATTAAAATCAATATAAGCATTTTTGAGAAAACAAAAAATGTTTATTTCTTTCATATTTTGCACATAAAGAAAATTTGGGCAGTGAGAAGATTTTCTTGAAAATGTTTGTAAAATATTTAAATATATTTGTCTGTTAATGAAGCTGTCAATTTTAAGGGTCAATACCAGTGCCACATTAATGTGCTGGAATTTCATCCTGTAGGAGTTCTTTTACATACCAGTAAATTAGCTGTAATGGGGCTGATGCTTCTAGGTACACATAAAAACCATCAGTCTGGGCCAGATTCGAACCTGCAATCTTGGCATCAGTAGGGCAGCACCTAACCAACTGAACCATCCAGACCAGAGGGAGCCTTTATGTTGCATCCGTGGAAGATACTGAACTTGAATACCAAGTTTGGTGCATATCTGAGATTTTATGTTTTATTTATGCTGTCCATAGGCATACAGTACATTTTATAAAATTATTTTTGATTTAGGAGCCTCAAAACATATGTTTCTGGTGAAATCTCAAATTAAAATTAATGGTAAAACACAATATATCTACTACTTACTGAAGGTAAGTAATAGAGGAAGTAAAAGTTGAAAAATAGATATTATTTTATTTATGCACTTTCATTCTATACCATAAATCTGTATTTATTTTGCATCTCTTAGCATGAGTGTGACAAACTCTCCTTATTACCTGCTGTAAACACACAACCTGATTAAAACACACAGAAACTAGTATCTTTGAAGCAAATTTCAAAAGCACTTTACATCATCTACTTACAAAAATTACCAGCTACATGAATATAACATGGTCAAGACTAGAAGTTTCTCTTTTTTACAACATAACAGATGAACAGCAACAGTACTACATTTCTTATTTGAAGACTAAGAAGTTTATGATTTTCAAAAGTTTCTACTTGTTGATTCTTAGAAGTTATATTTACTACAATGTGAATTTAATTCTAGAGAGCAATTTTAGATAGAATGGGTTGCAAGGAAAATATTCTTTTAAAGCTAATTTTGTATGTCAAAATTGATTAACGTTATGGAGAGAGTCCTTATTTATAACATTTTAATTTTGAAAAATATAATCAAGCTCTCCAGTTAATTATTTGCTAATCAAAAACTGCATGCATGTAATATGTGCACCTTTGAGCTTTATTTATATCTAAGTCATGTATTTTTTTATATTACATTGTATTACCCAAATGCTAATTTTTGTAGTTTACAGGTTTACTGTAACTTCTGCTGTACAAGTCCAAGGTTTCAACATTCCATAGCCAGTGCTAAATACCTGTTTCACCTGCAGCAATATGCAAGTTTCTTTAAAAGATCACTGAATCCCAGTTTTTACACTTTTTCCCAGTGGAAATGTAACTTGTATGGGTTCAAAATTTTAATGGTATTACATAAAAGGTGAAACTGTTCTCTTTCTTATCAGAAAAGTTTAAATGTGTAACTATTTACAAAATGATTGCATTGTACAATAAAATCAATTAATTAGCTGTGCCTGCATGTAAGCAGCGATGTACCTTTTCTATGTTTTTAGTAATCATTTCATTTATTACAAATATTTTCTTCTCGATGGAGAGCTGTAGTTAATTATTCTGTTTTTATAAAAAATTGTTACATTTTAATCTAATAAATAGCACAAAATAGTAGTATAAATGATTTAGTGGCACCTAGTGAATAGGGAATAGCAATATTTGAAAGCTTAATTCACAAAAGTTGCACTCTCTTTCCATTATTAACTGATTTCTTTCAGGCATAATGTGCTTTCAAGTACAGTAAAACCTCTCTAAAATGGAATGTGATTGTTCTGGCATTTATTTTCCATTTACACAGGTTTCCATCTTACAGAGGATTGTGTTTGAATACAAACAAACTATAGAAGCTATAGCCGTGCAGGTTCACAGTGAAGGGATAATATAAAATGAAATGTAAATAATAATAGACTGATATGTAGTATGTACTATATTTTAAACTTATGTAGAATAATTGTAGTTTATCTCCTAGTTTTCAATTTTCCCTTTCCAATCTGCAACTGTCTGCATATCAACATCATTTGCTTCACCACACACAGCATTCAAAACAAAGTTATGGCAATGTATGAAACTCTCGAGCTATCCACTGGAAGCTCTGAAATTGTCTTTGCCTAATTTTCTTGCTGTGTCTAAAGCTTGAGTCTGAAGCAATGGTCCAGAAATGGAAATTCCTTAAATGCATACACTAACAAACCACTCAAACACAGCACGACTTAGCTCGTCACACTCTGTAGATTTTGTGATGCGTTTCACATGCCCTGCTTCTCTTTAGCCACTCATCTTTAATTGTTATTTTGTTTTTCAAAACCTCATAAATCTGAGTTTTTCCCACTTTAAACAGTTTTTTTTCCCTTTTCCTCAAAGGATTACAATTTATGACTTTATACTTCATAGAACTTTGTTGCAAGTGCAGTTGCCCTCAAAATTATTGCAATTTTTAAAATACATATGTTGCAACCCATTACATGTAAAGAAATAAATTTTAATCAGGTTATTTAAGCAAACAATTTCCCAAAAATATTTCCGTTTTCATGTTAGGCAGTTTACCGGCTTAGAGTGTAATTTTGCACAGGAAATAGCTCTGTTCTGAAATTTATTTTCCATTTTTCCAAGTTTCCAGCATATAAGGGGTTCATTTTAGGCAGGCTTTTCTGTATTTACTGATTATGCTAAAAACCTTGTTCTTGTTTGGAAAGCATATTTGCCTAGAAATATTTTACATTGCTGATTTTCATAGAATCATTTCATATTTTCTATAATTACAAACAATCATCATTTCACAAAAACAGCACTATACACAATAATTCTGTTTCCAAAATTTCAGCAAAATTGTATAATGCTATAGTAAAAAAAATTGTGTATATATCACTAAAGTCACTAAGAACAACATTAAACAAATATTTTTGTTTTTGTTTTTTTGTTTGTTTGCAAAAACAGATCATTAGTGCATTCTTTACTTATAATGCAGGCAAATTTGAATAGAATATATTTAAAAATAACGTAACATTTCAAAATATAACTGTATTGGAACACCACAGTGAAGCGAATAATTATTGAATTATAGATGAGTCATATTTATTACACATCAGTTTCACTTACGCACCTATATTGAGGACATGTTTAACGAACCATTGTTCGCATCGTTGGTTCTTATGCAACTCCATAAGACGATGCGAACAATGGTTTGCGAAACATGTCCTCAATATAGGTACGTAAGTGAAGCTGATGTGTAATGAATACAACTCATCTATAATTTAATAACATAACATTTGTTAATATTAACCCATGCAAAACTGTTTACTGGTAATGTATTCAATTTTTCTAATAAGGACAAGGAACTTCAATTCTCTTAATTTCTTGAAACTTTATAATGCAGCAATAAATATAAAAGTCATACTATCAGTCCACCTCACTTTTTATGCCTTATTAGATATTTTCAACAGCCTTGTTTTGCATCTTCAGCTCTGTTGTAATTCAGTTCAGATCCAAAATTTTGATGTTTGAACATCTGTAACTGATGTCAGTCACAATGGCTGAAGGTGCTAACAAGGGATCCTGAAAATATTTGCAAAAGTATCCAAATAAGGCTCAAAAATATGAAATAGGAGTACTAGTGCAATTATCCAAAGCTTTTAATTACCAAACATTTACTAATTTATTGCAAAGTATTAATTTAAAATCTTACCAAACACATAAGATTGCCATCACTTTAATGTTGCAGTAAAAATGAGTTCTTGGATTCATGAGTAATAATAACATTGAATTCTTACTGTTTGTTATAAATTACAAGTTTACAAAAAGTTCTCTTGTTATGGAAATTAAATATTAGTGCTTTTGCCCAGTCAGTTAATCATTTAAAAAGATTCTGTTCCACAGTTATAGCTTATTTTCAGACACATAACATTATATTTTTTAAATTACATCTCTAGTTGACTCAACATTTATAGTTAAATTTAAAATTGTTCACTGGTATTGTGTTACATAAAATGTGTGTCTATCACAAAGAATCATAAAATATATAAAGTCCAAAATAAAACTTTTTAAGGTGATATAAAGAATTATAGAACTTTAAAATCATTGTGGCAATGTTTTCTGATACTTTAATATCCAGATGAATATGTTGGTTTCAAAGGCAAGTACAATAAATACTAATAGATCCATAAACTATAAAAAGCTTGGAAGTCCTTTGAAAAATTATTACTGAGAGTCATAAAAAATGAGCATTTAGCTACTTAGCAATATAGTCTATACAAAAATAACTGTTTCAAAGGAATATGCTTGTTGATAATCTAGGGTAAATTCTGGGATACCTGTTACCTAATGAAATGAGAAGCACAGTTTGATTCTGGATCTTATAGAAGCAGTATTTTATTAGTGGCCAATTAGTAACTAAGACAAATCTTCTAAGAGTGTGAGAGGATTTTTCAAGGGAAGAAAGTTTTAAACTTTGTTGTTTGGTACAAGCAAAGCCCATTAAAATGAGATTGCAGGCACAATTTTTGACTCTATCTATCCAAAATCACAATGTCTTCGTCATAAAGACTTCTCTGGACATCTCTGAACATTCTGATGAAATATTAAAAGTGGATAATTTTTTAAAGTGGCTATTGCACCTAACATTTCCCTAAAATTAGAAAACTACAATGTTTAATATCTCAGAAGTTTATTATTATTATAATTTTCTTTCTGTATAAATGATCCATTATCTCTGAAACTAATAAAGCTAGAGAGATGAAACTTTCAACACTTTTCAAACCAACATTCCTGATATATGGTATCACAACTATACAGTTACCTTCATTGAATTTTGTTTTAGTAGAAATGAAAATGAAAACTCCACATAAAAAGAGAGATTTTGAAAAGAAAACTGTCTCATTATGGGATGTAAATTTTAATTCTGCTAAAGTGTGTTTACATAGGTATGTTTGTTAAGCAGAAAATAAAGTCCTGTTTATATAGAATAAAAAGAAGTATTTCAGAAAGTGGAGTGCCATTGTTACTAAAATTAGGCAAGTGAGTCAACCTTGTATATACTTTTCTCCACTTACAAGTTTTTTGATGAAGACTAGTTTCTGGGGACCTCTTCCCTATCGTCAGTTCTCTGGTTGGCTGATGATGCATCCAGTGTCTGCATCTGGCTTGGTGTCGTGTTGCCATCTAATGTCCTGGTAAGTTTGATGACATCATCTGCCGCGGGAATTTCAAAATTCATCAAGAGGTCCTGTTTCTTCATAATAAATATGTTTTCCCAAATCTGTAGTTCCAGAGGTTTCTTTGCCTGTTTGATCAGTTCTATTTCTTGTTTTATGTTGTGATTCTCAGACCAAAAGTGATGTGCTACGGCCGACTTGTCCATTTGTTTGAATTTAATATTTCTGAAGTGTTCTTTCATGCTTGTTCCTAGATTCCTTTTGGTCTTACCAATGTATATCTTGTCACAATCCTGGCAACTCATTTGGTAAATGCCTGATAATTGAGTTTTCGGTGTGCTATTTTTTAGAGGGTGGTTTAGTAAGTTGCAGATGTTGCGTTTGTTCTGAGGGGCTAAGTTTGGTTCACAGATTAATCAACATTCCGCTAACTAAAACAGAATATGAATAGGAGCACACTCACATACACCAGGTTGCCGAATTGAACAACTATAACACAAATTTCATCAAAAAACTGATCTACAGACACAAAAGAAACAAAAACTTAAGGGACATTATTATGTTAAAAAAACTAGAAAACCCAAACACCAGATATGGCAAATTTACATTTAATCCAAAATACTTAAAAAAATTTGAAAAGATATTTAAGAGCTTCAACATAAAATTAGCCCCTCAAAACAAACACAACATCCGCAACTTACTAAACCACCCTCTAAAAAATAGCACACCGAAAACTCAATTATCAGGCATTTACCAAATGAGTTGCCAGGATTGTGACAAGATATACATTGGTAAGACCAAAAGGAATCTAGGAACAAGAATGAAAGAACACTTCAAAAATATTAAATTCAAACAAATGGACAAGTCGGCTGTAGCACATCACTTTTGGTCTGAGAATCACAACATAAAACAAGAAATAGAACTGATCAAACAAGCAAAGAAACCTCTGGAACTACAGATTTGGGAAAACATATTTATTACGAAGAAACAGGACCTCTTGATAAATTTTGAAATTCCCGCGGAAGATGACATCATCAAACTTACCAGGACATTAGATGGCAGCACGACACCAAGCCAGATGCAGACACCGGATGCATCATCAGTCAACCACAGAACTGACAATAGGGAAGAGGTTCCCAGAAACTAGTCTTCATCAAAAAACTTGTAAGTGGAGAAAAGTATATACAAGGTTGACTCACTTGCCTAATTTTAGTAAAGTCAAGTTTATTTTCACATATAGTGTATACTTCTATATTTTCTGAGATAATGGTTCATAAAAAGTACAATTTAAAAATGGAGGCAATGGCCTTTGATACTAGTCCCTCGATAATATATATATATATATATATATATATATATATATATATATATATATATATATATATAAAGTAAGTGAAGAGTGTCAATAAACAGACTACAAATAGTTTTTATGATTAAGTTTGATGTCACGGTTACTAAATTCCTCCAAACACACATAACATAAAGTTGTTGTTACTTTTTGTTGATATGTATAATGCCAGCACTACTTTAAGCCTGACATACAATGTCATTTAATTGTGTGTATATGCAACAGCCTTGATTTCAATAGACATTGGCATATAATAGTAATTTATGTTACAAGCATTAAAATTGAGATTACATGAATGAGGTGTCATGTTTAACTGAGGCCAGAATTTAAAAAACAATTGTAACATGCAGTATTTTAATTCATACTTGTATTATTTTTAAGAAATGAACATTAATGTAATGTGAAGTTGGTAAACATGCTAATTTATTTGCAGACCATCTATCAAGAACACTTCACAGATGGAACATTATCAACTATTTAAATGTCATAAAATAATTTGCAAATAAATATAAAGCATTTGTACATATATGTAATTTGTAATGCGACCTTCACATGGTTATTCATGAAATTATCAACTAAATTTGCCATGATTCATTCCTAGGTCGGTGAAAATGGTATCCCTTTTGTAATTATTACATTACCATTTATCAGACTGTAAAGCAGAGAACTGAGACATGAAATTTCATTATTTCTACTGAATTCTTTTTACCTAACATTTTCAATTCTTTGTGTAACTTTATTCATCTTCTGATCATTCTGCATGCTATGGGATGTCAGTGAAGAGAACAAAAGTAATAATTAAGAATATGAAATAAAAGAACTGCAGAACAAAATTCTGGCACACACAAGCATCATTAATAATAACTGATAACAGGCTAGCAGATAATGGATTGCTAGAAAATTCTTGTTTTAATATATTGAATACTTTTTATTCATCACTAATGCCAAAGGTAAACATTGAGGCATAAAGAACAATTATAAGACCTGAAGCTTTCCTGGTGATGAATATGCTCACTTTCTTCTTGGGCAACAAGCCAGGTGAAAAGACGATTAGATATCGATGTTTTGGGAGTGTGCATTGCTCCCATCATCAGCTTGATAATCAAGTTAAGTAGTTATGTTCTGTGGACACAATTTTCTATACTCACGCCATCTCCTGACCTGGCATTTAATTTACTGAAAACAGTCTTTTGTTCAGTTATGCAAATTTTGATAGTGTTTTGTCTTTGTTTATACTGGTGTTATATCCAGTGCTTCATTTGTGGTTATAACGTTTTATAAATATCCTATTGATGGGAGCAATGCACACTCCCGAAATGTTGATATCTAATCGTCTTTTCACCTGGCTTGTTGTCCGAGAAGAAAGTGAAAAGAACAATTCTATTTATGAGATACACATTTAAACAATATATCAATCTGCACTGGTTAGACTAATACGAATTTACATAAAGTATAAACTTGAAAGAAGCGTAGGGACAGTGAAGTGTGGTATCGCTATGTTGACGACATTTTTGCAATAGTACCTAAAAAACTCATACAAGATGGTCTTAGACTTTTGAATATACAAAATCCAGCTATAAAATTTACATTGGAAACAGAAGAGGATGGTGTGCTCCCCTTTTTGGACATCAAGATCAAAAAAATGAACAACAAACTCACTTTTGGTATTTACAGGAAACCGACACACACAGATAATTATATTAAGAACAACAGTTTCAACCCAAAACAACACCAACATGCCATTTTCAACAGTTTAATCTTTCGGATGATCAACTTTCCACTAAACAGAGAAGATTATCAAGAAGAATACCTACTCATAAAAAAAGTAGCTATATCCAACAGTTTCAACCCAAATTTAGTAGACAAAACAGTTAACAGACTCAACAAAGCTAAGAAAATAAAAGAAACTACCACCCTAGAACCTACAAGAGAAAAAACTTTTTAAACAATTCACCTTCCATCCATCAGCCTATAACAAATTCCAAAAAATCTTCTCAAAACACAACATAACTCTTGCACCTCAAAATAGGTTTAATATCAAAAATTTGTTGAAAGGCCCTCCCAAAAATTCAATCACTACCAAAGAAAAACCAGGAATCTATGAGATCAAATGTGAAACTTGCCCTAAAATTTATATAGGAAAAACAAAAAGAAATATTAACATCAGAACTAAAGAACATATAAGAAACATTAAAAATGGTGAAACAGAAAAATCAGCAGTGTCTGCAAGTCAGAATGGTACAAATCCAGGTTATGCAAAGGAATATTATGTTATAATATAGGAGTAACAATTCACAAATGATCCCAAGAACTGCTTCTTTCAACAAAATTTACAGGTAAATGCTCAAATACTAATCAAAGCACTTGCTTCGAATTCCTTATTGTCTTTCTACGTAAACAGAGCAAGGTTCTTTCTGTGCTCAAACAGCTCTATGCCAGAGTTCTGAACTGAAAGTGGAGTGTGCTCTTTGAGAGCAGGTTCGAGTCTAGCAATCTGCATACACTTTTTATTGATACATATTTCATACTAACTCATTTTAATGTATCTATGTAGCTCTCTGTACATGATTTTAGCACAATGATTATATTTAGCAATTTTCTGCTTTTCTCAAAAAAAAAAAAAAAAAAAAAAAAAAAAGGGGGGCATGCTATAACGACATGAACTCTGGTGTTTGTTTTTCAATGTGACCAAAACGTGCTACTGCAAAAGAAGGCATATATAGAGCAGAGGGTAGTGCCATCCATGTGGAAATGGCTCAGTGCCAGCGTCCTGGATTTGAAGTTTACTCTGCTGCTCAGGGAATAGGTTCGAATCCAGCGACCTGCATATATTGTATATTTATACCTATTATAGTTGCTTAATATCTATGCAGATTTCATTACATAATTTGGTGACCTGAACTTTGGTGCTCTTAAACTGGTCAACATTTAATACAAAATAAAATAAATTATATGTATACATATATGTACATATTAAAACTATAAATATAATATCCAACTCCACCAACAAAAAGTGTGCTTCCCGGTACTAAGAAAATTCCCATTATGTTCATCATGCATCCAAACAAAGGCTCTGTACAGTACCTATGTATGTAAATCAATGACTGAAGCTTCACCTCACTATTTCACTAAATTCATATGTGAGACATTAGTCTCAAGTATATTAACATTTGTAAATGTACGTATATAAACCTCCACTTCAGTAATGACCTCTGTAAGATTTGAAACCAGGACTTATATCATTGCTGTAATACATATTGACCACAACATCCTGGTTGTGAACATTTGAAATATTGTGATATAGTGATAATGGCCAAGTGTTTTAACTGCCCAAAACATGTAAACATATTAAAAATTAAACCACTTATAAACATTCCAAATGGTTAAAATGCTGGAAGAATGAAGAAAGCTAAATAGAGCTGTGTACTCACATCAACATCTCCCATCATTTCTTTGGTGGAAACTGTTGTGTCAATGCGTCTAATAGCTCCCTGGTGAATATCAAGATCCAGTTTGAGACACTGGCACCGTCGTAGGATGAACACAATAGGCATTGGAAGGATTCCTGCTGTGATCATCATTCCAGCTATTGCCATTACCCAATCAGGATAAGCAGCATTTTCAGTTTTACCCTGTTGATAAATTAGATTATTATTTATTTATATATAAGAGTTGTACTTTATTATCTACTAGCAGAATTTGCAGCTCTACTTGCATTATTGCATGAACAGAGATAGCACTTTGCATCATTACCTTTCCCCCCTCCCATACTGCTCGTTCCTCCTCTCTCCTTTTCCATTCTATCTCACTTATTTGCACCCATTCCACTTTGAAACCCTTTCTTTTTCTGCAATGTGCATGTCATTTGACTTCTAAAACCAGTAATAAAAATTGCTTTTCCTAGATATTAATGAAAATCAAAACATTAGTAAAAGCTTTAACAATACATAATCTTATGTCTGCTGCTTATCCTTGCAATAAAATAAAAGCTATGCAGTATTTTGTGATAACTGATTTATATACACAAATATCAGTCCTATCCTACTGTTATGTCTCGGCAAAATTTTATCAATCCATTTTTTTCTTTGATGGCTTAAAGAATGTTTTTCATTGGAGCATGACTTTGAGTGGTCTATTACAATTCATTCATTGTACATGATAACCCACTGCCTCTTAGATTTGATTTCAGGGTTTTCTCTCCTAGAGAGGTTGGTTTCATCATACCTTGAAGAGTCCTTTCCACCCTCAACTTTTTGTTGAGGTTTACTCTCTTAGCCTTTGAGTTTCTACTTCTCCACAAGGCAGCAGTTTCTCTATTTACATACTCTAATAGAGAAAGGGCCATCCCTTCTACACAAAAATGACTCAGGAAAATGTGTTGTAACAAAACCACTAAGTTATACTAAACTCACTCAATTTGTCACTAGAATCATTAGTCCATTGCTAACTTACAATTACACACTTTTTACAAATACACATACAAACACATCAGTGCTAATGTTTCTTTATGCCTCTATTGCACATATCAACTTGTGCTGCTTGAATCTTCTTGATGCTCACTGCTCACACTGAATACTGAATACTCACTTTGACACTCTGCCTGCTGACTCACTGACATCTCACTCTCTGACTGGCCAACTCAGTAACTTAATGGAACAGATGAACTGGTAGGTCGCTTTTTCTTTCTTTCTTTGTTTTTTCCCCCCTCTCCCTTCCTGGAGCTGACAGAAATACCTGCTGCATTTCACACTGTTCTGGAAATTTCTCTGTTTTCTCTTGTAGTTTCACTCCCTTGGAAACAACAGTTCTTGTGCTTAATCCAAGAGCCACTGCAGTTTGATGTATGGTTTTATCATAAGAAATAGAGAGATACTCATGGACCTTCATGTACTCCTTCTCCTTTACAAGGAAATCCTGGATCCTGCCTAACAGTTCCAATGCCTGACTATTTAGTGGCACATCTCAATGCATATATGTATAAATGAGCACAAATAACAATGCCACATCAAACAATAACAACAAATACAAATAACACTGAACAATATGATAAGCTACAAATGCAAAGGCTACAAATTTGAAACTGAAATGCATGGTTGCAAATAACTATATCGGGCAATAGAGCCGTTTCTGCTTCCACTTTTGTAATCAAGCACCCAGATTGCTGGTTTGCGACGGCTTTAGGAAGTCAAACAGGTGATGCTTTTCTTTTTTTTTTTGGAGTGTATCAACTGAATTGCTAGCTATCAAGTGCAACATTTCAGCAGCTGGGGTATAATATAACTATTAAACTGTTAGAAAAAGTATATAATATGCTGATTGAGGCAAACATTTTATATGGGACATAAGTAAGGCAATTAGATGGAGGCCTGGAAGTCATGGATGAGGTGTATAAGATTTTACATTATAAGAAAAACATAAAAATACACTCAAAAGTCTACTGTATGCACTGCTTAGAAACTAAAATGTACATTGGATGCGTAGGCTTCCACGGCCTGTGTCCTGATGTGTGATCTTGGCTTCCGGTGAAGGCCGCGTCATCTTGGTCGAAATTGCCGATGTTTCGCTCATCTTGTCGTGAGCTTCTTCTGGGCTCTTGTCCGCTCTTTGTCCGGTTGCTCCCGTTTATATACCGGTTGCGAATCTCTGCTGGTCCCGCCCCTTTGTCCCCGATTGGTTGCCTGTCTGCCAATGGGATCTTGCACCGGTGTCACCGCTTTTTGTTGGTTTTGGAGATAATTAATATTGTGTTTTGCTGTCTGGTTCGATTCCTTAGGGCTTTCTTTTCTTGTGGTATTCTTCCCTAGACCATGGTTTTGCAGAGATTGCTGTGGCAGGCCGTCGGACGCGGGATGGTCTGTTCGCTCCGCCCCTTGCTTTTCATTGGCTGATCTTCGGCCAGTAACTGTGCTAGTAAGCAGGGCCTTCCAGGTGTCGTGTAGCTGCCTTCCATGATCTCTGTTGATGTTATTCTTTTCTTTGAAGATTTCTAAACTTTCTCGCGTCAGTCTGTATGAGAAATTTTTGCAGGTGGCTAGAAGTTCGGTGTTATCAAAGTCGATGTGATGGCCGGTTGTAATCACATGTTCCGCTAATGCGGATTTTTCGGGCTGGTTTAATTTTAGGCTGCGTATGTGCTCTTTTTTACGTGTTACGATTGACCTGCCGGTTTGGCCAATGTAGGCGTTTCCACAGTCGCATCTAATTCTGTATACTCCTGGGTTTAGCAGCGGGTTGCTGGAATCTTTAGCGGGTCTGAGAAATGATCGGAGCTTTCTGGTAGAAGTGTATCGTGTTCTGATGTTGTAGTTTTTGAGGATGGTCGAAATCCGGTCGGTTACGCCTCGGATGTATGGTAAGGTGGTCCATGTGGTGTCTCTTTTTCCGAGATCTTTTTCGTTGTCCTTCTGGGAGTTTGTGCTGTTGTTGTTGTTCTGTATTCGGCGTATTTCTCTGTAGGAGTAACCGTTTGCCAGGAGGATGCTGTTCAGGTACTTCTTTTCATTTCTGATGAGCTCTGGGTCGCAAATGCGGTAGGCTCACAGGAATAGGGTGTTCATCATTCCTCGTTTTATCGCAGGTGGGTGATGAGAGGATGCATCCAGATATCGATCGGTGTGTGTCGGTTTTCTATATACAGAACAATGCACAATATTGGTGGCTTCTTCTCGTTGCACCATGACATCTAGAAAAGGGAGCTTTCCATTCTCTTCTATTTCCATTGTGAATTGTATGTTGGGGTGGAGGCTATTAAGATGTTCCAGAAAACCGTCTATGGTGTCCTTGCCGTGTGGCCATACTACGAACGTGTCGTCCACGTATCTTAACCATAATGCCGGTTTGAGATCGTATGTATCAATGGCCGTATTTTCAAAATCTTCCATAAACAGATTTGCGACCACGGGCGAGAGGGGACAGCCCATTGCTGCTCCTTCCTTCTGTTCGTAAAGCTCTCCTCTGTAGCTGAAGTAGGTGGTTGTAAGGCAGTGCTCCACTAGGTGCGACCAGTCTTCAGGCAATCCGTTGTATTCGAGCTTTTCTGTGATGATTTTTAAGGAATCTTGGATGGGGATCTTGGTGAACAGCGACTGTACATCGAAACTGATGAGAATGTGGTTGTGTTCCAAGGGGAATTTTCGTATTATTTCTGCAAAGTGGGCGGAGTCTCGAACAAAGGTCTTCGTTTTACCCACCAAGATCTGTAGCTCTTCGGCTAGGAATCTGGCTAGGGAGTGTGTTGGCGAACCAATGGCACTTACTATTGGTCTTAGAGGTGTGCCTTCCTTGTGGATTTTGGGTAGGCCGTAGATTGATGGTGTCCGAGAGTCGTGTGGGATCAGGTCTTTCTGCTTTTCTTTCGGGATTGAAGAGGCTTTTATCATGAGTGTTGTGCGTCTCTCTACCGTGGAGGTAGGATTCTTCTCGATACGTCTGTAGGCGGGGTCGTTTAGTAGGCCGAGCATCTTCTCATGGTAGTCGCTGGTGTTCATTATGACTGTGGCGTTGCCCTTGTCGGCTGGTAGAATTGTGACGTCCGGATTTGAGGAGATTGTCTTCAGTGCCTCGCGTTCTGCCTTGGTTGTATTGGCTTTGGGTGGTTTAGCCTTGCTGAGGATTCCATAAACTTTGAGTCTCATTTCGTTGGCAGTGTGGTCTGGAAGGCTTGCTGCAACTGATTCTACTCCTGCTATAATTTCCTCATTCGGAATTTGCTGTGGTGAAGGTGCAAATTTCAGTCCTTTAGCCAGAATGGATTTCGTAGGCTCATCAATGACCGTGTCGGATAAATTCACGACCAGTCTGTCGTTGTCAAGTTGTGGTGTCGGAGGATGTTGCTGGTCATGCATTTTCTGAAACTTCTGCTGCTGACGTTCTACGGCTGTTGTATATGTGTGTTCAGCGACGGTGGCTGAGATGCGGTCAAGGGTGTCCCAATCTAGAGCCTGTAAATCTGTGGATAACTTTATGTGGAGTTCGAGCAACGCAGTTTCTACGTTGTGAAGTTCTTTCCTTGTGTGAGCAATTCTTTCACGTAGCAGCTTGAAGGATGTCATGCGTAGGATTCTCCTGGCTGATGTGGAGTCTACATGGTGTCTGACTGTGAGAAAGTTCGGAACTGTCCGATAGTCCCTGCAGCATTTCAAGAACGCTAGCTGACAAAGGAGCAGACTCTTCTTCTTGCGCAGTTTTGTGAACCGCTGAGTTTCTTTGTAGATTAGCTCCCCGTAGAGGTTGATCAAATGAGATTCGCAACCGGTATATAAACGGGAGCAACCGGACAAAGAGCGGACAAGAGCCCAGAAGAAGCTCACGACAAGATGAGCGAAACGTCGGCAATTTCGACCAAGATGACGCGGCCTTCACCGGAAGCCAAGATCACACATTAAAATGTACATTGTTTATTTTCCATTTTTATGTTTTGTACTCTTCCACACTATAAAAAGCTTGTTCTGACAAATACCTTTTTATATTCTTAATATTACACAGTTTAGCATTCTTTATTTTACCTGGCAATCTATTATACATGTCTCTTCCAATACTTTCTAATGATCTGTTGTTTAGTGTTCCCCTTAGTGTGGTCCTAAAATAGTCAGCTTTATTCCTTACATTATATGGGTGTACATTACAGTACTTTTTACATGTATTCCTTTCTATTACATATTTAATGCTTTCATATACGTATATGCATGGAACAGTTAAAATATTATGCTTCTTAAATATCTGCCTACAGCTAGATCTTCTCTCAACATTTTCAATTATTTGGATAGCTTTCTTTTGTAATCTGAAAATTTTTAACACCTCTTTTGCATTTATATTACCCCATAAAGATATCCCATATTTTATATGTGAATAGATAAATGCATAATACACTTGTTTTAAGGTTTTATTATCCATAGTTCGTCTAACTTGTTTCATTACGTATATATCTTTATTTTAGTTTTTTTATTATATGTTCTATGTGTTGCTTCCACCCTAGGTGTTTATCAATTACTACCCCCAAAAATTCTGTTTGGCATGTTTCTGGAATACTTTCACCATCAACAGTAATTTTTATATTTGTTGAACACTTCTTGAGATCGAACTTTATACATCATGTCTTATTTAAATTTATCATTAGGTCTAAGTTTAAGAAATACTGTTTTACTATTTTTAGGATTTCCTTTGCTTTATCTTCCACTTCTCTTTCTGTAGATTCATTTATTATTATGGTTATATCATCTGCATATCCTATTAGCACAAATAAAACTGGGCAGAGTGGCAAGCAAGGGAAAAATTATCAAAAGAGCATTGAAATTTTGGTACAAAATATTGCACTTTGAAGAAAGTAATTTGTTAAAACATTGTCTGGAATATCAAGAGAAAAGTTTAAAGAATACTGATTAGGTAGACAATCCAAGAAAAAAAATACTTGGAAAATAATGGATTAAGAGAAATATGGAGAAGAATAGAAAAGAATGAGAATAACTATTGGAAATCAGCACTAAAGGGATTTAAGGATATACAAATACAAAAAATATGCTTAGTGAGGCAGCTAAAAAGAGATCTTTACTTTAAGTATAGACTTGAAAGAAGCACAGAGACAGTGAAGCACAACTTAGCACAAAAGTGAATCGAGAAGATATAGACACATAAATATATTTATGTAAAATAGAGTATAGGCAAATAGGAGTATGGAGGCTAAAAGGCTTAAGAAAAGGTATTCCACAAAATCAATATTCTCTATGTGGTGGAAATGATGACAGGGAACATATAATATTTAAATGCAAAGGAATCAAAATTGGTAAAAAAAAAAATATATTAATACAAAATAATTTAAGATAGAAATAGAGCTGTAGTTCAAATGTTTCATAAAGACAGTAAGAAGATTACACAATTCTTAAATACAATTAAAAATAAATGGATATGGACAGTGTACAGAGTCAAACAAAACAGCTCGTGGTTCAAATCCCGGCCATGACATTGAATTTTTCATGTTGATTCTATCCACAAAAAAGTTCAAATTTTATAATTAACTGGAGTTAAAGAATTATTGTAAAATTTGAGTATGATTGGCGAAAAGCCAGGGCTGAACACTGATCATATTTATATAGAATAAAAAGAAGTATTTCAGAAAGTGGAGTGCCATTGTTACTAAAATTTGGCAAGTGAGTCAACCTTGTATATACTTTTCTCCACTTACAAGTTTTTTGATGAAGACTAGTTTCTGGGGACTTCTCCCCTATCGTCAGCTCTGTGGTAGACTGATGATGCATCCGGAGTCTGCATCTGGCTTGGTGTTGTGCTGCCCTCTAACGTCCTGGTAAGTTTGATGACGTCATCTACCGCGGGAATTTCAAAATTCATCAAGAGGTCCTGTTTTTTCGTAATAAATATGTTTTCCCAAATCTGTAGTTCCAGAGGTTTCTTTGCCTGTTTGATCAGTTCTATTTCTTGTTTTATGTTGTGATTCTCAGACCAAAAGTGATGTGATACGGCCGACTTGTCCATTTGTTTGAATTTAATATTTCTGAAGTGTTCTTTCATTCTTGTTTCTAGATTCCTTTTGGTCTTACCAATGTATATCTTGTCACAATCCTGGCAACTCATTTGATAAATGCCTGATAATTGAGTTTTCGGTGTGCTATTTTTTAGAGGGTAGTTTAGTAAGTTGCGGATGTTGTGTTTGTTTTGAGGGGCTAATTTTATGTTGAAGCTCTTAAATATCTTTTCAAATTTTTTGAAGTATTTTGGATGAAATGTAAATTTTCCATATCTGGTGTTTGGGTTTTCTAGTTTTTTTAACGTAGTAATGTCCTTTAAGTATTTGTTTCTTTTGTGTCTATAGATCAGTTTTTTGATGAAATTTGTGTTATAGTTGTTCAGTTCGGCAACCTGGTGTATGTGAGCGTACTCCTGTTCATATTCTGTTTTTGTTAGCGGAATGTTGATTAATCTGTGAACTAAACTATGGAATACTGCATATTGATGTTGTACTGGGTTGAATGGGTTGCATTTAATGTAATTGTCAACATGTGTTGCTTTTCGGTATATTCCAAATTGTAATCCTGTTGGTGTTCTAATGATTTTCAAATCTAGAAAAGGTAGCCATTCATCCTGCTCTACTTCAATGGTGAAAACTATGGATTTTTCTTGTAGGTTTAGCAACTTTATAGCATCCTCGGTTAGTCTTCTAGGGACTATCGCAAACACATCGTCGATATATCTATGCCAACATTTGAAAATATGTGGAAAGGCTTTAGTAATGTGTGTTTCCAAATTACTCATGAACAGATTAGCTAGTAATGGTGAAAGAGGGTTACCCATGGCCAAGCCTGCTGTTTGTTGGAAGATCTTGCTGGAGAACGTGAAGCTGTTTTGTTCAATACATAGGATGGTTAATTTGATGTATTCCTCTATTTTATCATCTGCAACGTTGCTTTTGGATAACCAGCCTTTCATCAATTTTGGAATTTTTTCTACTGGTATGCTCGTGAATAGAGATCTGATATCAAAGGACACCATCACCTCTTCAGTTTTTATAATTGTGTTTTCAATTTTCTTTACTAAATCAAATGAATTGTTTATGCTTAGAGATACATTGGTAAGACCAAAAGGAATCTAGAAACAAGAATGAAAGAACACTTCAGAAATATTAAATTCAAACAAATGGACAAGTCGGCCGTATCACATCACTTTTGGTCTGAAAATCACAACATAAAACAAGAAATAGAACTGATCAAACAGGCAAAGAAACCTCTGGAACTACAGATTTGGGAAAACATATTTATTACGAAAAAACAGGACCGCTTGATGAATTTTGAAATTCCCGCGGTAGATGATGTCATCAAACTTACCAGGACGTTAGATGGCAGCACAACACCAAGCCAGATGCAGACTCCGGATGCATCATCAGTCTACCACAGAGCCTGACGATAGGGGAGAAGTCCCCAGAAACTAGTCTTCATAAAAAAACTTGTAAGTGGAGAAAAGTATATACAAGGTTGACTCACTTGCCAAATTTTAGTAACTGATCATATTTATCTGTACACAGGTTAGCATAAATAAATAAACATATTTCCTTTACCAAGTACATACATATAACATTAGGGATAAGTCTTATCTATTTGTAAATTCACATAGGCCTAAATATTAATAAAAGCTACCTGAATACATAAAAAAGAGTTAATCTCAACAAAAATTTAAGAGGATGTTATTACATTTTTTAAAATCTACAGTTTTATAGCATAAATGAATTTCCAAATCTATAGTTATTGTAAAATTGTAAAATTGAAATTGAAATTTCTCACTTGATGTAAATTGTAAATAATGTATATATAATACAATTTGATGTATATATGTACATGTTTTAAAGAATGAATAGTAAATGAAATGAAAGTAAAGGAAGAAAATTCCCTACAGTACCCATAACCGGCATTATTTATAATCCAAGAAGTTACCATTGACATATTGAAAAATCACAAGTTACAATACCCATCTCACCATAGTGTGCAACAAATTTACAGGTATTGTAATACCAACATCCAAATCTTTGTTACAGATCATGGGTAAGGAGATCAAAATAAAGATTGATGATACTTTCCAATATATGGATTGCATAGAATTCATAGAATGCATTCTCAAAAGTTTCCACTCATTATGCAATTCTCACTTCTTCCATCTACATCCTAATAAATTCTGAAACAAAAATGACACAAGATGTTCACCTTAACTCCTTTATTTTTCACTAAAATTGTTAGCCCAGTGGTAACTTACACTCACCTTCTCTTTTTAAACAAATACACAGAGCAAACACATCTCTTTTATATTCCTTTAAGTCTCTTTGCACATATCAACTTGCACTGTCTGTAATTTATCCAACATATACACCACATTTCTCTTTTACACTGCCTGCTTGTCAATTCTGACATAGCAACTCCGATATTCAGTCATGAATTGCTCCATTGCACTGTTCACAGCCCACCTCAGTAATGTAAATGGTAGCGTATCTGCTTCATGTTCAAGAGCCCTCAAGTTTGAATCTCGGTAAGGGCAAGTTAGCTGGATAAGGCTTTTTCTGGGGTTTTCCCCTATCTTGAAAGATGAATGTCACATAACTTTAGGCTCTATTCACCCTCATTCTCATTTGAGAATCATTTCACCCATATCATTCGTCGTCTGATATGACTTAACGTTAGAAAACTTAAAAAAACAACCTGCACTGTTCACATTGCCTGCTGACATTACTAGGGGGCAGATTTTGCCCTATTTGCCTATTTTATTCCTTTGTTCAGAAATGTAGGCTTTTAAGTTATAAGCACATTTCCTACAGTTATTACCCTAATCTCTTAGTTTTATAGTGCTTATACATGCCTGTTTCATATGTTTGTGCCTATTCTGCTTATTAGTGCCTAAACATTGCTTGTTAGCCAATTTATTCTGCTTGTAATTTGTGGTAACAGCTTTTGCACTTGTTGGTTTCAACGTGAAGTTTTCGGGGAAGAGAAATTTCTTACTGCTGCACATTGGATATACAAAACAGGGTTTAAACAGGTAGGTATCTGCCTTACAGACGTGTCACAGAATAGAATAGAATCTTTAGTGTCACATAACGATTACACTGTGAGCATAAGCTGTTAATCTGGTGACTCGTCCGGTTATATACGAGGGCCGTTCAGAAAGTAACCTCCGGTTGATTGCAAAAAATTCACCAAGTTAAATAAAAATATTTTAATATATACATCTTACAACTACATCTTTGCACTATTTTTCTACATAGTCTCCATAACGATTGAGGCACTTATCGTATCTGTTCACAAGCTTTGAAATTCCTTCTGCATAAAAATCACCCGCTTGTGCCTGGAGCCAGCCTGTGACCGCATCTTTGAGCTCTTCGTCATCAAACCGCTGGGACCCGAGCCATGTCTTCATATGCATGAAGAGGTGATAATCGCTTGGCGCCAGATCTGGGCTGTAAGGTGGTTCACCTTCGTCCGCATAACGTGACAGAAAGTCTAATGCAGAGGCCATTCTTTGAGTTTTGTGGTGGTCGGTAAGAATTTTGGGCACCCATCGTGCACAGAACTTACGGTAACCCAATCTTGCTGTCACTATCTAGTACAAGAGAGTCTTAGAAATCTGTGGAAAATCAGTAGACAACTCCGACATTGTGAAACGTCGGTTTTCACGAACTTTTGCATCAACTGTCTGAACGAGTTCGTCCGTCACCAATGATGGTCTACCACCCCTCTCTTCATCGTGAACGTTTTCTCGTCCACTTTTAAATAAACGTACCCATTCACGGACCACTCCTTCACTAACTCTTGGTCCGTACACGGCATAAAGCTCACGATGAATAGCTGCTGCAGGATATCCTTTGGCTGTAACAAACCTTATAACAGCACGCACTTCACATTTGGTGGGGTTTTCTATTGCAGCACACATTTCAAACGGCCACAAACACTAAACTAGCGCAGATACGATGTTCACTCGACCACGGCTTGATGCCGACTGACCTGCTGAGTGCGTGAATGCACAGATGGCGTCGGTACTCTCCCCACTACCCGCATTGTGACCGATCGGAGGTTACTTTCTGAACGGCCCTCGTATAAAACAAGAATTAACATAAAAGAGAAAACTACTTCTAATGTGTAGATTGTATACAAGGTATTATTTATGCAACTTAAATTGTGAGTAATTATAATATTGTGTCATCCATGAATTCTTGTATGGAGTAATACGTCTTATCTAATAACATTTCTTTTATACTTTTATTGAACAATTTTGAAGTCTTTATTTCTTTGAATCTTTGGGACAACTCATTATATATTTTTTATACCCATATCATAGGGTGTTTTTTTCATATAGTGTTAGTCTATGCATAGGATATTTTATGCTGGATTCTTTAAAAGTGCTGTAATGATGACAATTTTGTTTTTCCATAAATTTGTCATAATTTTTATATACACAAGTAAGTACCTCTAAAATATATACAGAAGGCATTGTTAAAATATATAATTTTTTAAATAATGGTTTGCATGAATCTTTAAAGCTGGCATGTAACATTATGCGTACTATCTTTTTTTTTTTTTTTTTTTTTTTTTTTTTTAATTTTAAATACTGTTTCCCATCCAGATGCGTTTCCCCACAATATTATACCATAGGCAAAGATGGAATGAAAATAGCTATTATAAACAATTTTTTTGGTTTCTATATTCATTATATGTGACTGGCATAACATATTATAGCAGGCTGAATTCAGTTTCTTGGTTATATGTTCAATATGGATATTCAATTTTAAATATTGATCAATGTGTATTCCTAATATCTTACTATAACATTTTGTAGTATTATTCTCTAAGCTATCCTGTTTCAAATTAGCATTCATAGCAGTTTTAAATTGTATAACACTAGTTTTTGTTTTATTTAAGCTCATACTTTTATCAGTGAACCATTTATCTAAGTTATTTAATGTGTTACTTATATCAGTTTGCAAACTATGATGACTTATATTTTGTAAAATAACTGACATGTCATCTGCATACAATATTGGATTCTCACTTATACCATGAGGTAAATCATTGGTGTACAGTATATAAAGCAGAGGACCCAGCACAGAACTTGCGGTACACCACTGGTGTTTGTTCTCCATTTTGATTTATAAATTCCAGAGCTACATTTAGTAATTACACTTTGTTTGCGACTGGACAGGTATGACTGATCCTTTATATTTTTGATCCTTTATATTATAATGTTCAAGTTTTTTTAATAGAATTTGATGACTTACGCAGTCAATAGTCTTTGAAATGTCACAAATTACTCAGTTGTATTTTTTTGTAAATCTAAATTTAGTGCTATTTCATTTACTATTGTGGTTATAGCTGTAATTGTCGATAATTTTTTTCTAAAACTATGTTGGCAATCGTTTAATATTTTATTTTTTACAAAAAATCTCTTACTCTAACATATACTAATTTTTCTAATATTATTGAGAAACTTGTCAAGACTGATATTGGACAATAGCTTTTTGTTCATGGGTACCACCTTTGTGCAAGGGAGTTATTAATGCCCATTTCATTCTTTCTGGAAAAATGCCATAATGAAAGGATTGGTTAAATATTTTTGCAAGTGGTTCACTTATTGTATTCATGATTACTTTTACAAGCCTGGGTGGCAGATCATCCCATCCACAGGAATTCTTTGGTTTCAAAGTTGTTATACTGTTTTTTTGCGTCATCTGTTGTTACATATCCAAGATCAAAGACCTGTGGATTGGGGTTATTCTTTTGCACATTCTTAAGAGCATGAAACATGCATGGGGGTATTTTTCAAATTATATTAGGAATATTTGTAAAATATTTGTTCAACGATTCAGCCATATCTACTGTAATATTATTATTACTTAATGATTCACTTTGTTGCTTATTTCTTAGCCCTAATTCACATTTAATTAACTGCCATGCCGCTTTACTTTTATTATGAGCTTTCCTTATAAAATTTTCAATAGCCATTTGTTTGACTTTCTTTATAACTTTTTTTATAAATGCACTCACAATGCACTAATGACACCATGGAAAAATCTTAGAATTTGCTCAAGGACGAGTAGCAAAGACCAGCTAAATGATATTTCAATGGACTGACAAATGACCACTCTTTATGTAGCGAATGGAAAGCCCGTTCCGTAAGCAGTGTTTTAAAGCACACATAGATCAGTTTCCTATGTAAATATGCCAACAGAGAGAACCAACAGAAGTGCACTTCTTAAACAGTGGATAAATGGTGATCCATCATTCAACACAGATGGGAAAGTAATTTTTTGTCAGCTGTGTGAAAAAGGTGAGTTTAATCATTCATGTTTGTATTAATACTATATTATCCTGGTTTCAAAAACCTTGTAAAAATCAGCCCCTGTAGCAACATTATGCCGAACACAAATTAGTATGTTGAGGAGAGCCAAAAGAAGAGAAACTGAATGTTTTCTGTTTTCCAAAGTAAAGCACTAATTTGCCTAATATGAAAACTTTATTCATCATATGATACTACTTTTAATTGAGATTTAGCTTAAAACATGTCTGAATTGTTAAACAAGCCCATCTAATGTGTTTCATCTTTATTAGAATATGATTTATTTGAAACTTATAGGTATAGATTTGCAAACTCGGTGTACTGGATTTCACTATTTTGTTATGAGTATTGTCGCAGTGCTGGGCATAAACGTTTCGGCACAAATAAGACAACAGACGGATAGGTTTCACATAGATAACAAGTTTGCATAAGCAGATAAACATAGCGCTTGAAATAAGGGGCATTCCGGCCGAGATAGCGTTTCACACTTCTGGAAGGTGATAGAATATTCTGATTATGTAATTAGATGCCTTGTTGATTCGAGAAACATCTAGTGATTGTGAAGCAATATCTCAAATTTACGAAATAGATATTTAAGGATGTGAAGGCCCACAAAGAGTCAGTTGTAAACAGTTGTAGTTGTGAACAGTTGTTGTGAAACGAGACAGCTGGAAGTGTTATTGTAACGAGAGCTAATGATGTAATCTGCTGTCACTGTTATTGTCACATACCTTGGTAGACTGATAGTGTACATAACATAATGCTGCTGTAATCTATAAGAGTATTTCTACGAAAATAAAGGAGATTTTTAATTTCTGCAACTCGGTCTTTTAATTCTAAGAACCCACAAAGTTACAGTATTATCTTCTGGCAGTTTCAATGCAGTAGCATGATATTTTTATGCTGGCATAAAGGCTTATTTCTTGAGCTGATAGTAATACTTGGGGGAGGGATTATTAATTAAATTAATGATGGTGTCAATTGTTAACAATCATATCAGATCACAATCAGTACCGCTGGTAAGCAGGAATTTACTCCCGTTAGATTTATTTTACATGTGTGTAAATCTACTGACACGAAGCTGTTGTTTCACCCAATCTTAAGTTCACCGCTCTGGGACTCTGCAGTTTACAGTTTAAACTTGTAAGGCCAGCGCTTAATTAGCTAGGCTACACAGACTAAGATTATATATATGAAAAAGTTTTAATTTTCTCATGCTTATATTTTTCTACATGTATCTCAAGGAATCATGAAATTGATTGCTTAGAGACTTCTGGTATTGTTTCCAACAGTGAAAATGAAACTGCAGACCAATAAATCTTAATGGTTTGTGCAAAATTTTACAGAAATGCCTTTATATTGTTTTTTTCTAGCAGCACTACAGAAAACTCACAGGACTATTTAAATAAACCTACACCTGTATCATAGCTGCTATTATGTAATTTTAACCTCAGTTTTCTCAGATTCCATATTTTCTACATTTTCCTAACTTCAAAATGTTCCACAGGATGCAGTTTTCTATTAGTCTGTATAAAATTCTAAACATGCCTGTAAGGGCAACTGCATATTAAGTGTACCCATTTGCATTATATTTCACATAGGTACAGGTCATTAATAAGTTAAACTGGGTGCAGAAACTTATATACCAAGCATTAATTTTTAAAATTACAATATGTGGGACATGCTGAAAATTGCCTGTAATTTAGACATAAACTGTTAATTCTTCAGAAACTATTGTAACTAGAAAGCTGAAACTTGGTATTATTTCATTCTTGATCGATCACAAAAATAAATAGTATAAATTTGAAACAAATCTAATAAAAGTTTCAGATATTTCAATTTGCTTCCTTAAACCGCCCAAAATCCATGCTTTTTGACATATTTCATTACTTCACACCTTTCTACACATTATGGTTCTTAGTGAAGTGGATTTATATGTATCGGGTTGTCTCATAAATTCGTTCGCTTCTTGTTACGTGTTTACGACTAAAAACTCCTGAGAACACTGCATGCCCCCATTACTTTTACGTCAAAGAAGTTGCCTAACAATATGGGGTTTGTTTACAAATACAATAACTGAAAAGAATGCTATGAACACAAACCACAGCGACCTCACGGCCAAAGGTAAATAGGTCAACTTATGTAAGAATTGGTAACCAAACTTCAGTACCAGTTTGTGGATGAAACAGTGTGGAGTTGTAACTTGTGAAGGTTAATATGGAAGGCAAGAAAGAACATTTTCGACATTTAATGCTGTTTTATTACCGTAAAGGTAAAACAGCCTCACAAACCCAACGGAAAATTTGTGTTGTTTACGGAGAAGATGCACTGACGAATCAGACATGTCAAAAATGGTTTACTCGATTTCGAGCTGGGAACTTCTCTGTGAAAGACAAACCTCGTTCTGGACGACCTGTGGTTATGGATGAGGAAAGGATAAAGGACATGATTACGAACAACCCCAGAATAACAACTCGGGAGGTAGGTCAGGAGCTAAACTTATCTCATGCAACTGTAGCCAGGCACCTAAAGAAACTTGGTTACGTAAATCTTCGGGATGTATGGGTTCCGCACGAACTGAGTGAACAAATTATTAAATTTTAGATGAGTCGTATTTTTTACACATCTGCTTCACTTTCGTACCTATTTTGAGGACATGTTTCGCAAATCTTTGTTTGCATCTACGGCTCTTGTGCGACTGAAGCTAGATCCAGCGGTGTGGATAATTCTGGGGTTGTTGCTGCCATCTGTTGATTTAGTGATGAACTGAAATGTGGGATTCTCTTCTAGCGGGATTTCAAAGTTCATTAGTTGGTTTTTATGTTTTTCTATGTATATCCTCTCCCATATGACGAGTTCACTATGTTTTTGTACGTATTTTAGTAATTCTGTGCTATCTTCAATTTCATGATTTTCAGACCAGAAATGAGCTGCTATTGCGGACTAATCAATATTTTTGTATCTTAAGTGCCTGAAGTGTTCTTTCATTCTAGTGCCTATGTTTCTTTTTGTCCTCCCTATGTAAATTTTTTCACAGTCTTTACACTTAATCTTGTAAATGCCTGACTTTTCCTCTGGTTTTATCTTATCAGTATTATTACTGTGAAGTAGGTTTTTAATGTTGTAATTGTTTTTTGGTGCCAATGTTATATTGTATTTCTTGAATATTTTTTGGAACTTTTTTGTGGCCCAGGGGTGGTAAGTAAATTTAGCAAATCTAGTTTCTTGTTTTATTGGTGTGAGAGCTGTGATCTGTTTTAATCTCTTTTGAAGTTTGAATAATTTTAGTTTTTTATCTACAAGGTTTTTTCCATATCCATTTTTAATTGCAGTTTTTAAGATTTGATGGTATTCGTTTTGATATTCTTGCTGGCTGAGAGGTAGATTTACCAATCTGTGTGTCAGACTGTTGATGGTTGCATGTTTGTGTGGAATTGAGTTGAAACTATTTGCTTTGATGTAATTATCTGTGTGTGTTGCTTTTCTATGAATGCCAAATTCTAGTTTTTCATTGCTTTTTTTTTTTATTTTAAGATCTAAAAAAGGTAGAGTACAGTCCTCTTCAGTTTCTACTGTGAATTGTATGCTGGGTTCTTGCAGGTTGAGTAATTTCAAAGCATCATCTATTAGTTTGTAGGGCACTATTGCAAAGATGTCGTCTACGTATCTGTACCATGTTTTAAACATATGAGGGAAGGCTTTAGTAATATGTGTTTCGAAAAAGCTCATGTATAGATTGGCCAAAAATGGTGATAGCGGGCTTCCCATAGCTAGTCCTGAAATTTGTTTATAATATTTTCCATCGAAGACAAAATAATTTTGATGTATACATAATTCAGTCATTGCCAAATATTCTTCTATTGCATTGGCATCCAGGTTTATAGAATTTAGCCATTTTTTCAGTTGAATCAGTTGGAAACCATAGACAAAAATATAATTAGGAAAAAATCAGCTCCTATATTGGAAAACTTAATAAATAAAAAGCCAATAAAACATTTGAAACAAATTCAGATAATTAAATCTTTAAGGAAAAAGGATGTAATCTTCTCAAGGGCTGATAAAGGGAACAAAATAGTAATCTTAGATACAGCTAAATACAAAGAAAAAATGTTAGAGTTACTACAACAAAAAGAATTCCAGGAAATAGATTCTAATCCACTCAACCGATGCATAAAAGATGTACAAAAAACCAGCATTAATAGTAAAATTTTAACAACTACAGAACAAAAAACTATCAAACCGGACAACCCTACCCTTGCAAGAATATATGGTTTGCCTAAAATACACAAACCCAACATACCCATGAGACCCATTGTAAATAATATAAACACTCCTACTTACCTTCTGGCAAAATGGCTATCCAAAAAATTTCAGTCCTTTCCACAATTCCATCCTCTGAGCATAAAAAACTCTTTAGACTTGGTAGAAAAAATTCAAAATCTTAAACTAAAACCTCATGACACTTTAGTATCCTTTGATGTCCGCTGCCTCTTCCCTAGCATTCCATTAGACAAACTTTTGATTCAACTGAAAAAATGGCTAAATTCTATAAACCTGGATGCCAATGCAATAGAAGAATATTTGGCAATGACTGAATTATGTATACATCAAAATTATTTTGTCTTCGATGGAAAATATTATAAACAAATTTCAGGACTA
Organism: Mantis religiosa; assembly: GCA_030765055.1. Classification (NCBI taxonomy): domain Eukaryota; kingdom Metazoa; phylum Arthropoda; class Insecta; order Mantodea; family Mantidae; genus Mantis; species Mantis religiosa. The sequence goes on from CM060948.1 coordinate 248,798,699, forward strand.
GCTATGGGAAGCCCGCTATCACCATTTTTGGCCAATCTATACATGAGCTTTTTCGAAACACCTATTACTAAAGCCTTCCCTCATATGTTTAAAACATGGTACAGATACGTAGACGACATCTTTGCAATAGTGCCCTACAAACTAATAGATGATGCTTTGAAACTACTCAACCTGCAAGAACCCAGTAGAAACTGAAGAGGACTGTACTCTACCTTTTTTAGACCTTAAAATAAAAAAAAAAGCAATGAAAAACTAGAATTTGGCATTCATAGAAAAGCAACACACACAGATAATTACATCAAAGCAAATAGTTTCAACCCAATTCCACACAAACATGCAACCATCAACAGTCTGACACACAGATTAGTAAATCTACCTCTCAGCCAGCAAGAATATCAAAACGAATACCATCAAATCTTAAAAACTGCAATTAAAAATGGATATGGAAAAAACCTTGTAGATAAAAAACTAAAATTATTCAAACTTCAAAAGAGATTAAAACAGATCACAGCTCTCACACCAATAAAACAAGAAATTAGATTTGCTAAATTTACTTACCACCCCTGGGCCACAAAAAAGTTCCAAAAAATATTCAAGAAATACAATATAACATTGGCACCAAAAAACAATTACAACATTAAAAACCTACTTCACAGTAATAATACTGATAAGATAAAACCAGAGGAAAAGTCAGGCATTTACAAGATTAAGTGTAAAGACTGTGAAAAAATTTACATAGGGAGGACAAAAAGAAACATAGGCACTAGAATGAAAGAACACTTCAGGCACTTAAGATACAAAAATATTGATTAGTCTGCAATAGCAGCTCATTTCTGGTCTGAAAATCATGAAATTGAAGATAGCACAGAATTACTAAAATACGTACAAAAACATAGTGAACTCGTCATATGGGAGAGGATATACATAGAAAAACATAAAAACCAACTAATGAACTTTGAAATCCCGCTAGAAGAGAATCCCACATTTCAGTTCATCACTAAATCAACAGATGGCAGCAACAACCCCAGAATTACCCACACCGCTGGATCTAGCTTCAGTCGCACAAGAGCCGTAGATGCAAACGAAGATTTGCGAAACATGTCCTCAAAATAGGTACGAAAGTGAAGCAGATGTGTAAAAAATACGACTCATCTAAAATTTAATAATTTTTCGCTTCACTGTGGTGTTCCAATACAGTTAAATCTCGATATATGAGTGAACAAAATTTAGTTCAGCGCCTTTCCATCTGTGACGCATTGATAAGATGCAATGAAACTGCCCCTTTTCTGAAACAGCTGGTTACAGGAGACGAAAAGTGGATTGTGTACAACAACATCCGAAAGAGAAAGTCATGGCGTAAGAAAGGGGAACCACCACTCTCAATTCCTAAACCAGGGCTTCATTCTGAGAAGATTATGCTGTGCATTTGGTGGGACTGGAAAGGAATTATTTATTACGAATTTCTTCCTCCTGGGGAGACCATCAATTCAGAGAAATACTGTTCTCAGTTGGATCGTCTGAAGGTTGCCCTAGAAGAGAAAAGGCCAGAGTTAGCATCTAATGGTTGAGTTGTCTCTCATCAAGACAATGCCAAACCACACACTTCTATGGTAACTCGTCAGATATTACGGGATTTCGACTGGGATGTGTTACCTCACCCGCCTTATTCTCCAGACATTGCCCCATCCGACTATCATTTATTCCGATCCCTGCAAAACTTCCTTAATGGCAAATGCCTTACTTCCTTGGAGGATTGCAGACTCGCCGTAGAAGAGTTTTTCAACCAGAAAACTGCAAGATTTTGGAAAAATGGTATTGATAAGCTTCCTGAGAAATGGAGATATGTTATTGATAATAATGGTGCATACTGAACAAAATAAAGTTTTTTTTGAAAATTTCATTGGCTTGTTTACTTTCGATGACCTTGCATATGTAAACATGTTACCCCTACATAATTAGGCAACTTCGTTACTGTAGTTGTGATACAGCCATACAGTGCAGGCATTCTTTGTCGTAAACACGTAACAAGAATCGAACGAATTTATGAGACAAACCAATATTTTAATTATACAATATCTGTTATTTTAACTTGCTGTGGATCAATTTAAGAAATTTGGAATAAATGTAATTTCGCCTAGGGAACCACAAAATAGTATGTGTTTAGCGAATTTGTTGCAGCATATGTTGCGACAATTGTCATTTTGTTATAGTGCATTTATAGTGCATTTTAAGAGCCATCTTACTAAAATTGTATATTTCTAAGTGTTTACTTAGCAAATTTTTAGTGCCTATTTTGCCCATTTTTGGTGCCTTTTTGCCTGCCTATTTCATACATTTTTAGTGCCTATAAATCCGCTCCCTACTTATCACTATGAATGACTTCTCTGCTCTGCGTTGAACTCTCAGCTTAAATAACTCAACTGTTAGGTTTGCCAACTCCTATTATACCCTGCTAAGCATGAGAGAAAGTTTCTGGCAATAGAATGTTCTCAAGTTCCATTACTCAAATGCTTGAGAGGGTTTCGTGCTTGGCAATAATGTGGCTCGCTTCTGGCTTCATGGTGTCAGCTAGTGGCTGTCCTTACATTTTTTTCCCCTTCATGCCAGCAAATAACAAAGCTTCTGATAAAATTGTTTGACTCACATTTAATTTCTCTACAACAGGCACCTGCTGTCGACATGACAATATGAATTTAAAGAACTAAAATATTTCAAACTCATTCTGTGATCAGAATAAGTAGTACAGCCATAAATAATAAATACAACATAAATGAGTAATTCACAGGTACAACACCATCTTTAAAAAAATGAATTCAGAAATAGAGTTTTTACCCATCTAGAGCTTTGTTTGATATGTAATCCAAATGCATAAAAACATAAAGGAGAAACAATACACAATAAAAGCAACTACATTTAACCACAAACATTTCACAAAAAATTGGCAGTTCTAAGTCTGGAAAAATACGAAAGCAATTTGTTAACTTCCAGAAATAGTTATGTCCTAAATTTCCCACCATTTTGACAATCTTCTTCCCTACTCTGCAATTTATCTGTACCTGTCATCTGTTATTAGTTTCCTCCACAATTTTTATGTGAACTTGTAGGTAATATTATCTTATTCCAGAATTTAAAAACTCAGACTCTAATTTGTTCTTAACAGTAGAAGAATGTTCAGTTAATTATCCATACCGTTACTGCATTCCAGGCCTGATATTCTGGTTTCTTAATAATCATAAACACCACTGATGAAACAAGAATAACAGTCATTAGAAGGGGTCCAAGAAACCTCCAGGTGATCTGCCAATAGAGTCCTGGTCTGTAGCCTGTCATATCCTCTATGTCTTGAGTAAATCTGTAAGAATAAAAATGTAATGCCAGTGATGCTTGTAAACTAAAATAATCTAACTGTAAAATAAATTGTTAATAATCTGGCGAATAAGATTTCTGTTGGTCAGTCATATCCTCACCCTTAAATCTACATGTGCAATAGCAGTAGTGCTTCATTAACCACCTCAATTCCCATTCATTTCCTTTTTACATTACCTTTCCCCTGCCCTTTGTTAATCCTTTCCCTTCCTCAAAATATGCCAATCAATTCTTAGCAGTTGAACCTCCACCAAGGATACTTAAGTCACACCACTGAAGATGTACACCACAATTGTGGACGAAACATCTGGACAGGAGATTTCCAGTAGATCACAACACCTTATCCCAGAAATAAATTCTGGTTGTAATTCTGACTCCAGCCATGAAAGCTTAAGTGTAATCAAAATATCAGATGCTCTCTGTAATTGCATTAATGATTTTTATATGATTTTGTAAGTTTAACAATATAAATTTATTAACCTGTAACTATTGATGAGTCATAGGCAGCAATAGGAATTCTTCATATTATCTACACTCAAACCATTATTACTACAAAGGATGTAAACTACAGTGGTTGAAAGTTGTTCAAGAGAAGTAAACATGGTCTAGTGAGTGCAGTCTACAAATGTTAACCAACAAACTACAAAAAGCATGGGGTATTGCATTTTACCTTCAACATAACTGCACAAAGTTCAGTAACAGTTCATCATCATTTGGTTTTGTCCTGGCCTTATGCTTAGAAAGGTCTCTATGTCTCCAAGCTTAAGATTCCTATGCCTACCCATGAGTAACACATAAATAATATCAAGCCCTAAACATAAATGGCAGACAAGAAATGTAAACACCCTGTTAACTTCAGAAATGCATTTTGAGCTGAAATAGATTTAAATAGAAGATAAAAATTAGAGATTTGTTTGTCAAAAACATGAGGTTTCTATGCAGCAATAATTCGATCTGATGTAAAGTTCCTTTCCATTATGGCTATCTATTAGAATGTAATGCATAGCACCAAACAAATTTGTGTAACTGACAAAGTGTTGAAAACTGACTACAAATAGTTTTTTTTTTCAATTGTGGTTACAAGTTCATTTTTGGTGTTGTCACGTCTTAATTGGTTTCTCAATAATATCAGGAATCAGGTAATATCAATTCAACCCCTACAAAAGATCAAACTGTAAGACCAGAAGCAGAAAATACTTGGAATCCAGACCAAGATTGGTGTGTAGTTGCTGTGAATGTGCTTTGTTAGCAACTCATCATGGGTGTTTCTGCATTGTGCAAGTGTCATGATAAGAGAAGTGAAGGGAAATGCTGTATGTATTATACTACATAATTCCCCTCATTCTCTTGTACTAAACAGAAATCAGAGATTTAAAAAAAGATGATGTTAGTGTTACTAGTACCGACTCATCGTAAGTAAATACATCTTAAAATACACTCCTGGAAATTAAAATAAGAACACCGTGAATTCATTGTCACAGGAAGGGGAAACTTTATTGACACATTCCTGGCGTCAGATACATCACATGATCACACTGACAGAACCATAGGTACACAGACACAGGCAACAGAGCATGCACAATGTCGGCACTAGTACCGTGTATATCCACCTTTCGCAGCAATGCAGGCTGCTATTCACCCATGGAGACGATAGTAGAGATGTTGGATGTAGTCCTGTGGAACGGCTTGCCATGCCATTTCCAGCTGGCGCCTCAGTTGGACCAGCGTTCGTGCTGGAAGTGCAGACCGCGAGAGACGACGTTTCATCCAGTCCCAAACATGCTCAATGGAGGACAGATCTGGAGATCTTGCTGGCCAGGGTAGTTGACTTACACCTTCTAGAGCACGTTAGGTGGCATGGGATACATGCGGACGTGCATTGTCATGTTGGAACAGCAAGTTTACTTGCCGGTCTAGGGGTGGTAGAACGATAGGTTCGATGACGGTTTGGATGTACCGTGCACTATTCAGTGTCCCCTCGATGATCACCAGAGGTGTACGGCCAGTGTAGGAGATCGCTCCCCACACCATGATGCCGGGTGTTGGCCCTGTGTGCCTCGGTCGTATGCAGTCCTGATTGTGGCGCTCACCTGCACGGCGCCAAACACGCATACGACCATCACTGGCACCAAGGCAGAAGCGAATCTCATCGCTGAAGACAACACGTCTCCATTCGTCCTTCCATTCACGCCTGTCGCGACACCACTGGAGGCGGGCTGCATGATGTTGGGGCGTGAGCGGAAGATGGCCTAACGGTGCGCGGGACCGTAGCCCAGCTTCATGGAGACGGTTGCGAATGGTCCTCGCCAATACCCCAGGAGCAACAGTGTCCCTAATATGCTGGGAAGTGGCTGTGCGATCCCCTACGGCACTGTGTAGGATCCGACGGTCTTGGCGTGCATCCGTGCTTCGCTGCGGTCCGGTCCCAGGTCGACGGGCACGTGCGCCTTCCGAAGACCACTGGCGACAACATCGATGTACTGTGGCGACCTCATGCCCCACGTGTTGAGCAATTAGGCGGTACGTCCACCCGGCCTCCTGCGTGCCCACTATACGACCTCGCTCAAAGTCCGTCAAATGCACATACGGTTCACGTCCACACTGTCGTGGCATGCTACCAGTGTTAAAGACTTGCGATGGAGCTCCATATGCCACGGAAAACTGGCTGACACTGACGGCGGCGGTGCCCAAACGCTGCGCAACTAGCGCCATTCAACGGCCAACACCGCGGTTCCTGGTGTGTCCGCTGTGCCGTGCGTGTGATCATTGCTTGTACAGCCCTCTCGCAGTGTCCGGAGCAAGTATGGTGGGTCTGACACACCGGCGTCAATTTGTTCTTATTTCCATTTCCAGGAGTGTATCATGTTCTAGCTTCCTCCACATATAAAAATTCAACATTGACACCATTTTAAGTAATCTTGATTCACATGCTAGCTTTTAGTAATCTGCCACTTTTGAAGTATAACAAAATCAATTATCTTGTCCATGATGTCCATGTTATGCGCTTTGCTGAAAATCCTGGACTTCAAATTGACTGTCCACAGCTAATCAAATTATACTTTTATGTAATAATGATTCTGCTGTTGTGCTGTTGTAAACACCTACATGCTTTATTGCACATAAAACATAGGTATGTATAATTCTATAAACTATAGGACTGATTGAAGTACAATTTAAGTCTCAGCGAAGGAATTTAAAACTGTAAACCTAAACCATTCCTATACAGAGATTTTACCAATTTAACAGAAAAAGATATTTTCATTGTTATTTTATGAATTCCATAAAAATTATGACAAGTAATGTATTTGCTTTTCACAGACAGTGAAGGTAAAAAACATTTTCTGCACAGAAATTGCAGTTTTCTCACATTTACACAAAAGGTAAATAGAGATAACAAACATTCCCACACAACAACAAATATGGCACCCTGATCTAATTTTGAATTTTGTTTCTGTAAAACTTGTATGGAATCATTAGAATCATTTCTGTTGTTACTATTTCATAAAAAGATATGGATTTATCATTTTTTGATTCACTTTCAGAAATTTCAGAATTTAAAATATCCCAAATAGCTTTCCCTGCCCAGCTCATGCTGCACTCTTTATTTTGGTTGATACATTTATTTTGCCATTTTAAATTTACTCATGGATATCACTGTTTCCTGCCTCTTCATATACTATCCTGCAAAGCTCAGCACAAGCAGTTATTGATGAATCTGCTGCCACTTCTTCGACAATATTTTTCCTTACATATTTTCCCACTCTCTGAAACTTACAATGGTCATCTGGTTACAATTCAAAGAAGAAAGTGCAGTTTTTTTTTAAATTAGTCCACCTGTTCTGATTAATTTTACCAATACCTGCCATTATAAAAGTGTTTGAAAGATTGGCCTTCTGCCTATAAACAAGCCTGGCAACTTTTCAATACATTATTTAACACTCAATGAATTTCTATAGCTGAAATATTGAAAAATGCATCCAGGATGCTATCTTAAATTCGTCAAGCTTTTCAAGATTTATTGCATAAAACCTTTAAGCAAGGGTAATAATCACATGCATTTGGATATGGAGAGCAAACAGGCCAGTCAATTATTCTTCATTAACTAAATGTTGAAATACAAAACAACAATTTTCTTGGACTTCTTTCCAAGATAGCTCTTATCTCATCTAGGTTGTCCTCAGTTAGCACTGTTGACTATGGTTTTCTTTTTTTTTTTTAGTTTAATACAAATATGAATCTAGTCTGCTTAAATATGTCCAATATAACCTATACATTGCAGATTTGCCAGGGAATTTTTTTTATAAATCCAAGCTGACAGTCTGCATGCAATTCTGTTGGCGTAAAATTTATCACAGTGAACACACACTGTTTTGCAGTATGCCTATAGTATGAGGGCTGTCCCAAAAGTACCCCACCCAATAAACAAAACAACAATTTTGGGACAAAAGCATATTTATTTCTCTATATATGTAGTCTCCTTTCAAATACGGGGTTGATTCACATGAAAACCGGAAATATTTTTTCACAGATCCTTTATTACAAACAGACTTGAAACAAGTATACAATTTTTCAATGTAGCCCCCTGTTTTTCAATACATTTTCGCCACCAAGTCATGAGGGCATGGATACCTCAGGAAAAAAAGCTTTTGGCTGTGTGCATAGCTACTCATGCACTGTTATCAGTCACAAACTTGTTGCTTCGTTTCTGATTGGTAGTGATGGGCCCAGGACTCATCTCCAGTCACAATCCGCTTCAAAAATGTGTCATCTTCAAGTTCGTATTGGTGCAGCAGCTCCTGGTAGACATTCACTCACCTCTCCTTCATTTCGGGAGTCACCCAATGAGGCACCCATCTTGCAGCCACTTTCCGGTACTTCAACTCACCAATATGGTGGACAATATGGTGAGCAGAACCATGTCTGACCTGTAATTGCACTGCAATGTCATTGATGGAAACCCATCTATCATGCAGAATCATCTCCTCCTTTGCTGCAATCACCTCAGCGGTGATAACATGATGTGCCTGACCTTACCTTGGCGCATCTGCCAAACTTGTTGCACCACTGCTGAATTTCATACACCATTTGTACACTTGAGTCTGCAATAAACATGCAGTCCTGTACAGTGCCAACATGCGATGAGGGATGTCTATTGGTTTTGTGCCTTCACTGTGAAGGAAATGGATCAATCCGCACTGCTCTGCTTTAGTGCACTCCAACAGAGGAGCTACCATATTGGACACTCCCTTATCACATTGCTGAGCCACATGGGGTCGCGGGATCAATGCCAATTGAGGCAGGAAAATCCATGACACGCGTTCCAGATCTGATCATAATATGAGCAGTTTTAGGTTTTCTATGGCAGTTTTCCGGTTTTCATTTGACTCACCCTTGTAGATACAGTTTTACCAGCGATGTTCAATAGCTTTGATAACCTGTTTACCGTGAGAACCGTCAAGCTTTTCAAAATAGCTATCAACTGCAGACTCCATCTTTTCATTATTGGTGAATCTTTTATGACCAAGCCATTTCTTCACATCTGGAAACAGAAAATAATCAAAGGGGCTAAATCTGGCTATAAGGTGCATGAGGAAGTAATTCCTGCTTGACTCTCACCAGGTGACTGCAAAGTGAGATTTGTGCTGGTTTTTGTTTTCTCCAGGTACTCCAGTTTCCCCTCATATCATTTCATCTCGCGCTCATTCTGTCATCCACTTCTGCTATCCTTATACCAGGCATCAGGCTGATCACCCGTCCTGGATTCCCTCTCTCAATGATCCAGAGATTCCATTCTTCAACCTGCCACTTATGGGTTAAGAGGAATAAGAATACCCTGACACCACATAGTGGTATAAGAAGGCAGTTGAAGAAAGAAGAAAGATTTTGGCCATGCCGATAATGAATTTGTGAATTGGTGCATTGTCTTGATGAAACAAAACTTTCTTTTCCATTAAATGTGGCTATTTTTGCTTGATTTCATCACTCATATAATGCAATAAGTTTGCATAATACTTGCCATTGACTGCTTTTCCATTTTGAAGATAATCAATGACAATTATTCCACGCACATCCCAAATACCTGATGACATGACCTTACCCTGGATTTATCTTCATTTTGGAGCCAATTCCTCCCTTTCAATTCACAGTTTTGACTGTTCCTTTGTCTCATGTGTGAAGTGGTAGATTTATGTTATATTCATGGTTATGAATTGATGCAGAAACTCAGCTTTACTGTAGCAAAACATAGCCAAACATTCAACTTAAGTATCCTCATGGCATCATTTTTACTCCACCCATCTTGTGCATATCTTTCTAATTTCAAAATCTTCAGTCACTATGTGATGTACCACACTTTTTGAAATACCTATGATGTCTGCTATCTCAAGCTCGTTCAGTCCACAGTCATTCAATAACATGTAGTAGATTTTTTTTTTTTTTCACAATATCTAATGTGGCACCTCATTTGTTTGACCATTGCAATATTTTCTTAGCAGCTTGTATGGATTCATTTTAGCTCTGCCATCCAATACTTTATTGTTGAAAAGGACGGTGCAGACTCTCCAAGAGTAGCATTTAGCTCAGCTTTAAAATTCACTGGACTAAGACCTCTCAAATGAATATATTATATCACACAACAATGACTAGTTTAATCCATGTTTACAAATTTGCTGAGAGCATTCACTATTAATGGCTGCCAAACAAATACTAAATAACATAGTATCATCATACTTCATTCAAACTTAAGGCTTATAAGGATGGTACTCTCTATCAAAATTATTTATTTAAAACCACCACCATTTACATGTTAGGTGAGTTACTTTTACCATAGTCCTTGTAACTACACACAACTTCATAAAATATTATTCCCAGTATAAACAATGGCAACAATGTCAGACTGAACTGCAATCATCGTCATCGTCGTCATCATCATCATTGTGATAATTCTGTGATTGTGAAATATCAATATAAATGAAGTCATCTTGTAAAGACATTATTAACAAAATGTTATGTTCAAATTAATGAATCATTGTGAACAACACCTAAGTTTAGAAGCGAAGTGATGAGAAATTATTATACTTAACATCTAAAATAAGTGGTTCAAGTATTATAAAAGTTGCAGGCTTAACAATGTACTCTGGCTAATGCAACACAAGTCGTTCTGAGCTGATGTCTCTGAAGATAAAGCATGTAGTATTACATTGTAATGGGGCATGCTGCTCAGTTTTTTCTCAATAAAAAATTATGATGATGATGATGATGATGATGATTAATTTTTTTCATTTATACCCTGCCTTTAACTGCAATGGTCATATCGATGGCTATTTTCCTGTGGAACATATCAGATGGTGTCAACTCGTAGTATATATATATATATATATATTTTTAATCATCAGATCATGCACACATTCGCACTCTCATTCATACTTCCAATCTCAGAGGAAGAAGGGAAATCATCTTGGTCAGAGAAAAATCCCCAACCCCAGCTGGTAACTGAACCCAGGATCCCTTGCACAGCAGGCAGGTGCTCTGCCGAATGAGCTACAGGGCCAGCTGCAAATGTTTTCTGCGATAAGCATGAACTAGGCTACCAAACAGCATGGTCAATCAAACCAATATCTAAGAGTCTGACTCTAGGCAGGCACCTAGTGTGTGTTGGGAATCAAATACTGCCATATATATTAATTATGAAATTACTGTAATTACTATTGTATTTAAATGTAAATAACATTACAAGTAAAAATTAAATTTCAAGCAAAATAACCAAAACAGTAATCATTACAGTAATTTAATTGCTTTCATACCATCACTTGTCATTTCTGCAAATAGAAAATTTAAGCAACTATGAATTACAAAAGTCAACTTAATGCTAAATGTTATGAAGTAAATGTTATTACATATGATTTATTTGGACTGCGATCCAAAATTAATAAACAATAAAGTTTAATTTTCTGAATACTGATTTAGGTACTATTCCAAATAGCAAATGTCTATTCTTTGATATCTACTGTCAGCATGTATGAATATCATGCAACATGGAGTTGTGGATATAATAATGGGGAGGTCAATAAAACAAAATAAAATCAGTAATAAAATTGGTTATGTTCTAATACTTACTTTTTATGGCCATAGACATACATCACAACTACAGTCTCTAACAGTGCTACAAGTACAAGACCAATTGTGCCAGCAAAGGAATCAAAAAGTTTCAGCCAATATTCTCCAGCTCCTGTACAAAAAATGAGTCCAACAGCGTAGCAGATGACACATACAACACCTGCAACATAAGAGTCAGTAATAAATGTTAAATCTGCATTCATAGGTTATAAAAAAGCTTAAAATAACAGCTAGTTTTCAATCGACTTGTGCATTAGTTTTTCAGCTTAAAGATATGGAAAAAATAAGTGATGGATATAAAATATTTGAAAAGTGAGTGAGTGTGTGGTGTTTAAGGGCCCGTCGACAACAAGGTAATTTGGGCCAATATTTGAAAATGAGACACATGGTGCAATGCATTACAAGTCAAGGAAATTGAAACAAAAGTTTGAGATACATTTTTTTTTTTAATTTACATCCTCCAACGTTAAGTCATATCGGACGATGAATGGAATGGTTGAAATGATGCTCAAATGAGCCCAGGGTCCATAGAGCTTATAGTTACCTGACATTCGTGTTTCAGGATAAGGGAAAATCTTGGAAAAAAACCTTATCCAAATAACTCACCCTGACCGAGATTCGAACTCGGGACCTCTTGAACGTGAGGCAGACACGCTACCACCACGCTACTGAGGCGAGCACAAAGATAAAGTTATATGATTTCTCTACCAATAATAAATTTAAATATAACTATTATATGTAATAAAAATCATATTAATTTTTTTCTAACCTTGTTAAATTAAATATTTTTTTACTAGGAATAATTAAAAATTAACCCTTTCACCGAAATGGACATCATATGACATCCAAGTTAAAATGTCCCAAACTGATATGGACATGTATAGACGTCCTGCGCATACATGAATTTAATGCTCATTTAACGCCAATTATTTTAATCTTCCTATTTTACAATAAATTTAAATTACATATGTGTTTGGAGGAATTTAGTAACAGTGACATCAAATTAATCTCAGAAACTATTTGTAGTTGGTTTATTAATACTCGTCACTTACTTGTTTATATCTATGAGGGACTAGTTTCAAAGACATTCGTCTCCATTTTCATTCTCTTTCCAACTGGCATCTGTTGTTGTCTGCTCTCTCTCTGGTGGTGGAACTATGAACTTCTTTGTCAAATTATCTACTGGTGGGATTTCAAAGTTCATTATGCGACCCTTATTTTTCCATATGAATATGTTCTCCCATGTTGTCAATTTATTTTGGTTTATCACTCCTTTTAATAATTTTGGATTTGGATCAATGTCATGGTTTTCATTCCAAAAGTGAAATGCTACTGCTGACTTATCTTCTTGTTTCAATCTGATATTTCTAAAGTGCTCTTTGACTCTGGTTTTTAGATTTCTTTTAGTTTGACCATTGTAAGAATTGTGAAAAATGCTACATAGGTCAAACTAAAAGAAATCTAAAAACCAGAGTCAAAGACCACTTTAGAAATATCATGGTTAACATTGAAATTTAACAATTTTAAATGTGCCATTCATTTAGCTCTTGATAGCTATAAGAAATCACTCTGAACACAGAGAGAGTATAAATAACTAAAATACTGAGTCAATATAAGGCTACCAGAAACCTTGGTTGAGAAACGCTGTAATAACAGATGCTAACAGAGAGTTTTCTTTCCATTGTAACGCAACATATACTCGTATGATTATCGCTTGGTATAGCATAAATAAACTAAACTTGAACCGGAGAACACACACACACCCACGCACGCACCCAAGCACGCACGCACCCACCCACACGCACACACCCACATGCACACACGCACGCACCCACACGCACGCACCCACCCACACACCCCCACACCCACCCACCCACACACACATACATACTCTGTGGTAAAGAGTTACGAGTGCCTAGTGAAAGTTTTTGTGGTGTGAAGTTATTAAGAAATAAGGCTTCAGAGGACGATTTACTTGGAGAATTTATTGAACGAGTGTAGGTGGGACTGTTTTTAATTGAAGTACATGTTAGTGATGTGGGGGGAGGCCCACAAGGATAATTATAGCATGTTTTTACTTCAAAATTGGGTTACAGAATATCTTTAATAGAAAACAAAGGAGTAACGCAACATAGAATAACTTTTGCTAGGTTAACAAGGAGCAGTAAACAAGAGAATTCAAGATGGTGGATGAAGTTAGTGAGGGTATTGAGAGTGCCTTTAGAATGCTCTTAAATGTTACGGAGGCTAGTAAAAACTTGCGTCAAGATTTGAAGCAGGATATTGTGAAGTCGGTAAGTAGTTTACGGAAATATTTTACAAAAATGAAGGATATCATGGATCAGAATGACAATGAAACCAAAAGTTTACAAATGGCAGTGAAGAATTATCAGGAACAGTTGAGTGTTGGCAAGAAGGCGAGAATAGCTTCACAAGTGACACCAGGGGTGATATCTTCCGAACGGGTTGTGGAGCAATTTGGGATGGAAAGGAGTTACGCTTCGGTGTTGACTGGCGCTCCACATACAGGGGAATCTAAGTGCTTTAAACTGCTTGTTCGGAGCAAGAATAATCAAAGTGTGGAATATATAAAGACACTGGTGAAAACTAAGGTTAATCCTGTAGAGATGAAGGTTGGTGTTCAGTCTGTAAAGGCATTGAGGAACGGACAAGTTCTAATACAGTCGAACAATAAAGCTGAAGTAGATACTATTTGCAACAATATTAATAATAAGTGTGGAGGGGAGCTTGAGGCTACTGTCTCGAAGAAAAGAAATCCAAGAATAATTATTTTTAATGTACCAGATGAGATAACAACCGAGAATGCTGTGGAGATTTTAACAGCACAAAATACAGAGCTGGAGAATTTCAGCAAAGAGATTCAGCCTAAATTTTCCTTTTATGATAGGAAAAAGAATTTGAATTTGGTTGTTGAAGTCACTTCAACTGTACGGAGGGAAATACTTGGCAAAAGATTAAAAATAGGATGGAATATATGTAACTGGGATGATTATGTCAAGGCTGGGCGTTGCTTCAATTGCTGTAAATATAATCATCGTGCGCAGGACTGTAAAGGACCGCAAACATGTCCAAATTGCGCTGAGAAGCATGCTCTAAAGGAATGTACTGCTAACAGAGCTGCATATAAATGCATTAATTGTGTAACATATAATAAATATAATAGTGACAACAAAGTGTCAGAAAATCATTCAGCACTGGATTCGAATTGCTCCTGTTATCAAGCAGCACTTAGGCGGCTAAAAGATAATACAGACTATTAGAATGGATAGATACACCTTAACATGTTTTCAGGTTAATTTGAAACATTCAAGGATTGTGACTGCTAATTTGGTACAGCTTGTGAATGAAAAAGCTATAGATATAGTATTTATTCAGGAGCCCTACTTGATTAACAATAAACCAGCTGGTGTACCATTACATTTTAGAATATATACAGTTGGTAATACGGGTAAACGAGCAGCAATATTTATAAACAACAAAAATATTGATGCAACTACAAATGGTCAGCTTTCCGACAGCAATTGTGTCGTTATACAGGTTGTATATAATAATAAAACATTTTTCGCAGCTTGTATGTACTTTGATGGGCACTTGAATATAGAAGATGACATTAACAAGATTGAAAATATTCTCCAGCATATTAAAGGAAAGGTTCTGATAATACTAGCAGATAGTAATGCCAGAAACAAACTTTGGCATGATATAATAACTAATCAGCGTGGTAGAATATTTGAAGAATTCATCACAGCAACAAATTTACATATCATAAATGAAAACAACGGCTTGCCAACTTTTGAATCCCAAATTGGAAGGAGTTGGGTCGATTTGACTATCGTTAATGACAAACTCCTTAGAGATGTACGGGAATGGACCGTTGGAGAGCAAGAAAGCTGCTCTGATCATAAGATAATATCGTTCATAATAGGAAATGCAATCAAAACCCAAACTCGTACATTAAAGGGAATTAAATATATAACTAGCCCAGAAAATTATAAGACATTTGAGGAAACGTTGCTACGAAAGCTGACTAAAAATTTTAATTATCAGGGCAATGGACAGAGTGTGGATGAACAGCTCGCCCATAAAGTAAAAGAAAATAACGTTGAATATACAATTGAAATGTTCTACAACAGTATGGAAGCTGCATACAGGGAAGCGTTTAGAGTAAGCAGGGGTAAGAAGCAGGCAATTAGAGGTAAATCAGTTCCCTGGTGGACCATTGAACTAACCATATTGAGGAAAAAGGTAAATGCATTAAGACAACGATATCAACGAACTATTAATAATGAGCAGTTAAGAGAAGAAAGGAGGAATCAGTACTTGGAAGGTAATCGGCAATACCAAAGGAAAATAAATGATGAAAGAGAATCCCACATTTAAGTTCATCACTAAATCAACAGATGGCAGCAGCAACCCCAGAATTACCCACACCGCTGGATCAAGCTTTAGTCGCATAAGAGCCGTAAATGCAAACGATGATTTGCGAAACATGTCCTCAAAATAGGTACGAAAGTGAAGCAGATGTGTAAAAAATACGACTCATCTAAAAATTAATAAATGACGAAAAGTTTAAATCCTGAAGGGAATTTTGTAATGTAACTGATGGGACTAATCCTTTTGGAATGTAGTCTATAAGATCGCAGCCAGTAAAATAAGATATCAGAATTCACTTACTACATTGCAAAGAGAAGATGGAACCTACACTGAAGATATACCAAGCACATTAAAGTATATGCTGGAGAACTTCATTCCGGAGGATAGGGTACAAGATGATACTGAATGACAAAAAGATCTAAGGAGGCTTGCAGAGGAAATAATTAGTACCCCAGATGACAAGGAATTTACACCTAATGAAACTTGGGTTGTATTAAAAAATTTCAATCCAAAAAAGTCACCGGGAGAAGATGGAATATCTAGTGATATTCTGTTAAATGCTTTTAAAATGTTCCCATATTTCTTTACAGCAATATATAATCAATGTCTTATGGAAGGAATTTTTCCAGAAAGATGGAAGCGTTCATCTACAGTTCCTATAGTAAAGCCAGGTAAAGAAGATAGTGAAACGATAACAAAATATCGACCCATCAGCTTGTTGAACATATGCGGTAAAGTTTTAGAAAAGTTAATGATAAATAGGATTGAATATTATATTAACACGAGAAACCTTTACAGTACAAGACAATTTGGATTTAAAGCTCAGAAAAGCACGACAGATGCAGCAATGGCGCTGAAGCTATTCATTGAAGATGAGCTAAAATCTTTTGGTTATGTTGTTTTGGTGAGTTTGGACGTGAAAGGAGCTTTTGATGCATGTTGGTGGCCTAGTGTTTTAAATAACTTAAGAGAGATGCAGTGCCCAAGAAATTTGTATCAACTTACAAAGGATTATTTTAAAAATAGGAAAGCAACTCTCTCTACGAATGAATTCAGGACTGAAGTACGGGTCCAGCGAGGCTGTCCGCAAGGATCTTGTTGTGGGCCTGGATTTTGGAATATACTATATAACTCTTTGCTAAAATTGGAATTTACACCGCGGACAGAGGTAATAGCATTTGCTGATGATTTACTTGTCATGACAAAAGGAAAAAGTATATTAGATGCTGAAAATTTTTCAAATCAGGACTTAAAGAAAATTGAGTTATGGGCTAAAGAAAATAAAATTCAGTTTAACGACTCAAAATCAAAAGTTTTGGTAATATCAAAGAAGAAAACTAATCATAATGAAGCAATCAGCATATATCTGAACAATAAAACTCTGGAACAAGTGGATGTTATTAAATATCTTGGTATTTACATTGATAGGAAGTTTAGCTTTGATCACCACATAGATCAAGTACATGACAAAGCGCTACGACTTCTGCATAATCTGTCCAAGTGCGCAAAACTCACTTGGGGACTGGGAAATAAGGTGCTAGAAACTATTTATAAAGGCGCATTAGAACCTATTTTAACTTATGGTGCTCCTGTGTGGGGATTTTCCCCACAAAAGCAGAAGAACATTAAAAAATTCCAGAGGATTCAGAGATTGTTCAATATAAAAATGACGAAGGCATATAGGACAATTTCTTATGATGCATCTTGTGTTATTGCCGGCATCTAGCCAATTGGTATAACAATACAAGGCAAAATAAAACTGTATAATGATATACACAGTGAACGTGACTATGATGCACCCCTACCACCAAGCGTCTGGAACCATCCAGCAGAACGACCTCATATAAAAGCAGTTGAGGATGATGGAGCATACGTCTTTCAAATTTTTACGGATGGGAGTAAATCAGATGGAAAAGTGGGGGCTGCTGTAGTTCTGTACAAGCACAATATTTTAATTTGACAACTGCAATTCAGGCTGGATGGAAGGTGTTCAAACAATCAGGCCGAACAACTGGCTATTTTGAAATCACTTGAAGAACTACAAAACATGGCGAATACGCTGAATAAAGAGAAGACTGTAGCCATATTTACAGATAGTCAAGTGGCACTATCCACCTTACAAAACAACAATAAACACAATTATATTCCTGAGGAGACACTTAATAGACTAGGAACTTTAGAAAGAAATCAGTGGACAATACACTTTAGTTGGGTGAAAGCACACGTAGGTGTTACTGGTAACGTGCTAGCAAACATATTAGCAAAATCAGCTGCTGAAGACATCGAAATAAAGACTATTTACAACAAGGTACCAAAATCTACTTTTAAAACTGAAATAGAGAGGGCAGGATATCTACAATGGCAGCAGAGATGGAGCAGTACAAGTAAAGGAGCCCTTACCAAATCATTCTTCCCTTTGATAAAGGATCGTCTTAAGACAAAGCTACCATTAACAGCGACATTCACTGCAATGGTATCAGGACATGGAAAAACTAAAGCTTACTTGTATAGATTTCATATCATAGATGATCCCCAATGCACGTGCAGTAGCCCACAGCAGACCACAAACCACCTTATTTATGAATGTAGAGACACAAGGCATCAGAGGGACAAGTTGATTGAAGAAGTACACAAGAATGGAGGAAATTGGCCAGTGTCAAACCAAAACCTTATAAATAAAAATTTGAAAGTTTTTTGTATATATGTTAATTCAACTGACTTGTAAACAATTTTTTTTTAAAATAATACGTGAATTGAACATTTAAATTCTAATATTTAAAAAATTATTGTAAAATAATATCAGAATGTGATTACAATTTATAATGTATCCATGTAATTAAATGCATGCAATGTTACTCTGTAATGGGGCATGCTGTTAAAGTTCAATAAATTAAAAAAAAAAAAAAAAAAAAAACGCACCCACACACACACACCCACACCACCACCCACCCCCACCCCCAACCCCCACACCCACCCACACACCCACACCCACCCACACACCCACACCCACCCACACACCCACACCCACACACACCTCATAAAAGGGTACAGAACAATATCTTATGATGCTTCCTGTGTCATAGCTGGTATTGAACACATTGACATAACCATCAATGGGAAGAGCACTATACAGGGCTATACATGAAAGGAATAACTATGATGCACCCTTACCACCAAGGAAATGGCAACATCCTGCAGAAGTTCCTGAAATCACAGAAGCTGAGGAAGCCACTAATTACATATTCAGAATCTACACAGATGGGAGTGAAATAGTGGACAGGGTTGGAGCTGCAGCAGTGGTGTTCAAACATGAAGCACTTAGTCTTCAGCTAAAATATAGATTGGATTGCAAGTGTTCAAACACACATACATACATGCATGCATACATACATACATACATACATACATACATACATACATACATACATACATACATACATACATACATACATACATACATACATACATACATACATACATACATACATACATACATACATACATACATACATACATACATACATACATACATACATACATACATACATACATACATACATACATACATACATACATACATACATACATACATACATACATACATACATACATACATACATACATACATACATACATACATACATACATACATACATACATACATACATACATACATACATACATACATACATACATACATACATACATACATACATACATACATACATACATACATACATACATACATACATACATACATACATACATACATACATACATACATACATACATACATACATACATACATACATACATACATACATACATACATACATACATACATACATACATACATACATACATACATACATACATACATACATACATACATACATACATACATACATACATACATACATACATACATACATACATACATACATACATACATACATACATACATACATACATACATACATACATACATACATACATACATACATACATACATACATACATACATACATACATACATACATACATACATACATACATACATACATACATACATACATACATACATACATACATACATACATACATACATACATACATACATACATACATACATACATACATACATACATACATACATACATACATACATACATACATACATACATACATACATACATACATACATACATACATACATACATACATACATACATACATACATACATACATACATACATACATACATACATACATACATACATACATACATACATACATACATACATACATACATACATACATACATACATACATACATACATACATACATTACATACATTGGGAAACAAAGTAGTGAAATGTCAACGATTTATTAATGTAGTCTCTACTTTATTGTTACTGTAGATTTATACTGCCTTTAATGAGTTTTAAACCAGTTTTTGTTCTGTTTAAATAACTTAATAAATACGGAAGATACGGAATTGTATTTATGATGCATTTTTACAGCATTTAACAATTTAAATGTCTTGTTCTGTTTATTGTGTATCCGTTTCCGGCCCCTGAAGTGTTTAAATTGCCATCAGCGAAGCGGTTAAGCAATAACAGCTTTATTATATAGCATATATTGGAATAGCATTCAAATATTTATTTGTAGCAACAAGTCCTGCATTAAAAAGAAAGAAAAAAATATTGTAGGTTCTGCATTCACATGACTTTCTCAAATCATCTTCTACAAACCATTCTTACAAATGCTTATTGTTCTATATACTTCTTGTTAATTGAGATAGATTTTCAGTTGCATCTTTCATTGTAGATATAAGAAGAATACAGTGGGCTACAGCAATTGTCAGATTTTGCAAAAATGCACTGCTATATAATGGCTTTGAAATTCCAAGCTCCTTGCATGACAAGAAAAAAAGAATAGTGACTTCCCATTTGGGAGAGAAAGAAAAGAAAAAAGATATAAATAAATTATAACTTTTGAAAACCTAAACCAAAAACAAAAGAATATCTTGGAAATTGTTAACAGAAAAAAAAGAAATTGTTCGCTTTAACAAGACCTACATTTTTATGCTGTTTATCTCTTAACAGTTTATCAACTATGCAAAAGTTATTAAGATTAAAGAGGATTTCACATGTTATTTGCAGAAAATTTAATGTATACATTTTATTTGTAACAAAAATATCTTTAAAATATTGTATTTTAATCAAAATTACTAAAGAAGTGTGTCAAGGGTAGTTTGGGGGTGGTGTGGATTTTCTTGAAAATGTTTGTGTTAAATCCTTGAAGAAAAAAATTCTTAAACAGCAGGTATAATATTTAACCAACATTTTGTTTTCAAGACATGCAAAACTCTGATAGACACACAAACTTTCTCTAAGTCTGCTTTTTTGAGATTCAATGTGTCTCAAAATGTGTATTTCTGATGAACGCTTAGTATCAAATTTTTGGGTGGAAATACAATACCAACTATATTTAACTCTAAGTAGCAGAGAAAGTAAAAGCACACAAAAAACTATAAAATTTTAATATTTTCTACTTAAAAGTTAATTTTATTCTTCTAAGGTCACAATTTATAAAGAAACTTATGGAACATATTACAGACTCATCTCCATTCTAAACCAGAACTCCCTACCATGTTTTATTTTGTAGTCATAGTAGACAAACATTTTTTAAATGGATGACTGCCATTATTAAATAAGGCATGACAGCTTACTAAAATTAGGTAAATGAGTCAACCTTTTATACACTTTTCTCCACTTACAATAAGGCATGACAGTTAAATTGCTACGAGGGTGGTCTGAAAAGTTTCCGAACTAATAAAGATACAAGACATTTTTTCAGAACTTTTTTTAATTTTTCTCTATTTTTCAACATAGTCTCCTTGTACCTCTACACACTTCCCCCAGTGATGCTCCCATCTCTGTAACGCATCCAAATAGTACTCTGCATTTTTCTCTTCAAAATAATTGTTCATGAAGGTGATTGCCTCTTCATTTGACGAAAATCTCTGTCCTCCGAGTGCAATTTTCAGATGAGGGAACAAAAAGAAGTCGCTTGGGGCTAGATCTGGTGAGTAAGGCAGATGGTCATGCAGTTCAAATTTTAATTCATAGATTATCACCATTGCAGCCGCTGAGGTGTGAGACGGTGTGTTGTCTTGGTGAAACAAGATTTTCTTTTTCTGCAAATGTGGCCGTTTTTCCGCAAGTTCTGCCTTCAGCTTGTCAAGTAATGATGCTTAGTATGCTCCTGTAATGGTTTTTCCTTTTTTAAGATAATCGATTAAAATAGCTCCATGACTATCCCAAAAACGTCGCCATCACTTTCCCAGCCGAAAAAAAGTTTTTGCTTCTTTTGGAGCCGGTTCCCCCTTTGCAGTCCACTGTTTGGACTGTATTTTTGTTTCGGGCATATAATGGTGTATCCAAGTTTCATCTACAGTAATTCATCGGCGCCAAAGCTCAGATTTATTGCGCCTAAACTGCGCCAACAGAGCATTGCAAATGTTCATTCGAACATGTCTAACATGAGCAAACGTGTGGACAGCTTTCTCATGTCTAAATGTTGATTTAATATGTGACAAACACGTTCTTTTGACATGTTCATAGCCTCTGCTATCTCTCTCACTTTCATTCTGTGGTCGTCTAGCACCATTTGGTGAAATTTGGCGATGTTTTTGTCGGTAGTTAGAGTATTTGGACATCCCGAACGTTCGTCTCCCACGCTCTTACAGCAACATTTAAATTCAGCTGCCCAAAATTTCACTGTGGTAAATGATGGTGCAGAGTACCCATACACAGAATCCAACTCATCTTTGATTTGTGTAGACATATTGCCTTTCAAAAAAAAATATTTAATGATAGCTTGATATTCGATTTTGTCCATTTTCATAAACATACTCACATCAACTGACTCAAACGACTGTTACATAACAACTGAGTGTCCAAAGTGGCTGAAACTTTGGTGATTAACTGTCAACAGATTAACAACGAAATTCACTAGCTCTTATTTACAAGTGCTGCCATCTTCATGTTGAGTTTGGAAACTTTTCAGACCACCCTCATATTAAGTATGTTATCAATACTTTGCAAGTTCAGAGTTCAAAGGTTCAATAATATCCTTTAATCCTTTCTGGCCTAATGGTGCTTGTTGGGATCATTATGTACATTAAATGTACAAAACAAATTATGTTGCTGAAGGTGAAGTAAAGAATTTAGAGTTCAAGGAAGTTATCTTTTGATAGATCTCTATCTTTATTGATACATATTTCGACTTTTTTTTTAAAATTACTGATATAAGCATGTTTAAAAATTGATTGGTGTATCTTTTGTAATACAAATGCAAAATATGTATTCTACTAAGTATTATCAATGTCTCAGCAACATCCATACATATCAATCATGGTTTATTTTAATTGGCCCCAACAATCTTTTACCATACTGAATAAAAAATTCAACCTACGTTATCTTTGATATTGAAATTCTGGTCAGTAATATTAAGTGACATTAGTCTCCCTCTCTCCCTTCCACTCTCTCCCCGTCCTCCCTCTGTCTCTTTCTATACCTCTGGTTGATTACTTTAACTAGCAATTTATAGGCAAAACAATATTTGAGTGAAGTCAATTTACCTTTCATAGATTACTTCTCATCGTAGCTGAGTCCATATTAGTTTAGTCAAAATCATTACAGCTATTTTTGAGCAAATAAAACATAATGAAATGCTGTTTATTTAAAGCTTTTTTATGACTATATTTTTTTATCATTTGCTGTTTGTGAGGGAGCTTTAGGTTTATCTATTTTAGTTTCCATAATTCGTACTCATGGTAATGATTATTTTAATTCTTTTGGTTTATTACAATGTTAAGATATATTATATTTTTAATTGAAGTGAGGAAACTTCATGAAAACCTTTTCCCTGCATCCCAACTTAAATATGAAGTTTGTCATTTCAGACTCTGGGAATTTTATTCCACTGGCCAAGAGAATACTTCCACTTCAAATGGAATGGAACTTAGACGGTGAAACCAAATTTAAATTAATTCCAATTCAGAGTGTGAAGTCAATTAAACCCTCAATAGGTTTCATTTACCTGAAGCAGAAGTAAAATGTAGAGCTTGTCCCAAGTAACTGTTTTTTGAAAGCATTTCCGAAGTTTATACATATAAATATATACATATATAATAATTTGTAACATAAAACATCACTTATCTTATTAGGAATGATGAAATGTTTCTTATTAATTGATTAATTGATAATCTTTCACATCATCGGCTAACAACCTTGTAGTCATTGTCATGTTCACCAAATATTACCATGTTTTCACCCATACTACCAAAATTTGAAAATGAAAGAAATTTAAAAACAGAATCGACTGGCAGTATTTCATAATTCATTACGCGATGTTTATTTTTAAAATGAATATCTTTTCCCAAACAATCAAATCTATCGGATCATTTAATTGTTTTAATAATTTAACTTCTGGATTTATTTCATGATTAAATGACCAAAAATGATCTGCTACAGTCAATTTATCACTCTGTTTGTACTTAATGTTATGAAATTGTTCTTTTGTTCTGATTTCCAAATTATGTTTTGTCTTTCCAATATAAACTTTATCACAATCGAAGCAATTAAATTGATAAATACCAGATTTTTTATTATTAGGAATTTTATCTTTTTTAGGGAAATGCAGTAAATTTTTCATGCTATGTAACTATTTGCAACAAAAACTTCACTTATCTTAAGAAAATGATGTAAATTTTTCTTATTGAGAATAATTTCATGAACATTTGTGTGCATCTTCAGTCAACACAGTTCAATGTGAATAATTCACACTATAATGTGAATTTTATAGCTTTATCTTACAAATTTAGTAATTTTAAAGCCGGCTCTGCTAAATGACATGCACGGTGTGCCTATACAGTTCTCATGGTACCAGCGTGCCTGGTCGTTGCTGGCGATTGCTAGAGAGATATGCCAATCACTACTTCATGCAGTGGCATTGTGCAATCTGTACTGCATTACCATTAAATAATTAAGGATAGGTAGTAGTGAAGGAACATTTCAGAAACTGTATAATACGTGGTTTAATATCTCTCTGGTACTTGTCATTAAATTATAGATAAAACAAGCCAATACCAGTAAGATTATTATAGCCTTCAATCCTATACAACCAAATGATGGCATATAAAACATTTTTAACTGTAAGAACGAAACAGTACTTTGTGGAAATAAGCAAAATTTTGATCCTGAAACAATTGAAAAATATAAAATAACAAAATAATATTTAATCTCAGAAACTATTTGTAGTTGGTTTATTAATACTCATCACTTACTTGTTTACTTATTTACTTCTTAGTAAACCAACTACAAATAGTTTCTGAGATTAATTTTGACGTCACTATTACTAAATTCCTCCAAAAACATATAAAATAATATTTACTATACAGTGATAATATTACACAGAATACTTCATATTAAACGAATATACATGTTTCAATTAATAATTTTATACATTCAGTTTTTGCTGGACACTCTTGCCTTCTGACATCTTTTGGTTTTCACAATATTCACCACATTTGGAGACAATGAAACACAACTCTGGACCCTTAATGCACACTTCAAGTTATGATCACTGATGTTGGCTCTCTGAGGGTTTAATGCATTTCATAGCTGAAAATAAGGATTCACATACATTAGATCAAACCAAACATTGCAATCATAGATGCCGCATGCCTGTGTAATCAAGGGAATCTTGATTTAGGAAATTTTCTGTAGAAATCTAGCAAACTTCCTCTGTTTCTGTAACTGTCAGCTAACTCAATGTCACATTTCAAGGTGATAAGCTCCAGTTGAACATCTTTGGGAGTATCATCAATATTCATGCTAAATGGCATAACAAATCAATCAAAATCCATTTTTAAGCCTGTAAGATCGTGAAATCTTTCAACAAACGCACGGGAAATCATGTGCAAATTTTCAATGTAACTTCCTACTTCTAGGGAATCACAATCATGGATCACACTTTCCAGCCTGGGAAAATGACAAGGATCACCATTTGACAGTTGATGTTCCCTTAATGAGAGCATATTTTTAAAGCTTCATTGCTACAGAACATATCTGTGATTAATTTGTTTTTTCCTTGAAGTGAAACATTCAAAGTATTCAAATGTTCACTTATATCGGCCATAAATGCAAGATCACATTTCCACTTAACGTTCGTGAGCTCTTAAATAGGTTCTCCACACATTTCTATGAAAAAACATATCTCATCCAATAATTCAAAGAATCTGCTTAAAACCTTGCCTGGACCACATTTCAGAATGTCTGATCCTGTTGTTTGCCTTTTATTGGCACCAGATCTAGCATTTCTTCCACAACTTCCAAATTTTAATATACTCCACAAATAAAAATACATAATTGAGCCATATTTGATAAGTCAGTGCTCTCATCAATGGCAAAGAATGCAACGAATTCTCTGGCTCTTTCAATAAGTTGTGCGTAAATGTCTGCCAGATCTTGAATTCTGCGTGAAATAGTATGAGCTGACAGACTGACACTCTCAAATTGGTGAACACTGACATGGGTGAATTTACTTGCAGCTATATGCATACATCGTTTAATAAGTGGACCATCAGAAAAACTACTAGAAAATCTGGCAATTTCTAGTGCTATGTTGTAATTCATATAGCCATTCTGCCATCCCCTTCTTCCTGTTCCTCTTCCTGCAATGTGATCTTTTCTCTGAGATTTTGTATCTCTGCAGTGCGTTCTTCTTTTTCTAGGGCCAAAAAATCATTAGCAGGCAATGTATTAAAATGTTGCTGATGATTAAATCATTTCAGCATTTTAATTTTTTTCTAGCAAATTAAACAAATATCACCACCACATTCCATGAAGAAGTACTCAGCATCCCATTTGGGATTGAAATAATGTGTCGGCATGGGTGCCCTTTGCTTTAATGGGTGCCCTTCCATATCAAACTGACAGTGAAGTACGGACTGCCACTGCTACAGAAGACAAACCGATCATTACCACTGTGAAGCATGCACTGAGGCATCACAGTGCTTCCAAACCAGCACATGCACCGTGGCAAGTGAGTTGGCTGTGGCTGTTTTAAAGCATCATTTATGTGTTTCATCATAAACACATGTTTATTATGAATTACAGACTGAAATTAATGGACTTCTTCCTTTACTAGATCTAAAGATAATCAGAAAAAATAATAAACTTTGGTATTTATAGAGGTCTACTCATATTGATAATTACATAAAAAATAACAGTTTTAACCCTTTTTCACATAAATTTGCTGTTTTCAATAGTTTGATTTATAGATTAATAAATATACCTCTGAATAAAGAGGAATTAAATAAAGAATACAAACATATTATTAATACTGCTTTAATTAATGATTTTAAAAAAGACTTTATACATAAAAAATTTAAAAATTTAATAATAAAAAAACTGTTAATGATATTTCTACCCTTAAAAAAATAAAACAAGATTATAATTTTAAACAATTTACTTACCATCCTTGGGTTAATAAACATTTTCAAATTTTTTTTTAAAGAGTTTGGTATAACTTTAGTTCCTCAATATGAATATAGTATGAAAAATTTACTGCACTTCTCTTAAAAAAGTTAAAATTCCTAATAATAAAAAATCTGGTATTTATCAATTTAAATGTTTCGATTGTGATAAAGTTTATATTGGAAAGACAAAACGTAATTTGGAAACCAGAACGAAAGAATATTTTCATAACATTAAGTACAAACAGACTGATAAATCGGCTATAGCAGATCATTTTTGGTCATTTAACCATGAAATAAATCCAGAAGTTAAATTATTAAAACAATTAAATGGTCCGATAGATTTGATTGTTTGGGAAAAGATATTCATTTTAAAAAATAAACATCGTGTAATGAATTTTGAAATAACGGCAGTCGATTCTGTTTTTAAATTTCTTTCATTTTGAGATTTTGGTAGTATGGGCGAAAACATGGTAATCTTTGGTAAATGTGACCTTGACAACAAGGTTGTTAGCTGATGATGTGAGAGATTTTTTCACAAAATTGCGATCCTAATCAATTAACAAGAAAAATTTCATCATTCCTTATAAGATAAGTGAAGTTTTATGTTACAAATTGTTATATTTGTATATATTTGTTTACTTCACTGTTAATAGCTTCATATTTTACATATTTATACATATAAGTTTTTCACGCTGAGGTTAATTTGATGTGCCTTTAATACAATATGTTTTGCAACCAGTGATTATTATTTGTTATGCATTGGCTCATTACTAAAAACCAACTTATGATATAAACAACTGAATACTTCTTATATATTTTACGTCACCAAGTCTATGCTGTCTAGTTTAAAAGCATTTTAGACAAATATTTATCATAATTATAATAAACTGTTGAGCAGAATCATAAAGGATCTTTGTATGGAAAAAGAAATTTGAAACACATTTTTATTTCCTAAGATTTGCCTCTGAGTATTATTCAAACAAAAGCAGTATAAGAATCAGTTGGCATTAAATGTTTGTTGTGTCAATCTGCAGCACACTTAATAAATTTATAGAGGAACGGCCAAGGTTGATTGGTAGAATTTTTGTGTTTAAATATTTTATCATCAATCCTTAATACATTAAAAGCAAACTGAATAAAAGAAAAGAAAATTCACAAATTTATTTATACTCTGCTTCTGAATGTCTCAAAGTCAATAATTTTCCAAATTAAAAGCATTCTTTGTACTTACCTGTAACATATTGCTTGCGAATCCTCTTGAAAATGTCAATATCAAAAATTGTGCACAGCATTCCTTCCAAAATACCAATCTGTGAGCCCAAGCCTAACGCCAACAACATGAGAAAGAATATGACGGCCCAAAATGGAGCTCCTGGCAGCTCCACAATGGCTTGAGTGAACACTATGAAGGCCAGTCCAGTCCCTTCTGCCGCCTGAAGGAAAACAAAATGTTATATTTGATACATTATACATTTTCTTTTCCTACCATTGCCAATGTCACAAGATTTTTTTACTGTTAAGATAAAAATCTGATTTTATATTCACATGATTTTCTCTACTAACATTTATTTTTACATATAAGGGTGGTTCAATAAGTA
Source organism: Mantis religiosa (assembly GCA_030765055.1). Classification (NCBI taxonomy): domain Eukaryota; kingdom Metazoa; phylum Arthropoda; class Insecta; order Mantodea; family Mantidae; genus Mantis; species Mantis religiosa. The sequence continues at coordinate 248,827,725 of CM060948.1, forward strand.
CTTATATTAGGAATGAAGACACTAATTCTTTCAAACACAAATTATTTATTTTTCAACATAGTTCCTTTTTAGGAATATATGATTTTCTCAACATGCCTGCCATTTTTAACTCATTCAAAAAATAAGAATACTCGTGCTCCACAAAATACACCTCTGCCTCATTAATGACCTCATTTGATTTAAACTATGTTCTCAAGACACATTTCTCCATATTTAGGAACAACAAGAAATTGCAAGGAGACAGGCCAGGCAAATATAGGGATCCAGTACAAATTCATTATGTAATTCATGCAGTGTGGCAGAAACAACACAGAATGGATGTGCTGGTAACTAGTCACAGTGAAACAGCAGTTTGTTGCAAATGGGGCTGTGACTTCTTCAACTTTTTGTGGAATTGAGCCAATAACTCATTGTAGTATTGTACAGCAATCATTTTTCATTTTTCTAAGAAGACAAAAAGTATGACACCACTCTCATCCCCCAAAAATTGTCAAAATCACTTTTTTAGCTGGTGGGAATGTTTTTGTTTTCTGTGGAAGAAACTCCACAGAAGCAACCCAATGTTTTAATTGTTACTTGGTTTTCAGAGTAAAATGATGAATCTAGGTCTCACTGATGCAGGTCTTATGGTGAAAATATGAGGCATGATGTCCTTTGGAGTTTTCCTAAATAGCTCCAAAAACAGCCTTAATGTAGAAAGTCGCACCTGCCTATTGTCCAGTGTCAGCAAATTGGTACCCATCAGGCCGACAACTTTATCATCTCCCAGCTTATGTAAAATATGAAGTGTCATTCCCATTGACACACCTATGGCCTCTGCCACATCGTGAATGTTTGACAATGACTTCCTCAATAACTGCTTCTGCCAGGTGCCTTGTGTACATCTCAATAAAAATAGATGTTTGACAACATTTAAAGTCTTTAAACCAATATCTGACTGTTGTCATAGGTGGCAAAAGACTACCATAAATAAGTACCCAATTTTACTTTTATCTCCTCCACAGCTTTCTCATCCAAAAATAAAAAGTATGTCATTGAACAGCACTGCAGTTTTTCCATGTTAGCAAAAATATGTTGAACAACTAACTGAAATGCTCATCTCTGTAGTGTAGGTGGTAGAATGTCTGCTTCATGTTCAAGAGGCCCTGAGTTCGAATCTTGGTCAGAGTATGTTATCTGGATAAGTTTTTTTTTAAGTTTTCCCTTATCCTGAAACATGAATGACAGGTAGATCTAAGCTCTGTGGACCCTGGGCTTCACCCTTTTCATTCATTGTCTGATATGACTTAATGTTGGAGGATGTCAATTAAAAAGAATTAACTGGAGTGCCCGAAGAATACAAATAACTTATAAATAGTACCAATTTATTCCAATGTGTAAGGAAGCACAAAATTATTGTGACTTTGTGGGTTCGTGAAATTAAAAAGTTCAATTACACCACTCAAAATGTTCTTCATTTCCACCTTATTCCAATATCACAATTACAATTTAATGTACACAATTAAATTTTGCCAGTTCGTCTTTACACATACGCTCGACCTCGACGCTACTTAGACACCGCATGCCACAACAACACTACTCTCAACTGACTGTCGCTTCTGGTATTGATCGGCCCGAAATTTCCCAAATCTCCTTTTATGGAGGGGGAAAACATTCTCGAAGCTTCGTGTCAATTCGAGTGGCAGGAGGAGGGATAAACGAAGAATCAGCTACCCCTCCTGTCTCCCCTCTCTCCAGCAGCCATCATTTATTGATCGGCATTGCGAGTCTGCCGCCTGGGTAACACTGCTCCCTCCTCAAGGCTGGTCGTCCCGAACAGCGCCTTCGTAGCGGGCCAGGCGATTCAGGTGTACCACCAACATCTTTCCTCGGGGCACCTTCTGGATGCGGTAGACCACATCGTTAATCCTCTTCACCACACGGTACGGTCCTTGCCATGGCTGCTGAAGCTTCGGGCAGCGTCCCTTGGTCCGGGTCGGGCGATACAACCAGACCAGATCACCTTGCTGGAACCCTTGGCTGTTGGCTTGCCTGTCGTATCGGGTTTTCATGCAGTCGCTCGCCTTCTGGATGTTCTGGCGAGCCATCTCGTGCATGTCGTGGAGGTGGTCCACCAGGTTCTCCACATACTCGGTCACTGGCTGTTTCACCCACGGAGGGCTACCAAAAGCCAGGTCACAGGGGAGGCGTACCTCTCGGCCAAACATTAAGCTGGCTGGCGTGATCCCCGTGGTGTCGTGTGTTGACGAGCGGTAGGCCAGCAAGAACAGTGGCACCTTGACGTCCCAGTCTCGCTGATGGCTGGCCACGACCTTCCTCAAGTGTTCCTCTAAGGTCTTGATGTACCTCTCGACCATGCCATCCGACTGGGGATGTAGAGGTGTTGTGCGCATCTTGTTAACCCCAAGTCTCTCTAGTGCCTCCTTCATCAGGTTGGACTCAAAATTGGTGCCTTGGTCACTGTGCAGCTCTAATGGTACCCCAAATCGGCAAAACACTTGCTCCACGAGGCAGTCTGTGATTGTCCTTGCCTCTTGGTTCGGAATGGCATACACCTCGGGCCACTTAGTGAAGTAGTCCACGACCACCATCAGGTACTTGTTGCCTCTGTCGGATATTGGGAACGGTCCAGCAATGTCAACGGCGATCCGTTCGAATGGTGCTCCGACGTTGTACTGTTGCATGCGACCCCAGCTCCTAGTCTTGAGGGCCGCGACTCGCCGCGCACACGTGACACTGACGGCACCATCTCTCAGCGTCTGCTCGGAGCCTCAGCCAGCAGTAGCGCTGCCATAGTTTGTCAATCGTCCGGTTCGCTCCCAGGTGTCCTCCTGAAGTACCGGCGTGCACTTCTTCCAAGACTTCCGGAACCTTACTCCGGGGAAGTACCAACTGTTCTCTCTGCGTCTTCCCATCGGGTGATTCCCATACCCGGAACAGCTCCCGTAGTGGAAGGGATACGTCCCTTTCAGCTGCCAAAGTGCGGGCGCTGCGGACCCTTAGCACTCGTGGTACCTCTGATGTTACTAGAGGAACCTCGGGCCGAATAGCCGAGCCCCTCCTTCGGGAGTTGTTCGGATTGGGATGGACTCGAGGGGACAGTGTGTTCCCGATACCCGTGGGAATCGGGTACGTCTTCGGACGGGGTTGAGGGAAGCCATTAATTCTCCCGGGTACTAGCCTGCAAAGCTAGTAGAAGGTGTACTAGATCACCAGGCGGCCCCACCGAGGTTTTTCGGTAGTCTTCACCTTGAGTGTTGACGCGCGTAAGTGGCGTATCCACTTCCATCCCGTCTTGAGTCCATAGGACCAGATGGGGGGGGGGGCTTGTTAGTCTCTAGGTCATGCCCCATGGAAAGCCCCACGGAGGACGCCGAGCGCCCTTTGGGACAGCTCGGATAACTCCCTGGTAGAAGGAGGCCCGCGTCCAGTTCCTACGGGTTCAGGACTAATGGGAGTAGAGCCTCTGGGCTAAACCCGGAACAGCACACCCTCTCTGGTCTTCAACGAGTCCCACTGGGCCCAGTAAGACTTGTAGGTGGCGCTCCTCGGTGCGATGTCCGCCCAGGTTGGTCTCGTCCCTGCCTCCACTTGCCTCAAGAGTGGCCCCAAGTCTGCGTCCGCCAGCTGCTCCCTCCTCAGGCCCGCGCTATCCCAGCCATCCGCAGGCACTGCCGTGACTACTCGAACTGCTGCGGCACGCTCCTTCTCCTCCACTCTTGTGCATTGGCCGCACTCTTCTGGACAGGGTCTTCGGGACATAGCGTCCGCGTTACCGTGGCTCTTCCCTCTGCGATGTTCCGAGGTGAAGTCGTACTCCTGCGGCCTCTGAATCAAACCTGCTGTCTGGCCTTCCGGTCACGCCGTCACCATCACCTCGCTCCTCGCGGGGACAACCACGTCTTCGTTCAAGATGACCCTACCGATTCCAAGGCACTCTTCGGTTTGACGGAGCATAACCTCTTCTCCGTTGAGCCGTAGGATCTTCCTGCCGACGTCGACCGTCGCCTCGTGGCTCCTGAGGGCATCCAGTCCCAGAATCACCTCCTCAGCCACCTTCGCGACGAACACCCACAGACGCACGGCACACCGTCCCAAGGTCAGCTCCAGCAGGGCCTCCTTCTACACAGGCAAGGTGTCGCCGGATGCCAACACAAGCTGGTATGGACGGCTCGGCTTCCTCTTTGGCAAACCCTTCGCTACGTCAGGTCTGATGATGGTCACGGCCGCCCCAGTGTCCACCAGCACGCGGCACGGCTTCCCTCTCACCCAACCGTCCGCGATGAGGCTGTCATCCATACGCCGGCTGATGGCGCGCAGTGTCACTCGAGGGGATGGTGGTGAAGGCGCTGACGTGTCCCCCTCCACGCCGGGCCTTACTCGTTTTTCCGGCCGCTCTTCCTGGTGTGGGCAGTCTCTCTGCAGGTGCCCGGGTTGTCCACACCCCCAACACAGGCCACTAGGTGTTCGCCGGCGTCCCTCGGCTGGTCTTCTGTCTCCAGCGTAGCGCACACTCCTCGTTCTCGACGACGGGATAGATGTTACCTTGGCCGCCTCCATCCTTAATGCTGCCGTTAGCGCCTCGTGGATTGTTTTATAATCGCCGAGCATAAGGCGCTGACGAATCTCCGTGTCCCGTACCCCGTCAACGAATGTGTAGGCTGCTTCCCGGGATACGAACTCTGGTGGGAGGTCGACTAGGGCCTTGCTAGCCAGTTGTTCAACTGCCAGGGCGAACTCCTGCAGCGTCTCCCCTGGCTGCTGCGACCTTACCTTCAGCTGGCTGCGGTACGCTGCGGCTAAGCGGTGGTTCCCAAAACGATTCTCCAGGGCCTCCCAGATGTCCTTGGACGCCACCGTTGTCTGTACCGCGTTTAGGACTTCCGCGGCCCGACCCTGGAGGCTGGCTATTAACTGTGTGACCTCCTCCTCTGGTGACCATTTGTTGTGCTTGGCCACTGCGTCGAATTGGCGGCGGAAGACCTCAAACGTTGACGCGCCGTCATATTTCGGAGGTTTGACGCGCGCCGATGTTGTGTCACGTCCCGGTGCGCCGACCTTCAAATCCTTTAACCTCCTGCCGACGACGTCCTCCACTATGGCGTTCAGGGACTTTGCGTTGCTGTCAGCCTTTCCTTCCAGCTCGTCAACGCGGCTCGCCAGGTCTTCGACGCGCTCGCCTAACTCTGTGACGTTCTCTTTTACGCCGGTCAGCTGCTCTTCGAACTTCACGGCAAGGGCCTCGTTTGCCGCTTTCATCTCCGTGGCCAGGCTGTCGTTCGCTGCCCTCATTTCTGTGGTCAGTTCGGCCATCTTTGAGGTCATTGTCGTGGCCAAGTTGTTGTTTGCCGCTTCCATCTTCTCGGCGATGTTGTCGTTGGCCGTCTTCATTTGTTTCAGTTCCTCGGCCAAGTTGTTATTTGCCGCTTCCGTCTTCGCTGTTATTTCCGCGGCCAGGTTGTTATTTGCCGCTTCCGTCTTCGCTGTTATTTCGGCCTTCATTTCTTCCATTTTGTGTAAAATCTTTTCCAGTGCCGATTCCATGGCCGTTATCCCACTTCTGACACCAGTTGTGACTTTGTGGGTTCGTGAAATTAAAAAGTTCAATTCACCACTCAAAATGTTCTTTATTTCCACCTTATTCCAATATCACAATTACAATTTAATGTACACAATTAAATTTTGCCAGTTCATCTTTACACGTACGCTACTTACACACCGCACGCCACAACAACACTACTCTCAACTGACTGTCGCTTCCGGTATTGATCGGCCCGAAGTTTCCCGAATCTCCTTTTATGGAGGGGGAAAACATTCTCGAAGCTTCGTGTCACTTCGAGTGGCAGAAGGAGGGGTAAACGAAGACTCAGCTACCCCTCCTGTCTCCCCTCTCTGCACCGGCCATCATTTATTGATCGGCATCGCGAGTCTGCCGCCTGGGTACCAACTTTGTTTTGATGACATCTAACAAGTGACAGTTCACGATGGTAACACCAACTTGCTTTAGCAATATCATCTATTTTGAAACGGGAACTTATTGATCCATCTTCACAACTTCTGCAAATTATTCTTACAAAAGCTTTTTTTCCCCATCTACTTCATGATAATCTAGATAAATGTTTGTGGAAATACAATTAAAACCTGCAATTATGCTCTTCAAGGGTCTGGGGCCTAAATACCTAATGATAAGGATAGTGTTACGCAAGGGATTATTAGGCATGAGAAAGCAATTTTGACACAATAGGAAATGCAGCAAAGACAAATTTTATTTTTCTGATTTGGGTACAGTACACTTGATTATGAACAATAATGTCCAATTTCACCAACAGATGTTAAAAATCAATGTTAACAAATGTAACGTAACTATTGTTAAGACTACAATAATATTTATAATATTTATAAATATGATTAATAATGCAATTCCTTTCTTGGAAGTGTTGAAAACAGTGTTGTTATGATAAATTAACTTTAAAGAGAGTCGATTAATGACATTTCAAAAAATTCACTTACCATCCATGGGCCTATGATAAATTCAAAAAAGTCTTCAAAAAACAAAACATTCAACTAGCACCAGTCAACCATTACTCCTTAAAAAACCTAATTTGTTCAAACATCAAAGATGCCATTCCATCTAACAAAAAATCTGGTATATATCAAATTGAATGCAATGACTGTAGTCAAATTTATATTGGAAAAACCAAAAGAAATTTAGAAACAAGAGCAAAGAAACACTTTAGAAACATAAAATATAAACAATTAGAAAAATCAGCAGTTGCCACACATTTTTGGGAAAAAAACCACAACATAAATCCAGAACCAAAACTACTAAAACATACATCAGGAAAACAAGAACTATCCACATGGGAACAAATCTTCATTTCAAAAAATAGGAACAAAGTATTCAATTTCGACATCCCCCAGAAAGATTTGTTCAGCAAGTTCCTTGAACCGCCACCAGAGGAGACCTGTGACAAAATATCGTCAACTACACCAATGAGAACTAGTTGATGGCCGGCTGAAACATGTACCGGAAAAATTTAAAAGTAGTGTCATTAATTGACTCTCTTTAAAGTTAATGATTAATAATATTTATTAATATTAAAATAATATTTATAATAAATTTTAATAAAATATTTAATGAAGTGAAAGTTATATTGGACAAAGAAAACATTTTGTAAAAGTTAGTAATCCTGTTTTACCCAGAATTTATGCCCTTCCTAAAATTCATAAGCCTGGAAATAAAATGAGACCTATTATTAATTGTATAAACTCACCAACTTACAATTTAGCTAAATGGTTACACAAAAAATTTAGTAATTTAGATAAATTTGAAAGTTTAAGTATTAAATATTCTTTTGAACTAATAGAAAAGATTGATAGTGTTGTATTATCTAAAACTGATAAACTTATTTCTTTTGATGTAACTGCCTTATTTCCTAGTATTCCCAGAGAAAAACTTTTAATTTATTTTAAAAAGTGGTTGAATTCAATAAATTTACATGAGGACTTAATAGCTGATTTTGTTAAACTTACTGACTTTTGTTTGAATCAAAATTTTGTTTCACTTTTAATGGTGAATTTTTTCAACAAACTTCTGGCTTAGCAATGGGTAATCCTCTTTCACCTAGTCTTGCTGATCTTTTTATGAGTTTTTACGAAATTCAAGTCACTAAAGCTTTTCCTTTGATTTTTAAAACATGGTATAGATATGTTGATGATATTTTTGCTATTGTTCCTGAAAAACAAATTAACGATGCTTTAAAATTACTAAATTTACAAGATAGAGCTATAAAATTCACATTAGAAACTGAAATTAATGGATTTCTTCCTTTTCTAGATTTGAAGATAATAAAAAATAATAACAAATTAGATTTTGGTATTTATAGGAAATCTACTCATATTGATAATTACTTGAAAAATGAAAGTTTTAACCCTTTTTCACATAAATTTTCTGTTTTTAATAGTTTGATTTATAGATTATTAAATACAACCCTGAATAAAGATGAATTTAATAAGGAATATAAACATATTATTAATACTGCTTTAATTAATGGTTTTAATGAAGATTTTATACAAAAGAAGATTTAAAAATGTAAATATCAAAAAAATGTTAATTATATTTGTACTCTTAAAAAAGTAAAAGATGATTATAATTTTAAAAAATATACTTACCATCCTTGGGTTAATAGACATTTTCAAATTTTTTTTAAAGAAGTTGGTATAACTTTAGTTCCTCAAAATACATATTGTATTAAAAGTTTACTACAATTTTCTAAAAAAGATAAAATTCCTAATAATAAAAATTCTGGTATTTATCAATTTAATTGTTTAGATTGTGATCAGGTTTATACTGGAAAGATGAAACATAGTTTGGAAACCAGAAAGAAAGAACATTTTCGTAACATTAAATATAAACAAACTGATAAATCGGCCATAGCAGATCATTTTTGGTCATTTAACCATGAAATAAATCCCGAAGTTAAATTATTAAAACAATTAGATGGTCCCATAGATTTAACAGTTTGGGAAAAATATTTATTTTAAGAAATAAACATAAACATACCAGCAGTTGATTCTGTTTTTAGGTTTGTTTCGTCCTCAGATGTTGGTAATGCTGAAAACATAACATAAGTAAAGAAAAAACGTGGTAACCGAGATTTCCTTGACAACAGAGTTTGTTTTGAACTGAGGACGAATGTGATTTGCCTTCGAAATTGATCTTCATTAGAAAGAAGAAAGAAATATTAACATCAATTTCTTAAGTTAAGTGGAGATTTAGTAACATATATTTATATTTGTGTAATATTTATTGCTTCGCTGTAACTAGCTTCATTTTCTACGTAACTAACACTACTGTTAAATTTCTTGCATTTCACCAACCTGTTTTCTGAAAATGTTAACAAACACGTGTTAACGCCAAGAGACTTGTAAATATTACAGCTATAGAAGGTTATGGATGAGTCATATTATTTTCTGAATGTACTGTGATGCGCTTTTGTTTTCATTTTTGTCTGCACACAGCTGAAAAAATGGCGGGTGACCAAAATCACACACAAAAGCCATGAGACAAATTTCTCATCGATGGAGAAAGAATTGTTAATTGAATTGGTGACAAAGTATAAAGATATCATGGAAAATAAGAGCACGGATGCGGTGACTGTAAAAGAGAAAAATAATTTCATGTGGGAAAATATTGGAAACGAATTTAATTCAAATGCATGTGTCACTACTACAAGCATGAAACAACTTCGTCAGTATTGCGTAAATTTAACACAAGGTGTGAAGGACAAGTGACTTGACCATTTCAAGAAGGGAGATGGACAATGTGTTATCCATATAACTCAGTGAATTATAAAATCACAAAGTTATTAATACCTGAAGCAAAGGCGAGATCCACTTATTCCTTTCGATGCATGTTCTCAGTATTATGTAAATTTAAAACGAGGAGCAAAGAAGGACGAGTGACTTGAAAGTTTTAAGATGGGAGGTGGAGTGTATCATCCACATAATTTAGTGAATTGTAAAATAGCAATACTTGAAGCAATGGCGAGATCGGCATATTCCTTTCGATGCATGTTCTAACCTCTCTTGTACTTCCGTAGTAACCTTTATAGCACTGTTTACAGTTGTTAAGGACTTAACAACAAAAATTTGGCTTGTTAGTTTAACAAGAGATTTAACACCTGTGTTAAGCTAACACTTGTTGGTGAAATGCAATTTTTGTCAAATGGAGAATTTAATGTCAGGACGGCACGTTGGCCATGGTAGCTCAATGGGTTAGAGCGACAGGAGATCCGTGGTTCAAATCCCGGCCGTGGCATTGAATTTTTCATGTTGACTCTATCTATCAAAAACCTTAGCCTATAAACGGCTAGTGTGGAGAAATGATTAATTTCCATCAATTAACTAAAATAATAAGAGTTAAGTGATGAAGCCTGGGACTCAAGTACTTACGATAGTAAGTCGGCACAAATGGTGTATCTCGGATGCGAGAGCCCCTAGTGGTTTACTGGAAAAATATAGGAGTCAAATGGAGAATTTAATGTCAGGATGGCACGTTGGCCATGGTAGCTCCATGGGTTAGAGCAACTGGACGGAAACCAGGAGATCCGTGATTCAAATCCCGGCCATGGCATTGAATTTTTCATGTTGACTCTATCTATCAAAAACCTTAGCCTATAAACGGCTAGTGTAGAGAAATGATTAATTTCCAACAATTAACTAAAATAATAAGAGTTAAATGATGAAGCCTGGGACTCAAGTACTTACGATAATAACTCGCCACAAATGGTGTATCTCAGATGTGAGAGCCCCTAGTGGTTTACCGGGGAAATATATGAGTCAAATGGAGAATTTAATGTCAGGACGGCATGTTGGCCATGGTAGCTCAATGGGTTAGAGCGACTGGACGGAAACCAGGAGATCCGTGGTTCAAATCCCGGCCGTGGCATTGTATTTTTCATGTTGACTCTATCTCTATCATAAACCTTAGCCTATAAACGGCTAGTGTGGAAAAATGATTAATTTCCATCCATTAACTAAAAGGTACAAATGATGTTGACTGAAAGGGTTTCCTCAATAAAACATACAAGTTACAATGATCTCTTGGTGAAGTCACACAAAATGTTTTCTCATGATACTGTTAAAAGATTACACTTTTTCCAAATTATATATATGTATTTTTATTAAGTTTTGATTTAAAAAAAAAAAAAAGAAATGCTAGAAGCAGGTTATGCATGTTTGGAAGAATTTAATAACAGTGACGTCGAAATTAATTGAAAAAAAAACTATTTGCAGTCAGTTTTCAAACTGCATCACTTACATTTTCAACCTTGAAGGGAAGGTTCGACTATTGCATATTGTTGTCGTCTGCTTCTTCTCTCTGGTGGTGGAACTATGAACTACTTTGTCAAATTATTGACTAGTGGGATTTCACAGTTCATTACTCGGTCCTTATTTTTCCATATTAATATGTTCTCCCATTAACTTTAAAGTTAATTTATCATAACAACACTGTTTTCAACACTTCCAAGAAAGGAATTGCAATGTTCTCCCATGTTGTCAGTTTTTTTTGGTTTATCACTCCCTTTAATAATTTTGGATTTGGGTCAAAGTCATGGTTTTTGTTCCAAAAGTCAAATGCTAATGCATTGCAAATGATATGTTACTTACTTGATCTAGTTGTTCCTCCATGCTACAAATTTCAACACCAGGAAGCGCTGTATTGTTTCTTTCAAATGTACTCATGAACTGTTCATATGCTTGTGTATCATTCAGATCTGTTAGAACATTGTAATGCACCAATAGTTGCATGTTGCTGAAACAAAGAAAATAGAAGTCTTTAGATATTTAAAAATCTCAATTTTAGTGGTGTGGGGTAAACTAGATATACAGGATGATTCAAAAACACTTTTTACAACTGTATGGTAAACAATCCTATTATTCACGTAAATTAATAAGTATATTTGATGAATGATAACTTTGTGCCATTTTATAAAAGGTCGCAAATACATTTAATTTCTCAAAAACTATATCCTGCAAATAGTCTGCATTTCTGCCCAGCCTCAAACAATTTTTGGAACATTTCTGTTGAACAGCATTAATTTCTTTATGAATATTGCCTTAAGGACAACAAGCGATCAGCCAAAATGGTTCCAACATGTTGCCACATCACACTTTGCTAGAATTTTCATAGAAGCTCTTTGGGAATTAAGTCTGTGACTGCTTTTCCTGACAGTATTTGAAGATAAGTTTTATTCTAATCATCCATAAAACATTGTTAACTTCTAAGGTAATATTCACAGAGAAATTAATATTAGTAAAGTACAAAAATTATTTGATGGAGGTTACTGATGTAATGTAATTTTCAAGATACAAAACGTTTTTCTATATTGCATAAATTGGCACTTAATTGGCATTAATCACATATATTTATTAATTTGCACAAATAATATAATTAGAGTTTGCTATGCAATTGTAAACATTTAGTTTTAATGCATAGGACTATGCATTATACAAACAAGGAAATACATTATTACCAAACTCAAGGGGAAAAATAGCCTTTTTAGAAGCTCAGTGACAAAAGGAGTACATTTATGATGCTGAATCTGTTTCCATATTCAACTGCGTAGCATCAATGCTGAATATGAAAATTGTATCAGGAAAGGTTTGCTTTCATTGATAAAGAGGGTTGAAATCATTTTGCCATATTGTACACACAGTAAAGAAGGTTTTACATATGGAACTGAAGGTCTGTAAACTATAGCAAGCATTCATTTAAAATTTCTAAAGTGGAAATTATGAGAGAATCTTACTTTGAGTTACATTTCTCAACATTGGTCATTGCCTTGAAACCCAGAATGGCAAAAATGACAACACTGGCATATATAGCAGTGAAGGCATTAGCGATTGAGACAAGAATTACATCCCGTACACAGTTGTTCTTTGGTGGATTATAGCTTCCAAATGCTATCAGAGATCCAAATGCTAGTCCAAATGAGTAGAAGACTTGTGTAGCTGCATCCAACCATACTGTTGGCTGCAATAGTTTTTCCACCTGAAATACATATCAAAATTATGTCAGCATTTTCATATATAATTAGAAGAAGTATGAGCGATAAATTAAAATGCAAGCTGTATTTAAGAAGTAAAACGTAGGGTAATTTTAAGCTCAAAACTGGATTGTTAAATAATTTTATTACTGAAGCGTATTATTTGTCTTCTAAGAGGCAAAAACGGCAAAAGACTCTCTATCTGGTTATTTCTACTCATTTTAATAATGCTAATTATGCAATGAAACATGACAAAAGTTCCTTGGATGCCATCCAGGAAATAAATGACGTATTTTCAAATAGTTCATGTGAGGAACAGAACAATAGTTTCCTTCCTGAGAGTTTCAGAAACAAGCAGCAAGCTCTGATATCTACAGTATCTGCTTCTGTATCCCTCTACCTAGGAAACAATTAGAAATGTCCAAACAATTACAATTTACACTAAATTATTTTTAAGAAAGAGTTGTTCGGATTTATACCATTAGTTATTATTATAGAAAAAGAATTAAATGATATGTGTTTACTCTTGGTAGTATCTTTTCATTCATTACTCTTTCAATAGGTTGAATGCCAATCTCACTGATTGTAATACTCAGTTCTGTTTGCCAATGCCACCCACTCAAATCACAGTGTAGCATAGAAACTTTCACAATAATTTAACAATTAAATTGGTAAAGTGCAAAAGTGGTTGTGCTTTATACACTGCTGTTAAAAGACATTCACTTTGAAGCATAAAAAATTGGTTATGTATTATTTTATTTATTCACTGAAAACTTTAAAGTATCTAGCATAAATAAAATTAAGTTTTTATTTATGGGCTGTTTAATGCTATGGTTCTCTGTGTTCCATTCTTTATTAAGCATGAAACACCACATAATTTTACTCAGCAGCCTCTTTATCAGGTTATATGTTCTTTTATTTGCCAATACAATATGGAACCACTGACTTCACTTACCTAAAATAATCCATCCCACTGAACCCATGACCTTGGAACCAGAGGTTATCCCTAGACCACAGAGGATAACAGGGTACCTAACATTTGTACATTACAGTTGTTATAATAAAAATAAGACAACATTGTCAATCCTAAAATACTAAATATGTACCCAAGAAGAATTTAAATTAAATCACTTAAGGGAAGACTAAATGGTCTCCGAGCAAAATTAAGCTGTCTTTCACAACCAATATAGAATGAGAATCTGAGAACCATAGCAATAAAAGACAGTTCATAAATAAAAGCTTAATTTATTTTTGGAAACTACCAAAATTGACTATTCTTTCACCACTGGAAAGCACTATCCTTCTTGACAGACATAGACCATCAGGCAGTTTCTAATTTCAAATTATAAAGACTAAAAGTCTATAAAGGATTTACAAGGCTTGGATACTTAAATATGCACCTATCATTCCTGCAATGAAATGTTTAACTTATCATTAGGAGTGCAATAGAATACAAAATAGTTATTGCTACTCTACAGAAAATGCACATAAAAATAAAATAAAATCCACCAATATTTCATTCCAAGCAATATATATATATATATACACACACACACACATGGTCACAATAGCAACTACAAAGCTGAAAACTGAAGATACGCTAGAATGAAATACATTCACGCCTGCTTATAATGATTTAATATGCAGCAGTATTTATGCAAAAAAATTGTTAATAGCTTTTAAGTAAGAAAATTCTATTGTGTTTGTTTTGTACATTGTAGTTGAGTCCATTACTAGTGTATGTTAAGTAATTATATAAATAAAATGGTTGTTTGCAAGTATAACATCAGAAATTGCTCAACCAATATTTATTATCAATCAGGGAGATTCAGTTTTCTTGATGGTTACACACTTTATGTACCAGTTTCAAATATTATAACCTGGTACCCTATTTTGCCCTATTTCTTCGTGCATTCATATCAGAGGCTTTTGTGTTATATAACATGCATAGCCTTTATGTTACTAACTAAACTAAAGGACCAAAAATAACATACAAAGGCTTAAAATGTCATATGATCTGATTATTTAAAACTTATTTGTCCATTCCAACAAAAGTTGCCCCACTAATAATGAACTTGGGAGATTGCCATCAGACATTAAGCACATCAGAAATATGGTTGGTTACTGACACTCCCCACATGGAAACTTTGGCCTTCGGGGTAACCTCACCCCACCACGTGATGACCAGACCTATTTCTCAGGTGGAGGCACCCAGAGGGCCGTATCCATTACCTCCAATGGTAGGATGATAGTGAAGATGACGGTGAGACGAGAGGACCTACAGCTTACACCATGGTCTCCGAACCACGTTGGGCATAGGGGACACTTCACATGTGCTAGACAGAGGTGAAGGTGTGGATAGAGCCGACTTAAAATTGCCAACCCAGATCCAGGAATCGAACTCGGGGCCCTTTGCACGGGAGCCGCGAACGAAACCACTGCGCTACTCTGGCACCCCTCTCATCAGAAATATAACGTCCGCCATTTGTGTGAATAGCAGGAGACTTTTATACATTATTAGGAATATCATATAGCCTTTAGCTTTATGAAAATAATGTTCTGGGAGGTGAAGGGGAGAACTTACAATTCAAAATGTATACTTACAATCATTTCATAAAGATTGGGAAGGGAGGTAATGACTTTGTCAGTCAAGATTTAATTAGCCATTTACGTCACAATGAGTAAGCCAACTAATTATACATACAGCTGGGACGTATAGTCATCAGTCTCAAGTAACAGTAATCTGCTTTCTTATATGCGAGGCATAACTTCAAATTGAGCAAATGTATGCTATTATTCTTTACAGGCAGATCTCCTGTTCACAAGTCCATGCCTTTAACAATCTCAGTTATACAAAGCAGTTCTATTGTTATTGTTCTGATGGCTCAAGTATAGAGGAGCCCTTTATATCTAAATGTGATGGTCAATACTTTGGATATTAAGCATTTCACTTGAGTAATTTTGTATTCAAAAGTGTTTACATAAATAAGTTTCAATAGTGGATCTTCAGTAGTTGAGCAACAGTTTTAGCTGCTAGAACTTTCATAAAGACCTTCAATAGGTGAACAATAATCATAGAATAGCTTTTCTTTTTCTTAATGTACCTAATTCCTCTCTTTAATTACTTTATGTTTAAAATTTATAAAATTTCTATCATTGGCTGTAAGGAATCAAATTTATGAAGCTTTGTAACAGTCAATGCAAATTCAGACACATTAATATCATTGAACACAGGGCTGGTGATGGAAGCAAAGCCTTCTGAAACATGTTCTGTTAAATTGTAGTGTAAGTAAAGCAAACGGCCTTAAAATCTGACTCAGTATTTAAGTATCTGGCTGTATGGGATTTTATATTTGACACAGACTGTTTCAATTAAAATATAGCACTTGTATTTTTAAGGTATATTGGATCAAAAATATATGCAAATCAATTTAAAAAACGTCATTTACTATTTGTTGTAAAGCCATCAACCAAAATGACTACAAAGTGATATTTGATATCCATGCAGCATACAGTGGCAGTCAACCTGATTACTCTCAAATACTACACCATTATCTTCAAAGTTTGAATTTTGAAACATATTCACAGAAATCATCTAGCAACTGATTAGCAAATGGAACATGAAAATATGGGTGCTACAAAGAATGATGATTTGTAGTGATAGCAAATATTATTAGCCAACAAAATTAGTGACCTTCACAAAGAACATTTAAATTTAAAATAGTGTATAAGATGTTCTGAAGATGTGCTAATACAAATAAAAGTGTAAATTAAACCATGTACTGAAGATAAGTGCTCTGAAATTTATTTCTTAAGTGATAACTAATATAGCTTTATCAAACTTACTTGAATAATTAACCTTATTTAAATTTAACTTACTTTGGAGTAATCTCTATGAATTTTTTAATAATTAACATAGTCTTTAGTTTTCTGTTACCATCTACTTTATAAAGGATGTATAGTACTTAACTTATAAATTCAACACTGGCATTTCATCAAAAATGCAAATTTCAAGTGAGATTATTTTTGTAAGAGAGTACGAGTGTGAGTGTGTGTGAGTCAGTGTGTGTTGAGTGTGAGAGTGTGAGTATGAATGTGTGTGTTATCTTTTTCTAACAATTTCTTTATTGGTGCACATAACTTTAGAATGTATATTTACAGTGGAAACTTGACATAGTAAAATACTTCATCTATCACAAATAAGTAGTTAGAGAAGGTAAAATCAAATAATCAAATATATTACACATACAGAAAATAAATATTTTTATAAACACTTACATGTAAAGGGCATTATAATTGTGACTTGGTTCCAAAACGATATTTCACTTACTTTGGGTGTGTACATGTGTATGAGGCCTGCTCCAGCTCCCTTTAATGTTATACCCTTGATGAAGAAAATGGTAAGCACAAGGTAGGGAAACATCGATGTGAAGTACACCACCTGAAATGAAAATAATCAATCATATACCTAACAATATTAACATTACTCCTAGGAGTCATTGTGATCTCTGGAGTGTTTCAAACATAGTTGTAACCATTATAAATAAAATGAAGTATTGTATATAGTGGAAAATTATGATTAAGGTTGAGACGAGTCGACAAATTATTTAAATCTGTTTTTCAACAAAGAAAAAGATTATTAATTTTTAGATGAGTCGTATTTTTTACACAGAAAAAGATGCTGCTGCAGAATAGCATGATGTGTTTAATCAGAAGTACAGAGGCCAGCAAAACACCAAACCATCAATGGGAACACCAGTGGACCACACAAATGATGATCTCATAATGAAGAAACTCTCAGAAAAAACATTGAGCGAATGTCTTAAGTGGAGAAAACAGCACTTAAATAATGTGTCAACTCATCCAAAATTTAATCTTTGTTATAACTATTTGAGCATGGGCACAATCATTTACAATTACATCAACCTAAATAGGTGGAAATATGGACAAAGAACAAAATGCACTAATACCCTATACCTTGAATACTCTAGTACCACCATGTTCAAAGAAAACAAGAGTTGAGACAAGGAAGACTGGACAGGAAAGATTAAAGAGGGGATCTAATGATATATGGAAAGTCCACATCTGTAACTCACCATACTAACCAGCAGTTTGTCACATCATTTTGTCCACATTGGCTTTTTTAAGTCTTCATAGTTCAAAAGGAATTAAATGTCTCCTTTCTGTTAATAATAAAATTAGCATTCCAACCTCAAATCAAAATACTGGAGTATAAGAGAGCAAGTGGCTTCATTTGCCAACCATCAAGCATTATACACCAAACAACCATCATTATCATTGAACAGAAGAGCTTAGGTAGCGGTTGTAGCTTACATTTGGGAGATTATAAATACAAATCCCATACTATTTTAGTTAATTGATGGAAATTAATCATTTCTCCACACTAGCCGTATATAGGCTAAGATATTTGATGGATAGAGTCAACATGAAAAATTCAATGCCATGGCTGGGATTTGAACCACGGATCTCCTGGTTTCTGTCCAGTCGCTCGTAACCTTTGAGCTACCATGGCCAAAGTGCCATGAGTTAAATGATGAAGCCTGGGACTTAAGTACTTACAATAGTAAGTCGCCACAAACGGTGTATCTCGGATGCAAGAGCCCCTAGTGGTCTACCAGGGAAATATACGAGTCAACTGGAGAATTTAATGTCAGGAAGGCACATTGGCCATGGTAGCTCAAAGGTTACGAGCGACTGGACGGAAACCAGAAGATCCGTGGTTCAAATCCCGGCCATGGCATTGAATTTTTCATGTTGACTCTATCCATCAAATATCTTGGCCTATATACGGCTAGTGTGGAGAAATGATTAATTTCCATCAATTAACTAAAATAATAAGAGTTAAATGATGAAGTCTGGGACTTAAGTACTTACAATAGTAAGTCGCCACAAATGGTGTATCTCGGATGCGAGAGCCCCTAGTGGTCTACCGGGGAAATATACGAGTCAACTGGAGAATTTAATGTGAGGAAGGCACGTTGGCCATGGTAGTTCAAAGGTTACAAGCGACTGGATGGAAACCAGGAGATCCGTGGTTCAAATCCCGGCCATGGCTTGAATTTTTCATGTTGACTCTATCCATCCAACAAATCCCATACATTTACTTTATCTCAGTGTTTTAGTAAATACTGAATTAAATATTCCACACTATACATATAAAATGAATGAATAAAACCACTGTATCCCAGTTAAGGCCTAAGGCCTGTTACGACAAGGAATGGGTGAGTCATGTAATTAACACAGTAAGCTATTACATGTGACCACATGATTCACTTTAAGCTTTACACTAAAACTTACAAACACAGTTAATCCCATTTTGGTTCTTTATTTGGGATTGTTGACTTTACTCACTGGTTTCTGTTGCAAGAGCCATGGTAGACTAATGGTCTCCTAGCTGTTTCTTGAATGTGTCTATCAAACTTCCTCTTGGCCTATCTGAGTGGAGTTCCAACATGGTGGTTTCCTGGACTCATCTGCCTTCCTTAACCAGCCCACCATCATCCTGTCATGTAGGCTACACAATATTCTCAGACTTTTTTGTAGTCTTTTATTAGAAACCTTGTTTCTCAGTAAAATGCCCACTATCTTTCTTCTCTATTTTCCTTTGGTATATTTCAATGTTTATCCTTAGTCTGTCTTTGAAGACCAAAATTTGGCAATCATACATTAGAATGCAGTTCAGGATTTATCAAGGTGTATGAATTTTAGAGCCCAGAAGATTTTTCAGGAATGGATTACTCTCCATTTTATTTATTTTTCCATTCTACGGTTTACCAAGACTGTCTCCTACATAGATGTTTGTTCATGTACTGTTTGTTCCCAGTAACTACTGTGATTGGTCTTGGTGTGCCACTTGTTACTTATTTTTATTTTGCTATAGTTTATCGAGATCCCAACAGAGTTGCTGAACTGGCTTAATTTAACAAGCCCTTTGTGTATTTTGTTCAGCAAACTAACAATGTTAGAAGAAAATCTCAGGTTAATTAGTATTTTGCCACTTAGTTTAATGCTATATTTGTTACTGCATTTGAGTCTCCTGAAGAAGTCTTCTAGTACTCTTGTGAAAGCTTCAGCAACACAGCCTTTGTTTGGATGTGCAGGCAGCTTAATGGAAGTTTTCTTGGTACTACAAAGCACACTATTTGCTAGCAGTCAGATATTTACAGCCTCTTAAATTCAAGCACATAGATTCCTCAGGCAAATTATAATTACAATAACCATATGTCTTCACAGAAGCTGTTGGATATGTGTCTGTGCCATCACACATCTCTCACACCTTTTGAAAAGTCTTTGGATCCTCCCCAAGGTCATGGGTTCAAACTTGACAGAGGGTGACAGATTTTTTTGGGCCTAAAACTCTAACAGGAATTCCCCTGGAAAGGAAGTAAAGTTTAGATTTACTGAAGATAAAAGAACCTCAAGCCTAACTCGGCAAAATTAAGCAGTCTTTTATGCCCAATATAGAGTGGGATGCTGAAAACCATAGTATAGGGTTAACACAAAGTTTTACCTGCTTTCATTGGCTTGTATTATGGAAAGTATGAGGATTACACTATTGAAACATATACAATTAAAAAGAGAAATTCAACAAGTTGCATTTAAAATTTTGCTGGTGTATGTTGGCAAAGCTGTTTAATGCTAGGTGGTAAGTAACAGAAATAGTGGTAACAGAAATATGTAACAGTAACAGAAATATGGCGACAACTTTGTTTTCCAGCTGAAGATGTGTATGAATATACATGAAATTGCGATCCTGGAGAATTTATAAGAATTATCATCATTTCTTATAAGATAAGTGAAGATTTAAGTTACAAATTATTATATTTGTATATATGTTGCATAAATGTTTGAGAATGAAGCCATATCGTTTACAACTGCAACAAGCCCCCAATGTTAGACTGGAGGAGGCTCTAACGACGATCAGTGTCCTCTCCAGGGGCAGCTGCTGCTGCTGCTGCTGCTGCTGCTGCTGCTGCTGCTGCTGCTGCTGCTGCTGCTGCTGCTGCTGCTGCTTCTTAGGAGAACAAGAACACGTGAACCCCCAATATTTGTCTTGTAGAAGCCCTTTTCCTCTTTTCATTTGTTATTTGTATTTACTGCACTTATTGCAGTAGACGGTGATAGCATGGGTATGTGACAACCTTGTAGGTAGCACAATTCTCTTTTGCTAGCACATCATGTAACATTTTAAGCTCTGCGCATGCGTAGACGACGAATGCTACAGACAGGCATTGGTTGGGTATGCCCAGATCAGAGCACAGTTTCAATGTGCATGTTAATTCACATTGGCAACACCAGAGGAGTTTTTGGTCATCTCTGGGAAGTGCTACTATCTATACAGTTTAACTGCAACTATCTGCAAATGCAAAGAATGTTTACAACTTCTAGCGCTCTCAGCCTTTGCTTTGTTGCTTTATGCTGCTTTGAATATGGCATGTTTTTACAGTCCAGTTTCTATACAGATGTTTTGTTTTAAACACTGTGATAAACTTGGAATTTGTAGATAATCAGCAGATGAGACAATTGTGAGTTTCTTAGTACATCAAGTACAACTAGTGCTTTAGCGAAAAAACAATTACTCTGTGCTGTGTGCAGCGACCGATCACGAGGTTTCTGGAACCTTTGTGACTGTTGAACTTCTCTCAAGAGGCAGCTACGAACCCGGTGGATTCCATTTTAAGAAATAAAATATGTAAAGTGACTTGCGAAGAAACAATGTAATAAAGTGTCTAGGAAGTCCGAAGCCCAATTTGACAGTTAAGCACGTTACAAAACTCAGAAGCGGGACTGCAAGCGCAAATTTAACAATGTATACACAACCTGTAAATGGCTAAGCGGTTGCAGTATTAGAAATGCGATTTTTAGCTTTCCGTGCCTTATGTTTAGCTGTGAAGTGAGTTAAGTTAACCAATGGCGCGACAGCCCTGACAGGACCAAGGCTTACCAACCCGACTGCCAGCCTCACGCCCACTTGCACATGGCAGAGGTGGGCGATCATCCAACTGATAAGGGGAGGAGATGTGGTCAGCATCTCGGCATCCCCCAGCCAGAACATTGGTTTTCGTGACCAGGGCCGCTTACCCATCATAAGCTCCTCACTTTCCTCACGATGCTGAGTGGGCACTGGTTCTATACCCGGGACCGAAAATCCACACCCCATGGGTGGGATTGAACCCGGGCCGCTTTCCGTGGCCAGGGACCAAGACATGCTACCTTAGCCCGCTACGACACGGTGCAGGACTAGCTCTGAAGTGAGTAACTGGACAAAAGTAGCATGTGCTAAGTTGGTAGAAAAGAAAGAAGCATGGTAATTCACGCTGACGTAAATATGCATGTATTCAGTTCACCATGTTTGGTCGTGTAAATATTAATGCTCAGCTTACAGACTGTCAATAAAACAACACAATAAGCAATGTGATAGGAATAGATACATTCTTTCTAGGCTAATAGATTGTATAAAATTTTGTGGGGCGTTAGAACTAGCACTCATTAGTAGTAGTGGTGGTAGCAGTAGAGGATAGTGCTAGTGTGCATTTTAAGTGTAGTTCTTGTGTACACCCACTTTTTTATTCCACGAGCCGCCACTGGTCCTCTCCATTGGCCTCCTTGGTCTCCTGATCTTACCTACTCCCCCCAACCATCCAATGTTTTTTCTTTGGAGGTCGTAAAAGATCAAGCTTATGTACCACTCCTGTCAGTGAATCTTCATGAATTGAAGAATTGGATCTGTTAGGCTGTGGTTAGTGTTGACTGCAATAAACTCCAGTGGATATGGATTGTGTCAGACTATTATTTTGTGTACTGCATCTAGAGTGAACATTATCAGTTAGTAATTATTACCCCGTAGCCTCGGACCACCCCTCGTATTGGACTATCTAGCAGATATTTGTCGTATGATGTGAGGGGGTCACATTGAGCACTTGTAACAGTTGGAGGTTCAAAACTTGCTGAGTTTGTCTTTTTAATGGTATATGTTTCAATACTATGAGCCTCATACTATCCATAATACAAGCCAATGAACGCGGGTAAAACATCTGTGCTAACCCTGTAGTGAAAGAGATAACTTAAAAAAAAAAATTACAGCTTTTAAGAAAATTTACATATTAACTCAATAAATCTTCATGGCCATGTGTATAACATCAGAACTTGCATCAATAAAGCCAGCAATCATTAACATTATTCAACACCCAATTGCAGAAATTAACTCTACTTTCAGTTTCTTACCAAAAATAGAATTATTTTCCCTAAATCTATTGACAATATTCCCCTGTAAGGCACACAAAAGCAGGTAATCTGTCCATAAATTAGCATCTCACTTCTCTACAAGAGTCTGTTTTTTCATAAAACATTCTTAGACATACACAAAAATAAACAGTGATAGACCACAACCTTAAGGAAAAACATTTGCTGTTTAATGTAATTATATTATGTTAGATTTTCTACTGATAAAAAAGTAACATGAACTCATTTAACACTTACTTTTCCTGAAGATTGAATTCCCTTCATTACAATGAAGAAAACTGTAACCCATGCTAGCAGCAAAAGGATGACAATCCACCATTTCAAACCACCAGTCTCTTCAATGCTCGGAGCAGCATCAAGGGTAGTTCTATACCAGAAGTAAGCAGTCTCGGAAGACAGAGCACACTCTGGTTCTGGTGTGCCATTTACTGTAGGACATGTTGCCCAGGGCAAAGGACTCTGCAATAAATGTCATTATCCTATTGATAACATTCTGTCTATTCTACAATATATTTCACTCCATAATAAACACACTCTCTCTGATTTCCACAACAATTCTTGAGGGGCTGGAAGAAGCAGATAAACTTTGAAATAGTACTCAAAAACAGCTTTTACTTTCAAGTTAAACAAGCACCTAACATAAAACTTCTGTGGCCAAGAATTTCATTCTAATCACTTAAATCTCGAGAAAATGGATTTCGAAGAGCTCAACATATTTACTAATAAACCTAGGAAGTCAAATAATCAATTGATTCCTGTATAGGTAACATGAATTATATCTGAATAAGAATACTGAAAGACACAAATGCTTTTTGTATAGAACATAATTATAGAATATATTATAATTATATAAAAATATAGCATAAAATAAGGAATAAGGGATATTCAGATAGAATAGACATAAATATCTTTCGTTCAGGGGTGTGGCGTGGGTGATTCATAAGTGTTGCCAGTTGCTTCAGACTTAATCTGGGGAGAGACAGTCGCAAATTCTGAGGGTTTCAAGGTTAATATTATATAGGTTGTTGCATAACATAAAATAATTACATATATAAATACAAATTATAGCAATATGCCTTATTTAAAATGCATTTACAATTTCTCCAATTTAAAGTGTCTCTTTGCATTTCAGTCCAATGTGCCAATTCTTCTCCAAGAAAACATCAATGACAGTTTTCCAATGTTGCTTGCTGTTGCTTTTTAAGTTTATTAAACAACCCCTTTACCACTGATAACAAGGACAGATATAAAAGTCTGTTTTGAGTTTGAGTGATTCTTAGATAAGTGTGTATTCTGCAGAGCATTGAAAAAGATCATTCTACTGATGCACTGGTGGCAGGAATGATCAAAATTAACTGTGTGATCGTGTGATTTAGTTTTTAAAGGTTTAAGATCCGGAGTTGCCTTTCTGTTGAAATTATGTGACTTTTTCACCAAACGAACAAAAACTCAAGGACTGATTTCAAAAGTTTCGATCATACAAACACAGTCACTTTTACTCAAAAATTTTTATGCCATTCTTCTTATTGTACTTTTAACATTAAGTCATTCACCGTATTACTGTTACATGCAAAAAATTAACATTAAACCACAAGGTTTGCCATTTCACTGCACTGGCAACAACCGCTCTATAGACAAATAACTAATGCCTTATAAATCCTTTCATGGAAGTGTTGAAAACAGTGTTGTTGTATAAATTAAATTTATTGGGAGTCGATTAATGACACTAAACAACACTTACTTTTAAATTTTCCCGGAACTAGTTTCAGAGGCCTTCCCTCTATCATCAGCCAGACATCGACTGGTTCTCCTTGGTGTAGCTGGCAATATTTTGTCATCAGTCTCCTCTGGTGGCAGTTCGAGGAACTTGCTGAACAAATCTTTCTGGGGATGTCGAAATTGAATACTTTGTTCCTATTTTTTGAAATAAAGATTTGTTCCCATGTGGACAGTTCTTGTTTTCCTGTTGTATGTTTTAGTAATTTTGGTTCTGGATTTATGTTGTGGTTTTTTTTCCAAAAATGCGTGGCAACTGTTGATTTTTCTAATTGTTTGTATTTTATGTTCCTAAAGTGTTCCTTTGCTCTTGTTTCTAAATTTCTTTTGGTTTTCCCAATATAAATTTGACTACAGCCACAGCATTCAATTTGATATCTCTGATGTTTGAGCAAATTAGGTTTTTAAGGAGTAATGGTTCACTAGTGCTAGTTGAATGTTTTGCTTTTTGAAGACTTTTTTGAATTTATCAAGGGCCCATGGATGGTGAGTGAATTTTTTGAAGATCATTTTAGTTTCTGTAGCTGAGAGGATTGTGGTTTCCTTTAGTAGTTTCTTCCTTTTTGCTAAGTTCACTTTTTTGTCTACTAGTGATTTGGGAAAGTCATTTTTCTGTGCTATTTCAATAATTTTGTTGTATTCTATTTTGTATACTTCTGCTGTGAGAGGGATGTTGACCAGTCTGTGTGCTAAACTATTAAAGATTGCCTGTTTGTGGGATCTTGGATTGTAGCCATTAGTTTTTATGTAGTTGTCTGTCTGTGTTGGTTTTCTGTAAATGCCAAAGTTTATTCTATTTTTATTTCTGATTATTTTTAGATCTAAAAATGGTAAATACTCGTCTTTTTCAACTTCTACAGTGAACTTGATGCTTTTTTCTTGAATATTTAAAAGTTTTAGTGCATCACTGATGTGTTTTTTTGGCACTATGGCAAATATGTCATCTACATATCTTTGCCAGAGTTTGAACATCCATGGGAAACCTTTAGTGATCCTTATTTCTAGTGCACTCATGTACAGATCGGCCAGGAAGGGTGATAAGGGGTTGCCCATTGTACAGTTAAACCAGATAACCCAACCTTACCTAGACTTTATGGCTTACCCAAAATACACAATCCATCCATAACAATGAGACCTATAGTTAGCAGTATAAATTCACCAACATACAAACTTGCAAAGTGGCTAATAAACAAATTCAACTCCTTTCCAAAATTTGATAGCCTAAGCATCAAAAACACCTATGAACTTATAGAACACATTAAGGATACTGAACTAAATGAAGAGGACACTCTAGTCTCATTTGACGTTAAATCACTGTTTCCCAGCATACCAGTTAAACAACTCCTAACGTTGATAGAAAAATGGCTCAAATCACTTGGAATGTCATCACTTGAAATTTCAGATTACATCGAACTAACCAAATTATGCATACAACAGAATTTCTTCCAGTTTCAAACAAAATATTTCCATTAAACTTCTGGTTTAGCAATGGGAACCCCTTATCACCCTTCCTGGCCGATCTGTACATGAGTGCACTAGAAATAAGGATCACTAAAGGTTTCCCATGGATGTTCAAACTCTGGCAAAGATATGTAGATGACATATTTGCCATAGTGCCCAAAAAACACATCAGTGATGCACTAAAACTTTTAAATATTCAAGAAAAAAGCATCAAGTTCACTGTAGAAGTTGAAAAAGACGAGTATTTACCATTTTTAGATCTAAAAATAATCAGAAATAAAAATAGAATAAACTTTGGCATTTACAGAAAACCAACACAGACAGACAACTACATAAAAACTAATGGCTACAATCCAAGATCCCACAAACAGGCAATCTTTAATAGTTTAGCACACAGACTGGTCAACATCCCTCTCACAGCAGAAGTATACAAAACAGAATACAACAAAATTATTGAAATAGCACAGAAAAATGACTTTCCCAAATCACTAGTAGACAAAAATGTGAACTTAGCAAAAAGGAAGAAACTACTAAAGGAAACCACAATCCTCTCAGCTACAGAAACTAAAATGATCTTCAAAAAATTCAGTTACCATCCATGGGCCTTTGATAAATTCAAAAAAGTCTTCAAAAAGCAAAACATTCAACTAGCACTAGTGAACCATTACTCCTTAAAAACCTAATTTGCTCAAACATCAAAGATATCAAATTGAATGCTGTGACTGTAGTCAAATTTATATTGGGAAAACCAAAAGAAATTTAGAAACAAGAGCAAAGGAACACTTTAGGAACATAAAATACAAACAATTAGAAAAATCAACAGTTGCCACGCATTTTTGGAAAAAAAACCACAACATAAATCCAGAACCAAAATTACTAAAACATACAACAGGAAAACAAGAACTGTCCACATGGGAACAAATCTTTATTTCAAAAAATAGGAACAAAGTATTCAATTTCGACATCCCCCAGAAAGATTTGTTCAGCAAGTTCCTTGAACTGCCACCAGAGGAGACTGATGACAAAATATTGCCAGCTACACCAAGGAGAACCAGTCGATGTCCGGCTGATGATAGAGGGAAGGCCTCTGAAACTAGTTCCGGGAAAATTTAAAAGTAAGTGTTGTTTAGTGTCATTAATTGACTCCCAATAAATTTAAATAATGCCTTGATTGCCTCGCTAGGTCACTGACATCCAACACAAATCTGTATGCTTCGAGTTTGCCAGTGAGCACCACTAGCAGCTTAATGAGCTATTTAGAACTGGAGGATGTCAGACGACCAGTCTCAGGGAATCTATAACGACTGGTTCCAGTGGGTCTGTCACAAATTAACGCAATTAAATTCTGAAAGTAAAATGGCTTGGAATTTCCATTATTCTTTGAACAAAAAATAATGTAAAATTTGGATATACCTTCTGCAATTTATTAGCTGTTGCTGACAGCAACATTAACAACACACCACTGCTTTCTTTTACCCAGATACAGACCTCAATGAGAACATTGAAATGTTGTTCCATCATTTATTGCTTTTCTAAATAAATGCTTTGAAACTTAAAGATAAGCCCATCTCATATTAGAATGTTTGCTCTAACTCCTATGCCACTGGAAATTGGTAACAATATTAACTTTGACAATGGTATTTGTTACCAAACTGCCTTTCATGTGATTTCAGCAAAATGCTGAAAGTTTAATAAAAGCAACTAACATCAAAACACAACAGTTTAATTTTGAATGAAACACTAAATAAAATGCATCTTTTACTTAGAAATTTACTTATCATGTACTGATGTAAAAGGAAACTGCAGTACTTTTATATTTATCAGATACAAAACATTTTAGATGTTTCTTGAAGTATGCATTGAAAACAAGAAAAGCAAAGTTAGTATTTTTGCCAAATTAACCCTCCGTTAGGCACGTGCCTTGGCAGAACACCATTAGTTGTATGCGATTATATGCCTGTATTTCTTTTTGTTTTCAGTTTTCTTTAATTTCCCCAATTTTTGGCTTTATTTAGGTTAAATATACGTGACTTTTATTAGTATAGTCACATTAAATACATCAGCTAAAATATAATACAAACAGTGTATACATTATAATTTGTCTCAAGTATACGTAAAGAGAATAACCTATTCTTTTAAAATACATCTTGCCATTGGAAATATTCAGTTACTCAGAGTCATCAGCTATTTCTTATGTTTTCCCCAACTAAGTAGTTACCACAAATAATTTTGGCATGTTGCATTTCCCACTTGCATATTTTGTTTTGCGGTTCTTTATATCTTTACTGCAGGGTTCACATCGTTTCTTTTTCAATGATTCTGCTGCTGCATTTGGCAATCTGCTGTTGGTTGTTCAGCTTTATATTTCTTTAGAAGCTCTTTCAGACCATTGGGTAGCTTTGATGCTGTTGCTCTTCTCTGTAGCTGTTGTGACAGCTAAGGACAGCACTTTCAAATATTCCTGTCTTGTGGAATATTTGTTTTGGTTTCCAAGAAAAATAACTCTAGAATTAATACCTGCAATATTCAACATATGGTTAAAAATTACCATGGGCTACCTTCTTGTTGTTCTGGTTACATTGTACGTAGCACACAATTGATCTATTATATCAACTCCAGATTTACTATAGTTGTAATGCACGATTATTTCAAGCTTTTTTTGCCACCTTCTAACGATGTTCTGAAGAAACATGTAGACCTGATATCAAAATTACTGTTTTACCCGTTTTTGAAACATAT